>WOVY01013688.1:0-57926 GCA_013436015.1 Rhipicephalus annulatus
CCAAGCGCTGACCTGAAGACCGTCTATCAGCACGGGAATGTCGAGTGAGACTCGGCCACTGGGTTCAGACGCACAATCCGGCATTTCTCTCTCGCACTGCACTAGACGTCAATCAATGTCTGCAGCGTTTTTTGTGGAAGCGTCGATAGGAGGTCTTCCGCACTTTTAGTCCCAGCGACCCTCGCCCCCGAAGGTCGCTGCCTTCAGTTTTCCCGACGAGGGCTTGGGGAACGTCCCCGTGCCATCGTACTGAGACGTGGTCCATAGCTGCGGGTCGTCGTGGAGATGGAGACCGCGATTGACGCCGTGAGAAAGGCATACGTTGCTGCGCGAGGTAGTCCTCAATTTCTCTTGGCCTCTGACCAACTAGGGGACGAGGCGAATGAATAGAAAACCGCGCAGTCCAAGTTGTCGGTATGGACATTCCCGGTAGATGTGACCGGCTTCACCGCAATGGAAGCAGAGGTGGTCTTCTATCCTACGTACGCCAAATATCGGACTTCCGCGGAGGGGCACGGCGACCGTCGATGTCCAAACCCAGCATGCGCAGATGTGATTGAAACTGGCGGCATCGTCTGGATTGGGACTGCAGGGCTTGAGACCGGCATGAAGTGCGCAGAGCTTCGGCATATGTGCGGTTCCCAACATCAGTGGACGCAGGAGGTGGTTCTAGATTTGTAACCGTTGGTTGAGGGCGACGGCTGTGAAGCACCTGCTGGACCTCGTCCCGAATAATATGGGTGATGCTGCTTACCTCCGGCTGTCTCGCCCCGTGTAGTTTCGCGATTTCCTCGCGGACGACGGAGCGGACGATTTCGCGAATCCACTCAATGCTGTTGCTCCCGAAGCTGGCGGAAAATTCAGTAGGTTGATGCAGAATTCACTTGCCGGTCGAGTAGGGCTGACCGCTGATGAAGTACCCTCTCCATCGTAGTGGCTTCGGTCAGGAATTCTGCTACACTCTTCGGAGGACTCCGCACCAGACCAGCAAAAAGCTGCTCCTTCACGCCTCGCATCAGATAGCGTAGCTTTTTTCTTCTGGCATTGCCGGATCCGCTCGCCTGAAAAGCTGCGTCATGTCCTCCACGTACATGGTGACGGTCTCATTAGGCATCTGGATGCGTGAATGCAATGCACGTTCAGCACGATCGCGGCGGTCGGGGCTCCGGTAGGTCTCCAAGAGGCGATGCTGGAACACTCGCGCCAGGATGTCAAGACATCACTTCTGTTCATGAACCACGTTCGGGCGCCCGTCTTTCAAACACGCGTAGACGTTGCGGAGTTTGGCGGCTTCGTCCAGTAGTTGATCGCTGCGACGTGTTTCGAACTCGCTCAGCCAGTCGTCCACATCCTCAAACAGCTCTCCGTGAAAGGGACTAGGCATCAGCGGGTTCTGGACAGTGCAATAAATTGGTGCCAGACGACGTAGGAGTTTCCATGACGCCTTGAGGCGAAGTCATAGTCGCTCTATGGATAAGCTGTGCCGGTGTCTCTGGTGGTAGGCCTCGTTGGCGGCGGCTGTTCTGTGAACTGGCGTGTCCACGGGCACAGGGCTTGTGTTCCGGCTCCTGGGCGGGCTCTTGTGCATGGGGGTGCGTCGTCAGTTGTCGTACCCAGCAGCTCCACCAATCTTGTCACCAATCTTGTCTCACTCAATGAAACCTTCCGCAGAACTGCTCGTCAAGCTAGGACAAAGAAAAACGGCTCCAACCCAACCTCTTCGTCCTCTTCCACACGAAAAACCACGCGAATTCATGCGGCAATATAAAGAAATTTTTTGTCGAAGGGATCTGCCTATCTGCTCGTCATTCCAGCAGCCCTTCGCACCGAAGTACTGAAAGCATGCCACAACGAGGGTTACCTCTGGCCACTTGGGTTACACAAGAACGTTGGCCAGGGTACAGCAAAAGTTATTACTGGCCAAGACTAACCACAGCCGTGAAGCACCACATTCGTACCTGTCTCGACTGCCAGCGACGCAAGTCACCGCCAACTAAACCAGCTGGCCTCCTGCAACCCGTACAGGTCCCAATGACTCCATTCCACCAGATCGGCATGGACACTTTGGGCCCACTCCCTACTTCTACTGCAGGCAACCGATGGGTTATCGTCGCGAAGGATTATTTGACCCGTTGTGCCGAAAACAAAGGCTATCCAGAGAGGTACAGCAGCGGAGGTGGCAAGATTTTTTATCGAGAATATTATACTGAGGCATGGTGCACCAACCGTCGTAATCTACAGACAGAGGAACCGCATTTACAGCAGCTCTTTTGGACCATGTTTGATGCTGAGTGGAACAACGCATCGTAAGACCACCGCATACCACCCACAAACGAACGGGCTGACAGAGCGTCTAAACAAAACCATTGAAGACATGCTTTCGATGTACGTTGACGTCGAACACAAAAATTGGGATACAATCTTGCCTTAATAACGTTTGCATACAACACGGCCAAGCAAGAAATGACCCGCATGACACCTTTCAGCCTCGTTCATGGACGGAAGTACGAACCATGTTAGATGCAATGTTACCGCACGAAGGCGACGACATCGTCCCGGACGCCGACACGTTTACGGAACGCGCAGAAGAAGCTAGGCAACTTGCACGTTTACGGATCAGCCAGCAGCAAGACTACAATGCAGGCCGCTACAATGCTCACCGCAGAACAGTCGTCTACCAACCTAACGACAAACTAATGGGTTTGGACGCCCATACGAAAACGAGGACTTTCCGAAAAACTCTTAAGAAGATACTTTGGACCGTAACTAGTTGTGCGACGACTGAGCGATGTGACTTACGAAGTTGTTCCTGACTGTTCGTATAGTACAAGGCGTCGCCAGCACCATCCTGAACTCGTTCACGTAGTCCGCATGAAACCCTACGTCAGCGAGTGATTGCATGATACTTTACTTTAGAAAAAAAAAAACTGAATTACAGACTGCGCATCGGGGCGATGCTCTTTGAGAGAGGCAAATGACGCGCGTTTACATGTGGACGATAACGATGATGGGGCATTTAGGGGGGCACGATGTAGTGGGCCTCTAGCTTCTCTCGAGGCCGAAGAAGACGATCTTGTGGCTCAGCTGCCGAGGACACGCTGATTTCGTCGTCTCAAGGTGTATCTGTGTTTTATTCACGTTGTACCGTGACAATATGATTGTTGTCAATGTAATAATCACCTCATCAGCTCCTTGCCTTGCACTAAAGGTGCTACTCCCAAATGATGCTACATACGCAGTTACCTGCGAAATACTTTGCACAATCTGTGTTTCAACAGTGCAGAATTTGTGAAAGTTATTTCTTACTGTATAAGCATTTTGGCTGTTCCAGGAAAGTGGGGGCCACTTCACTGTATGTTCGCATTTTTTTAAATATGTGTCAGCACAGACAGACATGCTAGTAAGTTTCCTGTCATGTACAACTATTACTGTTCTTGTATTTCTTGGGTACCCTTCTTTCTAATACGTGCAAGGTACAGACTATGGTTTAAGAGAACTGGGGTTTGCGTATGACTGAGGTTGGCAAGCCCGCCTAACTACGGCAATAAACTTCAAATTCAACCCATACCATCATGTGTAAGAACTTTGCCTTGTTATAACTTTGGTTTTTTTCTCTTTGTATGAATTTTAAGGAGAAAAATAAAATATGTAATATTGAACTCGTGGGTGCTGTCACATCTGTCATAATTTGTACAGGTATAGTCCTTTTCTTTTGTATATCTATGCATGTCTGCCATGGGAATGAGAGTAATTATATGTTCCACTACAACACAGTGTATGTACAATGCATGTATGTGCCCCCTAATTTCTCTAGAAATTTGCCGTATTTATAAAAAGTATAAAAAATTTGAAAGACATTTAAGTGTTTTTTACTAAATTAATAAGAGGAAAAACAAGGCTCATTGTGAGTAAGTCTTACATCCTGGGGAGTAGGTGGGGAGGGGGGCATTCTGACCTGAACAAATTTCTCATTTTAGTATATGTATATATACACCCATGAACATACATAAAGTGTGACTGACCAACACTCTTCTCCAAGATAGAATTTCTGGGCTATGCCACTGATCTTGCAGGTATGTTATTTTGGGACATTTCTAATTTCTTCAATTACTCAAAACAGGTCCTGCAAAAGCTCTTGTTGGGGATAAAACTAATACATTTATTGGGGCCATTTCAATATGCCATGTTCTAGTGGTGGAAGCATATAGGGATGAATAGATAATGATAGATTGCCAAAGTCTCAAACATCCTTGAGTTAGACACTGCAAAGCAGCTTATATCCTCTTTGGCGGTGTTGTGTGCTATTGCGCACACAAACTGCTTTTGCTTCAACTCACTCGAAATGTGGTATGCAGACATGTACAAGATTTCCTAGGAGACAGCTAGGGCTTATTTAACTGCAGTGTGCTGCGCATTGCTGCAAACAAGCACATTGCTGAACACCCACTACACTTGACGAGCTGTTAGATGTGCCCCATTCAAGAGGCCATGCCAAAATTACAATTTGTTTGCTTAGACTGGGCAAAAACTGACGCAGTTGCCCGTATGCCTTGGAACCTCTTTGCCCATATACGTTGAGCCCGAGAGTTGATAACCTTTAAGCAAAAACAGAATAAGACTAATTTCAGACTAGATATTTAATTGCACACAAACTCAGATTAGATGCTGAAAATGCACACATCAATACATTGCCACTTTTTCTTTTCTTTAATAGAATATCAGGTGCCTTACAATCAAAATGCATAAATTTGACACAATTACGAACAATCCATCATAAATTCTCCCTGAAGAGCATATATTAAAACGTGTTTCAGCTTTCGTCAGTATGTCTATTCCACAAGTCATGGTGCATCATATTGACTCACATTTCGCATGTATGAAGGTGATGTTATAAAATCTTAGCCTTCATTTATAATGTTATGCTAAGCCAGTAATCCTAATATTAGTTTATTGAAATTATAAATCAAAATATTTCTCAGCCCTTTCTGTACTTACATGACTGGGCGTAAGTACTGCTTAGGTATCTTTGTGCAGGTAATTATGTCATGCATAAGCTTGTACTAACCAGACAAACGCCTGTATTTTTTTTTCTATTGGTCCTGCACTTAAAGCTCACCGTGAACTTGAAATGTCGCGAGTTCCGAGAGTCTGGCGTTTCTAAACTGCTTGCCTGTCACTGAGGCAAATTATGTAGACAGAACTAAAATGCGTGATTCGGCATGTACAGCGCTAAAGTGTGTCACGTTGGAAGCCCTGGTTTACACACATACGGTTGTTTGTCCTTCGCCGCTAACAATGGAAATAAGCGAATAGCACTTTCATTCACACGGGACAAAACTGTGGCAACATTAGTTCTGTTCATGAATATAGCCGCTTCATCACGACCCGATAGGCACAGCTGTGCGCCTTCGGCCTCCTGGCCTAGAGGCTCAGAGCGATATCAGCGGCTGCGAGAGCCGGCAATCAAAATTTGGACGGCACACCAATACATCACTGCGGAAAGCTCACCGCTAGCATTGATATGCCAAGTAACACCGTTCACGTAAAACGAAGCTGCGCTCAACGTGGATATTTTCTTCGAAGCTGCTTGTATGCCGATCGTGCATGCAGGGCTCGTTTTCGTTTGCTGGAATCGCCGTGGGTGTACTGCATACAACGCGCTGCGTTACGTATCGCACGACGGAACAGGCCACCACAATGGCCACAATAACGTGATGGTCTAGATGTTAGTCTGTGAGATGCTCGTATGTTCGATGTGCGGCATTCGGCTTCTGGCTTGAGGATTGGGGCCGGTGTCCAGTGCGGTTGAGCGGTGCGAAAATTCTTGTCACGTTCACATTAAACACACATTGGCTGTTGCAATTGCTTGGTGTACATTGATCATTTGTTCTCTGTCGGCAAATGATCATTACGCTGCCCCACAAAAGCCACTGAAGCTTCACACGACCATTATTAAACGGACACTCGCACGGAGACGGCAGTGAGCGAACCCGTGGTGACACTTCTGAAGCTCCCGTCGCCGGCGCACACCGGCCACCGGCAAGATTGATGCCGGGGTTTAGCGAAGCCTACTTCGTATCGCTTCAAAGTTTTAGACGGTGAAATTCCAGAGACAAGAGCTGACAGTCGCAACAGCTTACTTTTGTTACCACTTATATCATTATTCGCCATTAATTGTAACTCGGCGCATTGGAGCGAAGTATTCGCGGTGTTTCGGTGAGGAATCGGGCCTATATCCAGCGCGGATCAACGGTGCGAAATACCTTAATGCGTTCACACTAAACACCAATCGGCCGTTGAAAATACTCGCTCCACTGATAATTTCGTTGTCTGTCAACAAATGCTCACACAGGTGACCCGCAAAAGCACTGGAGCTTCACACCGGCGTGCTTTAGATCGCACAAACTGACATACACACATGCACGCACGCACGTCGCGACCATGATGCTTTTTTAACTCCTATGGGGAGTTTCTAACCACGTGATAAGCATGTTCTGACCAAAAGTACTTTTTAAAAACTCCCACGGGGAGTTTCTAACCTCGTGACCTGAAACTCCGTAGGGAGTTTAAGAAGGTTATGTCGTACGTAAACTCTGTCATTAAGCAAGGGGGCGTTTTACGACGACATGTGCCGGCATCACTCCGCTACTACGGAGTAACTAACTGGGGCATGGGAGTTTTGATACGTCATATGCTGGTAAAACTCCCATTTCGGCTAATTTCTGTTTACAGTGTAGGTGGTTTGATAGCGCCCAGTCGTAGTTTTGGTTTCAGAAAGCGCTGATTAGTTTTCATGAGTGGTTTTTATGCAGCGTGGTTTGTATGTGAAATTCCAGAGACAAGAGCTGGACAGTCGCAACAGCTTACTTTTGTTACCACTTATATCATTATTCGCCATTAATTGTAACTCGGCGCATTGGAGCGAAGTATTCGCGGTGTTTCGGTGAGGAATCGGGCCTATATCCAGCGCGGATCAACGGTGCGAAATACCTTAATGCGTTCACACTAAACACCAATCGGCCGTTGAAAATACTCGCTCCACTGATAATTTCGTTGTCTGTCAACAAATGCTCACACGGTGACCCGCAAAAGCACTGGAGCTTCACACCGGCGTGCTTTAGATCGCACAAACTGACATACACACATGCACGCACGCACGTCGCGACCATGATGCTTTTTTAACTCCTATGGGGAGTTTCTAACCACGTGATAAGCATGTTCTGACCAAAAGTACTTTTTAAAACTCCCACGGGGAGTTTCTAACCTCGTGACCTGAAACTCCGTAGGGAGTTTAAGAAGGTTATGTCGTACGTAAACTCTGTCATTAAGCAAGGGGCGTTTTACGACGACATGTGCCGGCATCACTCCGCTACTACGGAGTAACTAACTGGGGCATGGGAGTTTTGATACGTCATATGCTGGTAAAACTCCCATTTCGGCTAATTTCTGTTTACAGTGTAGGTGGTTTGATAGCGCCCAGTCGTAGTTTTGGTTTCAGAAAGCGCTGATTAGTTTTCATGAGTGGTTTTTATGCAGCGTGGTTTGTATGTGAAATTCCAGAGACAAGAGCTGACAGTCGCAACAGCTTACTTTTGTTACCACTTATATCATTATTCGCCATTAATTGTAACTCGGCGCATTGGAGCGAAGTATTCGCGGTGTTTCGGTGAGGAATCGGGCCTATATCCAGCGCGGATCAACGGTGCGAAATACCTTAATGCGTTCACACTAAACACCAATCGGCCGTTGAAAATACTCGCCTCCACTGATAATTTCGTTGTCTGTCAACAAATGCTCACACGGTGACCCGCAAAAGCACTGGAGCTTCACACCGGCGTGCTTTAGATCGCACAAACTGACATACACACATGCACGCACGCACGTCGCGACCATGATGCTTTTTTTAACTCCTATGGGGAGTTTCTAACCACGTGATAAGCATGTTCTGACCAAAAGTACTTTTTAAAACTCCCACGGGGAGTTTCTAACCTCGTGACCTGAAACTCCGTAGGGAGTTTAAGAAGGTTATGTCGTACGTAAACTCTGTCATTAAGCAAGGGGCGTTTTACGACGACATGTGCCGGCATCACTCCGCTACTACGGAGTAACTAACTGGGGCATGGGAGTTTTGATACGTCATATGCTGGTAAAACTCCCATTTCGGCTAATTTCTGTTTACAGTGTAGGTGGTTTGATAGCGCCCAGTCGTAGTTTTGGTTTCAGAAAGCGCTGATTAGTTTTCATGAGTGGTTTTTATGCAGCGTGGTTTGTATGTGAAATTCCAGAGACAAGAGCTGACAGTCGCAACAGCTTACTTTTGTTACCACTTATATCATTATTCGCCATTAATTGTAACTCGGCGCATTGAGCGAAGTATTCGCGGTGTTTCGGTGAGGAATCGGGCCTATATCCAGCGCGGATCAACGGTGCGAAATACCTTAATGCGTTCACACTAAACACCAATCGGCCGTTGAAAATACTCGCTCCACTGATAATTTCGTTGTCTGTCAACAAATGCTCACACGGTGACCCGCAAAAGCACTGGAGCTTCACACCGGCGTGCTTTAGATCGCACAAACTGACATACACACATGCACGCACGCACGTCGCGACCATGATGCTTTTTTTAACTCCTATGGGAGTTTCTAACCACGTGATAAGCATGTTCTGACCAAAAGTACTTTTTAAAACTCCCACGGGGAGTTTCTAACCTCGTGACCTGAAACTCCGTAGGGAGTTTAAGAAGGTTATGTCGTACGTAAACTCTGTCATTAAGCAAGGGGCGTTTTACGACGACATGTGCCGGCATCACTCCGCTACTACGGAGTAACTAACTGGGGCATGGGAGTTTTGATACGTCATATGCTGGTAAAAACTCCCATTTCGGCTAATTTCTGTTTACAGTGTAGGTGGTTTGATAGCGCCCAGTCGTAGTTTTGGTTTCAGAAAGCGCTGATTAGTTTTCATGAGTGGTTTTTATGCAGCGTGGTTTGTATGTAAGCACCGTTCTTTGTATGCTCACATAGATGACTACACGTGCGCTTTTGAACATGAGACTACTCTTTTGTCCGGAGGTTTCCTTGGAGCTGCTGAGATCGGCTATAAAAACATTGTAAATAAAATATACTTGCCCCATCCCCCGTAAGAATTCGTTGTACAGTTGTTCAAGTCTGCACCGTCTTCCATTGAAAAAGGTTGGTTAGGAGAGGTGGCTCACAAGGGTCTTGGCAACAAACAAGAACTCGCACGCAGGTGGCGGTTAGTTTTTGCACGATTACCGAAGGCGCGTCTCGCGTCGGGTGGCGCGACGCGCATTTCAAATTTGAGTTTAAACAGGCGCCAAGCTATATTATCCGTTAGTATTTCGTATGTGATACGTGTGTATCAATGCTAATTTATCCCACAGTCATCACGCTTTCGAAGTTTGTCATTATTTTTTTAAACCAGGCTGTCCTGTTTGTTTTGTGAGCCTATGCTTCTGGTGAGCCTATGCTTCTGTTTTGTGAGCCTATGCTTCTATACATACTGGTGCCGGCAGGGCCGGCACCAGTATGTTTCACAGGAGGGGGTATACCCAGGATAAGTGAGGTAATCTCATTATGCATTCATGTGCATGCGCAGCGGCGGTGTTGTCACGTCACGTGCGCCAATAATTTTTTGGTGGTCACTGGGTGGCGCCGTTTGCATATTATTGCGAAAAATACCTGGCCCCCGAGACTTTTCTACCGACAACTTCAGAGGCCCCCAGTTTCGATTGTGGCGATCTCCACTGGAGGCGTTATTCGGGACCTCAAACGAAGGCTGAAAGTGCTCTCTTCAGAGCTGACGTGTTCCAGTGGTCGAACAGGTGCAGTAGCACTGTCATTGATTGGTAGAGAGAGGGAGTGCTTTTGGTGCGCCGAGAGCAGCCAGTAGCAGTTTGTAGTGCTTTTGGCTCAAACGCAGAGTAGGCGCAGCACGACGAGTCATGTGGCCCTTGAACGTCACAGTCTCCGAATTTTTCTTCTGCCGGCGAGTGCGGCGGCAATGGTAGCAACCCCACGTGTAGTTTGACACCGCTGTTTTGTATGGATGGCTACGATGACAGCTGGACGTCTGCCGAATGCGCCGTTTGCACAAAGATACTAGGTATTAGTATAATGAAGAGCGTATGTCTGACCGATTTCGCGCCGTATTTGCTGCTACCCGACAGAGATTATCCAGGGCTTGGAAAGTTTAGATCACTCTCCCCACTAATTACCCCCTTCATCTGCCCTCGGGAGCACGTCGCATTCCAGTGGCAGATTGAGTTTCCCTGTTCTACAGTGCTCCGCCCCCACTCTTCACTGCCCTGTTCTCTGCTCCTGTTATCTCAATGGAATTTGTCATATGTCCGCGCTGTTGGGGTTGTGGGGGGGATGGCATAGCAAGCGAAAATTTGGGGAAGGGCTCCAGCCTTCCGGTACACCCCCCCCCCCCCCACGTGGCGCTGGCCCTGTTTTTTGGCAGATATGTTCTTTACCAACATTTTGAAAAATGAAGAGAATGATGGAGAAAAAAAATCGTCAGCACAGTCCTATGCTGAGATGTTACAATTTAGTGTGAGGAAATCGGGATGGAGTAACCAAGATGTGAAAACTTCGCTTCCCATGAACATTACGGCCGCATTATCAGTGGTGGGCTGATGGGCTCCGCGGTCCTGGTTGGCCTCCGTGGTCTTATATGGCAATAGTTTCGCTTCAACTGAGTTACTGCCTCCGTCAATTTTTATTTATGTACATGAAGTCTACTTCTCTTGGAAATTAGGGCTCTTGTCATAATTCCTGAGAAGTGCAGGCATGCTAGGCAGCAAAGGACAAGTTTTTTTCTCTTTTGGGGAGTTTGGGGAGTTTTGTTCCACAGAATATGAGTTTGCTAATTTGCTATATCATTGACTATAATTTGTCGCAAGCTAGTTCAAAATGTGCTGCAGGAAATCTTTATACATACTTTTGCTTGTTTTACTTGTTCTTAGCAGCATCCTTGCAGCATTTTCATTATGCACTAGTCCATCTGATTTGTTTCTGTGTTTGCCAAGTTATGAAGTAATGTATATTAGAGGTGTACCAGTGAGGTACTCATTTTCTTTACCTTATGTGGGTTTTCATGCCTTTGTGGTTTAGGGTAGGTGTCATTAAAATTTCTGTTAGGACGGTACTCGCCCCTCACCTCTAAAAAATAAGACCTCATGCTGCAGCTGACTATGCTGTTTCCGTTGCTCAGCTTGTTTTATATGGCTAACAAAAGACTTTGGTGAAAAATTTACTACATGCGCTCATTTATTATTATCTATTCTTTGAGAATTATTGTTTGCCATGTGTCTCTTCAGGGCTATTCTCAAGGTCGGAAAAATGATGAGCTTGATATGTTGACATTTTGATCACTTATACTGCTGCTGTTTTAGAAGTACTATGCAGTGGTAACTGTGATGTACTATGTGTATTCTGTGATATTTACTAAGCTAGAAAATATGTCTATACTAATTTATGTTTTTTTGTCTTTGCAGGTCGTGCTTGTCAGTGGACAGTTGGTAAAACAAGATTACTTTTAGTTTTTTGCACTAGAGGGTCTAAGGAAAATAGTTTTACTACTCAAAGGAAATATATTCATGAAAATCTGTCAAGACAAAAAGAAACTCTGATGGTGAGAGCCACTGTGCAGTAAAGCACGCATTAAGAAATTAAGTGCAAAAAACAAGAAAAATTACTAGTGCACATAACAAATAGGGCTTCTCTCAAACATCAGTGCTTTTCGAGTGAAGTGGCAAAAACACCGCTGCTTGAGGACAGCCTGGAGCCAGCTGAGCTTCAAGAGAGCCATGGGGTCATATATAAAAAAATGAGGCCATCCCTCTACAACTTTCCTGTGGCCTCGAAGTGCCTTTAACAACATTGATAAAGAGTTCATTAGTGCTAATGAAACTAAGGAGTCCCAACAAACTTCATCAGAAGAGTGCACATTCGACTGAAATACAGTCAAACACCAATAATTCCTGAGAGTGGACCTTTGGAGCACAAGAATAGAAAGTCTTTAAAGAAACAGAGCACGCTTAAAACTGAAGAATGAAGAACTGCTCTTGAAGAACAGAAAAGGTTGCAACACGAAAGAGTACAGAAGATACCTGGGGAAAGAAAAGGCTGCACTGCATGAACAAGAGTGGAGATAAATGGAACTGCTTAAGCATGTACTATTGTTACATAAAGTCGTTGAGTCGCACTGAAGCATTGGAAAGGTGAGCGGTGTATTGAATGTGAATGAAGAGAAGAAATTTTGTGGTTTTAAATAAAGCTGTACGTATTACATGGTTTACTGTTCTGCTCATCCATTTGTATTCATTATTATATTAAAAGTCAAATTGCAGCATAAATGCTTCTTGCTTGCAGCCTATTTTGCACTGCCTACCTTTGACCTGCTGATTAAGAGATGTGTTTTTGTACATGTATTACAGATATCCAAGCTGTACGGGTGTGTGGTCTTCTGTGGAAGGTTCTGGAACAGCCTGATGCAGTGACACACCTTTTCGTGCCCTTGGTAATTGCTATTTTTAGATTCTGTTCAGGCTACTGATGGGTCACTTATTTCAAACATGTTCCAGTATTTTCGTTATAGCTGTTGTGTAACATGCACCGGATAACAAGTGCTGATTTAAAACACTAGAAAGTAGAAAGAAAACATAAAAGAGGAGTGTTTCACATTGATTAAGTATTTTTTGTAGCAGCCATCTAATTCCTTGTTGTTGCTTTCCTTGATAGTCATGTACAACGCTTCACTGCTCTATACAAGTGATAGCTAGGTATTTAACATATACTTGGGAATATTATTTTTAAGATCATTTAGTTTCTTCTGTTTCACTCTCTCTAGCTTAGTTATTTTCCCGTGGAAAAGGAAACTTCCAAGCTTTCATAAAAGCTGCTGCTAACCAGCATAACTCGAACCTAACATAAAAAAGGAAAGCCAGTGCAGTGGTAGTTGTGCGATTTCTGTGATTGGGAACTTCACATGTGTGCCTTGAATGGTACTTTGTACCTTTTGTCTTAAGATTGTGCTCGTGTATGAACTTTGACCATGTAGATGTGAAATACTGCCAATGCTATAACTAATACTTTCATTGTAATTATGTATAGACTTTATTGTTGAGCAAAAATACATAAAAGAGCATTTCACTTTACTATACTAATATAAGGCTGCCTTGTGATATGCTTTACCCATGAAAGCTTTCTGCCTTTGCCATATTTTCATCAACAGGAGGTCTTTTTTGCAACATGCTCCAAGTGTAGTAGTATTTTTCATGCAGTGATCATTGCTGCTGGTAAATATGGCACGGCTGTGTTTGTTGGATATGTTCCCTAGATTTAAAATATAGAGGGGGCCGCATCCTGCAAGACAGTAGCCGATAATTGTAGTAATTATTTTGAAAAGCCTTGCTTTGACTATTTGCCTCACTGCTAGAAAGCTGGTCAGTATCAATTTATGTTGCTGCTTTATTTAAATAGGTGACCCCCATGGCTTAGCACCCATAGTGTCACATTCTGGTGAAGGCTAAGATAAAGCCTATGTCTAAATAATCAACAGATTCCTACAGTAGCTTGCTCAGTGATATGATATTCATTTTGGTAGTCAGAACTTCCTCATTTTGACAATTTATATTGATGGCTTATGTCTTGTACGCAGGATGCTGAAGTGCCACTCGCCCCATGCATTGTGTTCGATGGGGTTAACGCTTAGAGGCGGATCACTTGTTCCTTCATGTTGAGCAGACACGGCTTTTTAGAGTGCTGGATGCCAAACAAGGAATGGCTGCTGTCATGGCTGCATATTGATTTTCGATGCAACTTACCCAAAAGGCGTAGGAAACCTTCTGTGTGTTTTTTGAGCACCTTTTTTTGAATGTGGAAGTTACCAAACCCAGTTGTGTGACGCGCCGTTTTATTGCCAGACACAAGGCAGCATTTTTTACTAAATGTATGCAATGAGTGTACATTTCTGTTTAATGACATGTTTTTTTGTTTTCTTTTAGTTTGTTTTTTTAAATAATTTAATGTTTTCTAGTCATTTTTTGTGTTTTCAAAGTGGTCTTTCCACAATTTTTCCCCACTGGAAACTGCTCATTGTACATTTTGTTTTTGATAACGTCTTTTTGTTACCATATTTACTCGAATTGTAACATGCATTTTTTTCAAGATTTTTGCCACTTAGGGAACGCTAAAGTCAAATAACAATTTCAGGTCAGAGTGAAAGCTCAATTTATGACATCCAAAATGACAATATTATCAACAGCAGTGCCCTATTTACTGAGAAATTAAAGTAAATGCAAAGAATACATGTGCAGCAGCAGGACATTCTCAAATGATACCGATAACGTCGGACGAACCACCTAAAATTAATCACTAGTAATCGATCTAGCTGCACTAAATAAAGAACCTTCCGTGTATCGAGGGAAGGCAATAAAATGCCGCTTGTTTGGTTCATGAAAAAAAGAACCACCAGACGTTAATATGGAAATGGCTCGACTGGTTCAAAAGTTCAATTTTCGCATTGTTACACTAGACAGATCATGCCATCTAGCAAGATGCAGTTGAACCAAAACACCTCTGCCAATCTCGAAGCCAATGGTAGGAAATTGATCAATGGGCGTTGGTGCTGCCGTAACTCTCGCTGCTTTCGTTCTGTCTACTTGTGTCGGCGATCTCGCGCAGTAATAAGCCGGGCAATGTTGTGCACGGCATCAGTGACGTGAGTCGGTTCGTTTTTGTAAGGCGGGTGATTTGAAGTGCGCTAACCCAATGTAGCCCATGAAGGCGTGATTTTATTTCAAAATAAGCCTTTTCCTTGGCACAAAAGTAACACTACAAGGTTTCTGGACTTCTATTTCAACAATCTGCGGTTGACTTAATAGTTGCCTTTAGTGTCCCTTTAAATTTGACCCTCTCGTTAAGAACAAATACTGAAATAACTATTTTTTTCTTCGTGATCTTAGAGAGAAGTCACTTTTTGCTTAGTCACAGTTGCATTACAATCGAGTAAATACGGTTTGTACACAACTATTTACGCGAGGGGTACTGAGTATTTCTTTCATTTGTGTAATGTTTTGCTCCGGTCTTATCGTTCGCAATTTTATTTTTGCTGATAGTGCTATGTTCTTGACATTAAGAATAATTATTTTTGTAGTCTTGCCACATTTCTACATATTACAAACTATTTAGTTTTTGTCTTGTTCATAGTTGGGAATCATCTAAATATGAATGCAAAGATACATCACTGTGACAGCCCACATTGATTTAAATATGCCTGTTTACTGAATACAGCATAGTTTATTTTGTATAGGTGAACTCAAGGGGGGTTGGCAAGTTCTACAGCATCATCTTGCTTGTATTTACAGTCGGTGCTTCTGTTTTGTTGCAAAACGCCTATCTACAGTATGAACGCAGCTGTTAAATTACGAGCCTTATAGTTTAGATAGATTCCTGTTCTTTTTTTTGTATCCGTAAATGCGACTATTGCTCATAAAGTTTGCTTCATACCTACTATCCATTTTACAACAGTATTTGGGTAGATATGGTTGTTATTCAGTTCACTTTATATTATAAAGTTCATGTGATAGTTCACTGTGATATTAAGTGTTACTTTGCACTGTTCGTGCTAAGTTATATTCGAAGAAAACAATGTCTCAGTCATGAGCTGCTAAAATGTGTTCAATCAGTTCAGTGAATATGCTGTATATGAATCGGTGAAATATGTTGTTGGCAAGGGCTTATTACAAGCACTCTGTGGTGCCAGCATGATCCAATTTGCTTAATTTTGTAAACAATAAGAGATCCAGACATAGGAGATCGCAATATAGTTCCGCAGTTCATAATCAAAATATTGGGAAAATAATGCATGCTGCACTGCAGTAGTGTTCTTTTTATGCTTTACTATACAGTATGGGTATGTTGTATTGAAGCACATTGAAATGAATCACTCATTATGAGTGCAAGTAACATCTTTGGTTCATACTGTGACACACACGCCTTGTTTGTTTGGGCTCCGTGACCTTTGTGCATTGTCTCGTTTGGCAGCATATGCAGCCGCTTGAAAAAAGTCTTTCAATAAACCTAAAACTTGTCTATAAAGCTTTTACCACCTAATTGTTTAATAAAGCTTGATTTTATGTTTGTACCATCGGATAACTGTGTGAAATTGTGCTCTTTATTTTTTGACAACACATTTGAGAGATGTATTTGTATTCCACTTTGATACACTATATTGTGAGGGTCATATATGCCGTGCTTCATATGCACCATAAAAGTAGCACTAGGGCCATGGTTTTTGCCAATGTCACAGGAGCCACTATGATAAGATGTGTGCACTTCAAAAGTGCAGCTAAAAAGTAAGCTTTCAGTGTTTCCGTGGAAGGCTACTAGAAAGGGGTCTAAGTATGGACTTTTTTGCAAGGGTGTCGGGTGCATAATTGTGCATAAACACCCCCTCACCCTATTTAACGTTTTAGGTGTAATCTTGTAACCCCACACCCTTTTCGTTGTTTAGGTGTAATTTTAATATAACGCCCCTGCACCTTTTTTGTTAATTTAGGTGTATGCTAATGTTACACCCCTGCACTTTTTTGTCATTTGGGTGCAATTTTGTATTAACCCCCACACCTTCTTTGGTATTAGGTGTAATCCTAGTGTTACACCCCTGCACATTTTTTCATTTGGGTGTAATCTTGGTATTACACCTACACACCTTTTTTGTCCATTGGGTGTGATTCTAAGTTACACCCCCACATCTTTTTTGTCATTTAGGCGTAATCCTAATGTTACACCCTACACCTTTTTTGTCATTAGGGTAATTCTAATGTTACACCCTTGCAACTTTTTCGTTATTTGGGTGTAATTTTGCTATTACAACCTAACACACTCTTAACGCGGTGACCCTTTCTTAGTGCGAAGTCTGCCTCTTTCCTGTCTCTCTTGTTTTTTTCTTCAAGTTTGTGCCAGCAATTCAATTTTTCAACCTAACACACCCATGTGTGAAATTTTGGAAATACACCTATTGTGTAGGTGTAGCCCTGCGCCCAACACCCATATAGTGGGGTGTTGGGGTGTGAGTTATAGGCACTATATTACACCTATATGGGTGTAATTTGGTTTACATTTAACGTTCCACGGAACTGAACTTTTCCGCAGGCCCCTCGTCGGTGTTCCGTGAGCCGCTGATAATTTTTTCTTGGCTCCGCACTCGCCCCATTCAACTCACTTAGATGGCGATCTCGAGGTGTCATTGATCTACGGAACCACCATTATGCAAGCGAGAGCGTCAATAGGCCTATCTCAGTGCGTAACAAGAACGAGCCAGCTCTCCAGTAATTTCCACGGTAGTTTGTAGCCAGCCAGACTCAGAAAATGGGACGCATGGGGGCGTAAATCTCAGAGGCCTTACATTACAGCGATGAACGTTTCGGCTATTTGAAAATAGGCGCCGCTACGCCTACGCTCTGCGGTTCTGCTACTTTCGTTTGTCCACCATCAACGCACGCACTTAGCCTCTGCACACGCTTGTGCTTCGTTCAACAGGAGCGAAAATTCCGTACATAGAACTTACTCCGAACTTTCTTTTTTTTCTGCAGTATGGGTTATGAATTTGTTTTGTTATAGTAGTAAAATGAGAGAAAAACACGGCGTGGGGGGAGAGGTAAGAGGGCGTTTCTTGGCACTTATTATAGCTTTGGAGGGTTCTGTGACACCAACATGCTTGAGAACCCGTCTCAGTTTACATCAGTGAGGTTGTACGGTTTGCAAACAGCAGTGTTAATAAAGAATTTCACTAAATTTATGTTGGAATAATTGTTATTCAAGATTTACCAGTGTCCACTCCATGTCCGGACGGAATTACACTTACCATGGTAACAATTTCATTTAAATTATCCGAATGTGACGACCTAAACATAGTAAATTATTCGTTAAGTGACGCCTCGTTTCCATTCAACTAAAATTTTCGAAAAACTTCGTATACAGAAAAAAAAGATGAATTGAGCTATAACGTAGAAAACGTACCGCCCATCTTTTTTTCACTTCCAATATGTTAAAACTAATTCAAAGGGCACTTTATAAGAGAATGAAATGTGGGGGTGTGATATAATATTAAATCTTAATCAAAGTGACTTCATTGTAGACTCTTCGATATTGTGTACTCACGCAGACTTGAGAAGCTACATTCAACTTGCTCCGAAAAAAAGAGGCAATTTGCTGCTCTGGTGACTTTAGACATAGGCAAAGCATATGGCAATGTAGAATTTTCTATGTTACTGCAGATTCCACTGAGCCACAATTTCCAAAAGTACACGATTGTGTGGCTAAGAAAATTTCTGATGACAACAACATATAATTATTTTAAGGACGGCTGCGTATCATTAAAGTTAAAAAAATCGTGGAGTTCTAAGGAGCCCTCTTGGCTCATAAACATTTAACATATTAATGTGCTCAGTTCACAATTGCCAGGAAGCGAAAGCGTACGTTTATGCAGATAATATTGTTGTCTTCGCGGCAAATAGTCACATAGATTCTTTATAATAAAAAAAACAACAGAGACATATGATTATGCTATAGGTATGGCTACAGACAACTTTTATTTTTCTGAAGAGGCCCCACGAAACGAATGAGGCATCTTGTTTTCATCCCCGTTTCTAAAACTGTTGTTTGCACCCATGTTGTTGCACGAGTAGCGACAGCAAAAACAAAGCTGTTATAATTTTATTTCTATGTACGGAGAAGCCACAGTGTTTACGGCCTAGAGTGACACACGGCGGATATTGTTTTGACCGGAAGTGACGCTCGCCCATGTGCGAGTGACGAAATAGGCCGTGCATTTTGATTCGTTCAAGACGACAAGTCGCGCGTTATCTTCAGTCCTGTTTAGTTCAGTTCAGTTTATTTTTATTTTCGTACAAAACATACATGCTTACATAAACATACAGAAGGAGGTCCCAGAGCACTTGGCTGAAGGGGGACCTCCTGTCAAAAAAAGGTGATAAATATGCATAAGTAAAATGCAGCAACGTGGAATAAGTTATACAAATAATGGAATACAGACTAAAAAAAACAAACTTTAACAATCGTAAGTACAACAAAACTGCATAGAACATATAAAATAAAAGAAAAACCCAAATAATATTGACGAAACGAACAGAGGAACGAAAAAAGCAAGAAAAAGATGAGTGGCTGTGGCACCATTAAGAGTCCATGAATATGAACAGGTGTAGATAATATTGTCACGAGGTTGGGACACACGCAGCACTTGAGAGGAAGCACGCAGGAGTCAGGGCGGTGTCAGGCGAACTGTTTATTGGGCGAACTTGTGCCCAGCAAAACAAGGCCAAACACAACTCACAGCAACAGCGGCGTGAACAGTCGTCGGCCGACGGAAAAAGACTGACCAGTGGCGCACTGCGCCTGCTTTTATACACGCGTCGTAACGCGTTCCAGAGCGGCATACAAGATAAACGCGGCCTGCGTTGCGCTTAACAGAAAGTGATAGCGGCTTTCTTCGTAAACCAAAAGAACCGCACGTGTCACTACCCCCCTCTGAAAAAGCATCGTCCCGATGCTAAAGACAGAACATAAGAGAGAGTACATGCAATAAATTACATTAACAATGCGTCACAGCTAATCAGCGCGCGTAATAAGGTTTGCGTCGCACCACGTGTACGACTTCGGGTCGTGCACGGCGTCGTTGGGACGACGTTAAGCCATCGGGCACGACCTCATAGTCCAGTTAACCACGACGTCGGACTACCTTGTAGGGTCCAAAGTAGCGTCGCAGGAGCTTCTCAGACAATCCCCGTCGTCGTATCGGCGTCCAGACCCAGACAAGGTCGCCGGGTTGGTATTCGGTGTGGTGTCGTCGAAGGTTGTAATGGCGCCTGTCGACCGTCTGTTGGCTCTTGATACGCAGGCGGGCTAGCTCTCGAGCTTCTTCAGCGCGATCCAGGTAGCTGGCGACGTCGAGGTCTTCTTCGTCGGTGCCGACCGGTAGCATGGCGTCAAGCGTCGTTGTTGGGCTCCGTCCGTAGACGAGCTTGTATGGAGCAAACTGCGTCGTTTCCTGCACGGCCGTGTTGTACGCGAAGGTTACATACGGGAGTATGGCGTCCCACGTCTTGTGTTCGACGTCCACGTACATGGCCAGCATGTCGGCGATGGTCTTATTTAGACGCTCGGTGAGGCCATTCGTCTGTGGGTGGTACGCGGTGGTTCGGCGGTGGCTTGTCTGACTGTACCTCAAGATCGCCTGCGTTAGGTCAGCCGTAAAGGCCGTACCTCTGTCGGTGATGAGGACCTCGGGGGCTCCGTGGCGGAGGACGATGTTCTCAATGAAGAACTTGGCGACCTCGGCGGCAGTGCCCTTGGGCAAGGCCCTTGTTTCGGCATAGCGGGTGAGGTAGTCAGTCGCTACGACAATCCATTTGTTGCCAGAAGTTGACGTCGGGAACGGCCCCAGTAAGTCCATGCCGATTTGTTGGAATGGCCGTCGAGGTGGTTCGATGGGTTGCAGAAGTCCGGCTGGCCTAGTTGTCGGCGTCTTGCGTCGCTGACAGTCTCTGCATGTCTTTACGTAGTGGGCGACGTCGGCAGTGAGGCGAGGCCAATAGTGCTTCTCTTGTATTCGTGACAGTGTGCGGGAAACACCAAGATGTCCGGCTGTCGGGTCGTCGTGTAATGCTTCCAGAACCTCTGGACGTAACGCTGAAGGCACCACGAGGAGGTGGTCGGCGCGGAGCGGCGAGAAGTTCTTCTTCAGGAGGACGTTGTTTCGCAGCAAAAACGAAGCCAGTCCTCGGCGGAATATTTTCGGCACGTCGGCGGTCTTGACTTGCAGGTAGTCCATGAGGATCTTGAGCTCTGGGTCAGCTCGTTGGCGTTCCGCGAAGTCGTCGGTACTTATGGGTCCCAGGAAAGAGTCGTCGTCCTGGTCATCCTGGGGCGGCGGATCGACAGGGGCGCGAGACAAGCAGTCGGCGTCGGAGTGCTTTCGTCCGCTCTTGTAGACGACGGTGATGTCAAATTCTTGTAGTCTGAGACTCCACCGTGCGAGGCGCCCTGATGGATCCTTCAAGTTAGCTAGCCAACACAAGGCGTGGTGGTCACTCATGACTTTGAAAGGCCTGCCGTACAGGTAGGGGCGGAACTTTGATGTAGCCCAGATGATGGCAAGGCATTCCTTTTCTGTCGTGGAATAATTGGCTTCTGCCTTCGAAAGTGACCGGCTAGCGTAACTGATGACCCTTTCAAGTCCGTCGGTCCTCTGCACGATCACGGCGCCGAGCCCTGTGCTACTTGCGTCCGTGTGAATTTCGGTGTCAGCTTCTTCGTCGAAGTGCGCCAGTATTGGCGGCGTTTGCAGGCGTCGCTTTAATTCTTGAAATGCCTCGACTTGCGGCGTTTCCCATTTGAAGTCGACGTCGGCCTTCGTGAGGTACGTCAGTGGCTCGGCGATTCGCGAAAAGTTCTTCACGAAGCGCCTGTAATAAGCGCAGAGGCCAAGAAATCGGCGTACTGCTTTCTTGTCGGTGGGTGCAGGAAAGTCGGCGATCGCAGCTGTTTTCTGTGGATCAGGGAGCACTCCCGACTTGCTGATAACGTGGCCAAGGAACAATAGTTCCTCGTAGGCGAAGCGGCACTTTTCTGGCTTCAGGGTAAGTCCCGAGGCTTTGATTACCCGAAGAACAGCTTCAAGGCGCCGGAGGTGCTCGTCGAAGTTGGAAGAAAATACGACTACGTCGTCCAAGTAGACGAGGCAAGTCTGCCACTTCAAGCCTGCGAGTACTGTGTCCATAACCCGTTGGAACGTCGCAGGCGCCGAGCAAAGACCAAAGGGCATGACCTCAAACTCGAATAGGCCGTCTGGTGTTATGAAGGCAGTCTTCTCTCGGTCTCTCTCGTCTACTTCGATTTGCCAGTAGCCGGTTTTGAGGTCCATCGACGAAAAATACTTGGCGTTGTAGAGTCTGTCCAGGGCATCGTCTATTCGTGGGAGGGGATACACGTCTTTCTTCGTGATCTTGTTCAGGCGACGATAATCGACGCAAAAACGTAGGGTTCCGTCCTTCTTCTTCACCAAAAACACGGGTGATGCCCACGGACTCGTAGACGGCTGAATGATGTCGTCACGCAGCATTTCGTCGACTTGTTGCTTGATGGCCTCGCGTTCCCGTGCAGAAACTCGGTAGGGGCTCTGACGGAGCGGACGGGCATATTCGTCGGTTATGATGCGATGTTTCGCGAGAGGGGTCTGACGAAGCCTCGATGACGACGAGAAGCAGTCCTTGTATTGGTGGAGTAAGGCTTTGAGCTCCTTTTGTTGCTGCCTGGAAAGGCTTTGATTGACGTCGAAGGCGGGCGCGGGCACTGCTGTCGACGTTGCGGCTCCCTGAGAATCGGTGAGGGCGAAGGCATTGCTCGCTTCCACAAATTCGCTTAGATGTGCTATCGTCGTGCCCCTATTCAAGTGCCTATATTCGTTGCTGAAGTTCGTCACCATTACCTTGGCTTCGCCGTTATGAAGCTTGGCTATGCCTCTTGCGACGCACATCTGACGGTCTAGGAGCAGGTGCTGGTCGCCTTCGATGACACCTTGTAAGTTGGTAGACGCTTTGGTGCCGACGGAAATGATGACGCTCGACAGTGGCGGGATGGTTACTTGCTCTTCTGTCACATTCAAGGCATTGTGAGCGACGTTGCAGTCTGACGCCGTTGCATTATCCGTGGACAGCGTGATTGACCTGGGTCTTAGGTCGATGACTGCGCCTTGCTGATCCAGGAAATCCATGCCTAAAATGACGTCTCGCGAGCATTGCTGCAGGACCACAAAAATTCACAGAATACGTCTGGCTGTGAATCGTGACTCTTGCCGTGCAGGTTCCAGTCGGTGTTATAAGGTGGCCCCCTGCTGTTCGGATATCCGGTCCTTCCCATGCAGTCTTTACCTTCTTGAGCTTAGCGGCGAAGAGACCACTCATGATAGAGTAGCCGGCGCCGGTATCGACTAGGGCGGTGACGCTGTGGCCGTCGATGATAACGTCGAGGTCGGTGGTTTGTCGTCTGGCGTTCCGGTTAGGTCGGGGCATCGGATCACGGCTGCGTCGGCTTGGTCCGGTGCTGCCCAGCACCTCCACCAGATGTCACGAGGTTGGGACACACGCAGCACTTGAGAGGAAGCACGCAGGAGTCAGGGCGGTGTCAGGCGAACTGTTTATTGGGCGAACTTGTGCCCAGCAAAACAAGGCCAAACACAACTCACAGCAACAGCGGCGTGAACAGTCGTCGGCCGACGGAAAAAGACTGACCAGTGGCGCACTGCGCCGGCTTTTATACACGCGTCGTAACGCGTTCCAGAGTGGCATACAAGATAAACGCGGCCTGCGTTGCGCTTAACAGAAAGTGATAGCGGCTTTCTTCGTAAACCAAAAGAACCGCACGTGTCAATATTACACATCTTAGAATTCTATGGTATCCAGCAGAAAAGTAAATAATGTGTTTTTAAAAATAGCTAAGGGGAAGACTGTTCCAGGTTGATAAGGACGTGAAATAACCAGAGTGTTTTCCATAATTAGTATTGACTAATGACAATAATAAATTGTTAGCTGCAAATCTGGTTTGGTTGGTGTTTACTAGAACAGCGTCTGGAAATATGTTTACTGGAGGAGGGTTCTTCATTATTTCAAATAATACTATGAATAAATTGTATTCAAGGTTGTCTAATGATAGGATTCGGTTATCACGAAGAATGTCGGACACACAGCAGCTGAATGAGCTGAACGTTACTATACGCATGGCCTGATTTTGTAAATGTTGCAGCGGTGCTATGTGTGTTGCATATGTGGTACCCTATGAGGTGATGCAGTTCAGATGACTGTGAATGAAACAATAATACAGTGTTAGTAGTGTAGGTTTGCTGAAATAGTACCTGGCTTTTAATAAAATTCTAATACCAGGAGCAATTTTGCGCTTCAAATGGGCGATGTGTTTTGTAAATTTTAAGTTAGAATCTAAAGTAACACCGAGAAATTAACATTCAATAGCTGAACTAATGACATGAGAATCAAGAATGATAGTGGGAAGGATTTCTGGTGTTCTGTGACTGGTATGAAAAAGCATGAATGAAGTCTTGGTGGGATTTATTTTCAGCGAATGAAGGCGGCACCATGCTAAATTATTGTTCAAATCAATATTCAACTTCTATGTAAGGGCAGTTAGTGATCGATCACTGGCAAGCAATGTCGTGTCGTCTGCGTAAAGAAAAGCTTCTGATTGTGATAGGCGATTAGGCAAATCATTTATGTAAAGTAAGAAAAGTAGTGGGCCAAGTATCGATCCCTGTGGAACACCCTTGTTTGTTATTTCGAAGTTAGAAAGCGAGGAACCAACGCACACAGCCTGTTGTCTGTCTGTTAAATAACTCTTTATAAGCTTCAGCACGGGCCCGTCGACCCCTACTGCCCGTAGTTTAGAAATGAGGATGTCATGATTGATGGAGTTGAATGCTTTCGATAGATCTATGAAAACTGATCCTGCGAAGAAACCAGAATCAATGGCGCTTTTTATTTTATCTGTGAAAGAAAGTAAAGCGTAGTCAGTCGAAGCACCTGTCCTGAAGCCGAATTGATTTGAGGAAAGAATATTAAATTTTGAGAGGTATGTGGTAAGGCGTTTTTCAATGCACTTTTGAATGACTTTGCTAAAAAAAGGGAGAATAGCGATAGGACGATAATTTGAGATGCAAGCCCGGTCTCCTTTTTTAAACACGGGAATAATTTTAGCTTTTTTTAGCTGTCTCGGAAATATTCCACTCGTGAAGATTAAGTTGGTGATACAGGCGAAAGGGCTAGCGATGCAATGAGCGACTAAATTTTATATTTGCTGAACTGATTTCATCTAGACCTGCGCCCATAACCTTTAAATGATTTATGACATTGATAATCTCGTCTGGGTGTGTTGGAAATAAGTAAATTGATTGTAAGCAACGTTGAGGTGATACTTGATGATTGGTGTTTTCCTCGGAAGTGGGACCACAGAAGAATTCATTGAAAGCGTTGGCAATATCTAACGGTCTGGTATAGAAGCCACGTGATAACTGAATCTTTCTTATGGGTTCATCCCGACTAGATCTATTTAAGAAAGAATTTATTTTTTCCATTGTCACTTTGCATCAGAACCAGCCTCAGCTATTCGACATTCGTAATATATTCTTTTGGCTTCTTTTAGTAGCTTGTCCAGTTGATTGCAGTAGACTTTATAGCGCGTTCTGAGTCGAATGTTGAAAGGACGCTTTTTAACTTTGCGGTAAAGGTTATCTTTTTTGCGTAAGCTAGTCAGAAGGCCATTTGTTAACCAGGGACTGTGCAATGCAGGGATATGTCTCTGGCACCTCACGATTCTGGTCAAATTAACGATACATTGTTTTATGCTATCTGAAAATTCATTAAATGTAGAATCTGCGTCTGATTCTGAGTTTATAGAAGACCATTTTAGCTTGGAAACCTGTGTAATATAGTCATCTTTGTTGATCACAGCTTTATCGAACTCATGACAAGGTTTATGTAGTTGACAAGTAAGTTTAAAGAAGATAGGGAAATGATCCGTGATGTTATTTATTCTCAAGTACACCGCAAACAGGAGGACACATATGATTAGAAAATATGTGGTCGATTAATGTGGACAAAGACCCTGGAGTACATCTGGTTGGAAGGGAAACCAAAGATTCGAGGCCAAAACTATGAAGGCAGTCAGTGTAAGCAATAGTAGCGGCACTGCAGTCATCTAGCAAATTTATAGTAATGTCACCAAGAATGAAAACATTTTTCTTTTCTGAAGATAATTTACCAAGCACAATGTTCAATTCATTGCAAAAAGCAGATACAGACGATGAAGCCGACCGATATAAGCAACCGATAATTGTTTGATTGACATCCTCCAATTCAATCCACACAGCTTCACAATTTGGCACCGAGAATATTATATCGTTCCGCCGTTTGTAACGAAGATTTGCAGATACAAAAACAGCGGCACCGCCATAGCTTTGTTGTGTACGGTGGCAGTACTCGGAAGTATAAGAGGGAAATCCGTATAAATTGCCATCCGTGTGAGATGCCCAAGTCTCTGACATACAGAGAAGTGAAAACTTGTGATCTAAAGAGGCCAGAAAATCGGAGATTTCATCATAATCTTTTTTTAGACTTCATGCATCGAAGTGAATTGCAGAGAGGCATGGGTTTAGGAAAAAGGACTGAAGTTGCATAGTTGAAAAATAAAACGACATTATCACATACGTTCAGGCACTGAGTTAGCTACTCGGCCTGATGGTCTTTATCGGAAGATAGATAAATCGCCCTCAGACGAGATACGGAAGACTCGACTGTCACCCGTCTTTCTGGCTTTTATTTGGCACTTTTCAGTCCAAAGAAACTGCCAGCCTTTGTCCCTTTTCAGTGACTGAGCTTTTGCGAACAGAATTTTGTTTTCACGGGTCAGGTGATCAATAATGTAAATGGGAACATGATTAGGACCGAGGAGTCCGAGATCCTTCGAATTTATGCGAGCCTTTCGCGCCTTGGTGATGAAGTCCTGCTTTTTTGTTCTATAGGAGAAGCGGGCAATAATATTCTTATTGGCCGATCCAGACTTTGTTGGCTCGTGGTGGACAACATATATATCAGCTTCAGAAATTGGACAGCTTATTTTATCGGCAACCGCCTTCAAGAGTGCAAGGCAGTTCTCGCCCTGTGTGCAAACTACGCCCTTGATTTCCACATTGTTTGTTCGAGAGTACTGTTCGCGTTCTGACAGACGTTTGACCATTGCTGTATTTTCAGTTTTGAGTGCTTTGTTGTCTGCAGGCAGACCAACATTCTGAGCTCGGACTTCTTCAACCAACGAGTTCAGCATGTCGACACTTTTGGTTAGTGCCTCTATTTCCCGTTTCGTTTCAACAATGTTAGCTTCTGATGACAGCCTTTTTGAGCATTTTTTCACAAGATCAGAGACAACCTCGTCCGACTGACTCTTGAACAAAGCTTCTAACTGATCAATTCTTTTTGCAAGCTCAGCACAAGAAGGCATGGTGTAAAGCACAAACAATAGCAATATGGGCACTTGCAGCAGCGGCGGTCACAGAATAAATTGTAAACTACTACTTTACAACCTTTAGTGGCACTAACCTGCAAAAACAAACAGAGTGATCCTTGAAGTTCGTCGTTTCCAGCCGTGACCACCGCTGCCGAATGATGCCAAGTCGATTTCGCCGTCCCACTTATCCGGGAAATGCATAGCTTCAGATAGGCCACACTATCGTGCGCTAAAGTAATAAAAGCAACCTTTATACGTCTTCGGATTCAAAAAGATAAGTTTTTTTCAATACTAAAGTGTGAAAACATTTTAAAAACGAGGCTAGCAGCGCTGCGCAACAGCCACCGCGAGGTGAGGCTTCCGGTACGTCTTTGCAAAAGGCGTGCGGTGATTTGAAGCGGCCTTCGACGTCAGCTGTGGGAGAGCGAAATGTAAACGAAAACGTTTTTTTTTTTTCGCGTCGTCTGTTGGGGTTTTGAAGTTTGAAGGCAAATGATATCCGTTGGTGCGTACTGATTTTGATCAATCTTTTTGCGTTCATTTTTGCATTCGGCACTAAACAAGCTACAGCGCTGCAGAACGCAGATGATAAGGAGTTACAGGGCTACTTTAAGTATAACTAGAAGCGTACTGTAATGCACTGTATTATTTGTGTTAACATATCTCAATTTATTATCTTATAAACAAGAGCCCGTTACATTGGTTGAGTTGCCTAAATACTTGGGAATAATTTATCATAACAAATAAAACTGGTCCTCCCTCTTATACAGTATATATATTGCACCTAAGGCACAACGTTCCTAAGGCATGCAACGCTGATGGGACAGCAGATGATATGGACTACGTTGGCATACGCAGCTGATGATGTATTAAATGGTAACGGGTCGCACGTTAAAGAACCCCAGGTGGTCGAAATTTCCGGAGCCCTCCACTACGGCGTCTCTCATAATCATATAGTGGTTTTGGGACGTTAAACCCCACATATCAATCAATCATGGTAACGGGTCCAATATTAGCATTTGGGTGCGTATTGTGGCTCTGCTTACAAACTTAGGCATTCAATTATGCTGGAGCTGGAAGCTCTGTGACCAGGTCTAGGACTCCTTAAGTTCTTAGCGAACAATGTTATGCATCAGAAAGCGCGCTTGCCAATATTGAATTGTCATTCGTATCTTGATGGTTCAGACATTTGTAAAAATTTATAGCTACCCATTAAGACGATGTGAACATGCTTTTATAAACGATGGTGACACCATTTTTTCTTGCTCATTGGCTAGGGTTTCGAACGCCACAAATGATTTTTGTTCGGAGGCGTCGAGACAAATTAAACGCGGAAATTCGAAATGTGCCCGAAGCAAATGTGTGACCAAAATGTAAACGTAAAATATCATTAGATTTTCCCCTCCAAGCCTAAATTTCAATCATACAAAGTCTTAAATAGCAGGCTCCAAGATAATCTTGTAGACGAGGAAACAAATAGTATGATAGCCACAGATTTCATTTCATTTATTTTACCCTCAATCGCACATAGCTTTACAGAGGGGAGTGGGGTACAGAAAAAAAACTATAACCAAGAGCAAACATAGTAACATCAAAATAATAAAAATTACAAAACATGAAAATTCGATGTTAGGCAGTACAATGAATGTACGTGTAAGCATCATCAGAATGGGGCAAAGAGAGTACAAAAATATATATGTACAATATACACTTCACGTGTCATCACGTAAGTAATTCTATACTGTAGATGAGAACAAGTCGTGACTTGAAATCGAAACCATGTCTGAGGGAAGGTGGTTCCAGTCGTTGGATGTGCGTGGGACGAAGGAATGATGAAAAGTGTTGGTGCGGCAGCTAATGACGTGTACCTTATGTTGATGATCTAAACGAGCTGAGCAATAGGCAGGAGTGGTAATGAACTGAGCTTTCAAAAGTGGATGATTGATTATCTTGTGAAAAAGTATGAGACGAGATGCTTTGCGACGTGATTCAAGTGACTGTAGTGAAAGGCTCTGTTTCATTGACGTAATACTGCTAGTGCGATGGTAGTTAGATAGAATGAAGCGTGCTGCGTTATTCTGTACCATTTCAAGCGAGTGAGTCAAGTTCAGTTGAAAAGGATCCCAAATGGAGCATGCATATTCAAGTTTTGGACGAACTAGTGTTTTATACTTGGTTAGTTTCACGGCTTGAGGGGCACGGCTAAAGTTGCGTCGTAGGTACCCTAGCATACGGTTGCTATTGTTAATAACATAGGTAATATGATGTTTCCAGTTCAAGTCAGATGTTATATGAATCCCCAAGTATTTATACGAAGTTACAGACTCTAGATCAACGTCATTTAAGATGTAGTTTACAGGGGGTCCGGTAGTTCGTGAGATACGTAAAACTTTACATTTGTTAGTGTTGAGGTCCATGTGCCAAGTTCTACACCAGCTGGCAATATTATTAATGTCACTTTGCAAAGAACTAGCGCCAGAGTTAGATGAGATTTCTCGGTAAACAACGCAGTCATCGGCGAAAAGGTGAATCGAAGAAGTTACAACATCGGGTAAATTGTTAATATAAATAAGGAATAGTAAAGGGCCCAACACAGAACCGTGGGGCACACCAGAAGTAACGGGAGAAGAGGGTGAGCTGTAGTTGTTAGCAACAACGAATTGTGAGCGATTAATTAAGAAAAACTCGATCCAAGCAAGAATGCCGCCATCAATATTAAGGGTCCTAAGCTTATATAGTAGTAGGTGATGATTAATCTTGTCAAAAGCCTTCGAAAAGTCTAAAAAAGTGCAATCGACCAGTGAACTCCGATCTAGAATGATATGTAACGAATGGGTAAAACAAAGCAACTGTGTTTCACATGAGAATGACTTCCTAAATCCATGCTGTGACGTGCTAAAGAACGATTTTGATTCTAGAGAGTTGACCAAGTAAGAGAAAATTATGTGCTCCAAAAGTTTGCATGGTATAGAAGTAAGTGAAATAGCTCGGTAATTAGTAGCAGAATGCTTGTTTCCTGATTTGTGTAGCGGAACCACCTTTGCCTCTTTCGAAACGCGTGGCACCACACCTTCATTCAAAGACTGTTGGAATATTTTACACAGGAACATAGATGAGGCATGCTTAGTTTCTTTAAGGATTCTTGCGTTTATGTTGTCAACACCACAAGCAGAGGATATTCTGAGCGATTCAATTAGTTTTACAATTCCATGGGCCTCAGTCACTATAACAGACGTTGATGGATAGTTGCGCGCTGGTAAAGAGACGGTAGCAGAAGTGGACGACCCTGAAAAGATCCGGACAAAATTTTCGTTCAGGCGTGCTGCACACATCTCGGAAGATACGGGAAGGCCGTCCGAGTCAACAAGTACGATTTCACTGTCGTTGGTATTTGTAATAGTTTTCCAAAACTTTCTAGAGTTGCTTACAAGCATTGATGGCAGAGTGTTAGATAGAAAGTTAGCCTTAGCATCCGAAACTGCTGACGAGTAAACTCGCGCAGCACTCTCGTAGGAGCGCCAGCGTTTCTCCGTACTCTGGAGTTTCGCAGCACTAAACAAGCGTTTCTTTTTGTTAGAAAGTCGCTTTAGGTATGTATTGTACCAGGGTGAGCAAGAGCTCACAGGTTTAGACTTTAAGGGAACAAAGTTACGAGTAAGTTCGTAGATTTTGTTAACAAACAGATCCCAGTTTTTTTGCACGGTTCTATTATCAAAGTCATGTAAATAAGTGTCGTAAAATAGAGAGAGTTCGTTGTTGATTGCCTCAAAGTTTGCAGCATTGTAGTTATAAATAACCTTGCGTTTCTTAGTAGCAGTTGGCATGCTGTTGCGTATGTAAAAATGTAGCAGACAGTGATCGCTGAGACCAGGAAGTGAGTTTAGTGCATGAATGTTATCGGGCATTGTTGTAAGAATCAAGTCAAGAATGTGCGATGAAGAATTGGTGACGCGAGTTGGGTTATTCACCATCTGCGTAAAATTAAACAGGTTGCAAGTATCTAGAAAACATTGGCCATCTGAAGGAAATGGTACGACTTCTGGTAACGATGACGCCCACATTATGGTAGGATAGTTGAAGTCACCGAGAATAGTTATCGAAGAAGATGGGTACCGCATTGTAATTTCATTAATGTTATCGTGAAACTCCCGAACAAAGCTGATGTCTGTATCTGGAGGGCGGTAAGAGATGCCAAGAACAAGCGTTTTATTATTCACAACCAACCCGCACCATATCACTTCCAATGTAGACGTCACGTTTATAAGAAAGGACTTGAAACGCTTCGAAATGGCAAGCAAAGTGCCACCACCCTGTCTTCCATCTCTATCGCGGCGGTAAATGTTCAACAATTTGGAAGTAGTAAAAATTTCGTTATCGCAAACATGAGCATTCAACCAAGTCTCGGTCACGGCAATCACGTCGGCTTCACAAGAATCGATAAAAGCGTCAAAAGCGTCCCGCTTTCCCATTATACTACGGATGTTCGTGTAGAGCACCGAAATAGGACGTGATTCGATACCGCCACTTCCCCTTGCTGATTGTTATGAGGAGGCATTAGATGTCCGCGCACGGGACAAAAGTGCGGCATCAGGCAAAAAACGTGCGTGAAGGTCATGGCTGTGATCAGAAGTTGAATGCGCCCCATTTTCGATGCGGGATTCGCTGCCATCACTGCGAGAACGCGCAGTAGTCTCGCGAACAATGCCCGCGGAAGCATCATAACAATAGTTTCTGTGGTTAACAACGAGCTTGTCGTAACGAAGCTGAAAAGCGGGTCGGCCAGGCAATGATTTTGCATAATTGTGCAGCATCTTGCGCGCTGTTCTTGTAGCCTGACAGTAGTCCTCCGATACAGAGACTTTATGACTTCTCAACTTTGATCGACGTGCCAGCACAAGTTCTTTTGCTTTAAGGCTTGCAAATTTTACTATCACTGGTCGAGTTTTCTCGCGTATATAGGGACCACCTAAACAGATGCTTCAGTACATACAGGCGTAGGTATTCAGTTGGCTAGTTTTTTTTCATTAATACTACGAGTCTTCAACCCTTTTATTGAAGTCTTGGAAATTATTCTAGCACTACACGCAAGCTAACTTTAAGCATCCATACTGCAGTAATAATTGCAGACTCTCTGTCAGTATCCACACCGCTTACAGCTTCGTATAAAATGCCAGTTTTCGCACAACTGAAGCTGTTAAAAGTTTTTATGACTGTCTGGCGATTGTGAATTAGAAATAAATGCAAATGCGTATTCACTAGCTTGACGGCGGCCAAAAATTATGACGATCAATTGTTGGCTAATCTGCCTGAGTGGGTATAAGAGACTATAAGTTTGCTGGTAAGATTATGTTAATAATATGAAAGTTTACCCAGCCAGACAGATATCTGTCTAAGATGTTCACATTGAAATTGTAGATGTGTCATCATCATTATCATCACCACCACCGCCTCATCGTACACCATTGCCGGTGATGGTGTGTGATTGGATGTCTCTTCTTCTTCATCCTTGTCTCTAGATTTTGCTGGCTGTTTCCGCACCTAAAAACGAGCTTACCAGCTCGATTTTTATCCTGTCTCAATGCAGCAATTGAATCGGCCGAAAAATTGCGCCCCTAACAATTTAAGGTGATCAAATGATTTTGTGCGCACGAACTTACTGAGTCGAACCGTCGCCACAGTGCAGACGAGTGTCCCAAAAAACAATAACGACTTACTTAACTTTAGAGAAAGCTTTTTCGCATGAAATAGACAAGTAAACCGTGGAACACAATGAACACAATGGGTGCAATTTTGTTTTATGTTTTTTCTGTACGTGTTTTATTTTGCACCTGTAGTTTTCGTGAGAAATGCATTTTCACTCACAAGTTCAAACCAAGACTCTGATTCAGCAATTTTATATAACACGGATGATGCAATCAAGCCGAAAGTTCGCCACAGCGTGAGGAAGCTCCGACGTCATGCACCCGTAAAAAATTTCTGCTCCTAACCTCGGCTTGGCCCAGCTGCGCAAGCGAAAACGTGTTTAGGTTGTTATACTTGTTTACTTTTGTAGCCGAAGCACACTGGCGAATCCACAGTCATTAAATATTTAGCGACCGTGACCAACCGAACGTTATAGCTGTGGATGCGCCTGAGCATTCTGCATCAAAAATTATGTTAATTCAGGAAGGCGGTGGTTATATACATGGTAGAAAGGGGGTGGCATCACACCGGCTAAGCGCATGTGCAGGATTGTGCAATACGTCACATGCAATTTCTCCTTTTCTCTTTTTTTCTCTTTTTTTTTAACAGAAGAGAAGTGTTCAAGCCCTGGTTCTTGGTATTATTGTGGTGCTTGACGCTTTCGTTGGCTCCGGCACAGTTCTGTGGAATCGGGCGGGACCAGGGGCACCATTGTCTCGAACCGACGGCAGTGGTGTCACGTGGTCTTCAGGCAAAACAGGAGTGGGCCTCTGGTCTTCCCGTGTACGCTGAAGCTGTCGGCCGTCCTCGGTTGCAACCATGTACGCTCGAATAGGTATATACATGGTACAAAGGCTTTGGCTCCTGGCTGGCTAAGTGGGCGTGCATGATTGCGTACTACGTCACATAACAATAGCTATACTTGAACTGTCCGTACTGCGTGTACTCAGTATACCATCAATTTGTCAGCTTCCGAAGCCGTCACCGCAGCCAATGAGAGAAATCCCAGGACCCTCAGCCACCAACAGACGCTGGCGGTGGCGGTCTAGCCATTTGTTGGAAGTCAAAACTACGACATGGCAGTTTTGACGTAAAGAGGGGTTTTTGCTTGGGGCACATGTTTTTAACGAACGTTCGTTGTAACGTAACGCACGCCTGTCTCTTTAAAAGCGATGAACGCCCGCGGAAAAGAGATTAGGGAGTTTTAGTGCTGGGTACGCATTCTCTTGGGGCGATGCGGGCTTGGGAGTGCGCGGCGTTGCGTGCCCAACCCATACCCAACGCCACGGTAGCTCGCACGCAAACGCAAGCCGCACGAAGTTCACACGCGCTCGCAGAGCCACAGCGTCTTGTCGCGTAAGTAATATTTAAGTTTTTTATGATTTAAGATGTTAAATTAAACTAATATAGTGATCAGGACACTTTTTTATTGTGTGCAGTAATCTGGTATACGCAAAAAAGAAAAAAATACAAGTTTACTGTAACGACAGTGTCGACATCTTGTGACACTTCGTGCAACCGCAGTCATGAACTTGTTAGCTTACGCGTAATGTTTTTGAGGTGAAAATGAATAAAAAGGTTACTCATTTGTAATAATGTCGCTGCGCAGTTTTTGCTCCAGATGTACAATGCAGAATGTTTCTGCAATAACAAAGTTGTGGTTATCTGTCTCACTATGACCGCGCTAGATGGCGCCACCTATTCAGTTAGTCGGGGCTGGCATATGTTTTTTAGTTTCTATGTTCCAGGCCATTCTAGCTTTGGAAATCTGGCTGAAACCGTGTAATCGTTCTAAGTGCTCGCACTTTTGCTTATTTTAACTCGACGGCTAGAGTATCCGCAGTGCGGATACCGTGAGTTCTTGTAAAGGTGGACCGCGCGGACTCATGGCCCCATCGCACCAGCGATCTTGCGACGCATCTGTTTGGAGTTTCGCGCATGCGCAATACCGACGCCCCAACGTCCTGCGTACGCAAGCCGCTTGGGTACCCAGCACTAAAACTCCCCATTACTGGCGTGGCGTGTTTACCTGCGTCGGTCAGTCCACTCGAGGCAGCCTTGGAATCGGCGACGGGGAAAAAAAAAAAGACAGGCCGACGTGGGACGTGTAGCACAGTCACAGCGACAGTTGCAAGAGGAGCCTTTCAGAGCCTTTTCTGAGCACTATTTGGGTAACTGCTATAATAACACTTGATGGGTACCCACTATGCTATAAATAATCAAAATTTTTGTGTAGCAGGCCAGCATTCACTATGCTAATATTGGTTATTCTTCAGAGAAGCGCGGTATTTGCTACACACTCGCTAGAAATTGTAATTTTTTTTTGCAGTGGCTGACGACCGCGTAAAATTATGCCGGGAATGGGTATGTGTCACAGTTATTAGATGATCAAAAACAAGTTCTCTAATGACTTGGAGCATTAGACGACCCGCTCGTTACGCTATTCGCATTGTATGACGCCTGGTTGTTGCTTTGATGTTCTAAAGCGCTCTATTACTCATATTAACGCGATTCCTGTTCCGATATCAAGGCTGTCTAAGGCCAGTTTAGAAACGAGTTCCAAGCACCGGTGTGGCTCAGTGGTTTAATACTGTGCTTGCACGTTGTGGACCCGGGTTTGAATCCCATTGTGTCCTTGGTGTTTTTTTTCTTATTTCTTGCGATACTGGTTATGGACACGGGTGGCGGACAACTACGACGCCACGCGTGGCCCGTGTTCTGATCTCATAACAGCTTTCACTGTAAGAGGCAGCATTCCTACATCCTTCCTCGTCAAAAAAAAAAAAAAAACAGTGTGCTGGAGGGAACTGGTAATCCAACCAAACAGCCTTCTAATGAGGGGTGAACGCTCCTGCCGCTCGCGCACTGCTCCGTTTGCAGGAAAGCAGCATTCGAAAGAAAGATAAGGCGAACAATAGACAGGAAACGCCAAAATTTATACAAAGCACGAGGAAGTGGGAGCATTCTTCGGCCCTTCGTTGCATTCTAAATTTTATCTTTTCCTTCCTCGGCTCGTCTCCGACCAAGCAAGCCTGTTTCTCTTGTCCTGCTGTCTTTTTATTGCGCTTTTTTTAAAGAAACTAACGTTTTCTTTTATTGTTTTGCCAAGCGCATACCTCAACACCTCCTGAAAAAACAAAAAAAAACAAACTAATATAAATTTGTACAGTGTTTTTTTGTTTATTTTTAGATGTAGAGCGAATTATCCTAATATAAGGCTCGATAATCGCCTGACCTTTCGGTTGAAAATCCAGCTCAACTATGAATGAGTCAGAATGAAAAATATGAAACAAAGATGTCCTTCCTTAATCATCACCCGAATTTGGTAATGTGCCGTGAGTTATGCCCACAGGAGTGAATGTAAGGATAATTATCATGAGTATAAAATTTTAAACAGGCTAGGTTTGAGCTTACACGCTTATCTTCTTGAAAGTGACCGATCATTTTCTTCCTTCCAGCTGCCTTTTTCAGTTAAGCAGTTCGAGCATGTGGAAGGCTTGTGAATATTCCCAGAAAATACGCCACAACACCGATTTGCAAAAATGTTGAGGTTCAAGCGAGAACAACACTATTTGGCACAATGGCACCGCAGACCACATGGCTTCCATTCACAGTGAAAGATGACCAGCGTCAAGAGATGACAAGCGGGAATAAGCCGTTCCTGTATACTCTCCCCTCCTCGCCTTTGTGCAGCCATTTGAGTAGTCGCACCAGGGGACTAAGTGTCGGGCAATCATGAGGCGGGACATTCCCGAAGTATTTTCTTAGAAGCGCCTTTGTGATATTGTGTGCCTTCAGTGCACTGGCGAAGCCAGGTGTAGGAGTTGACGGGCAGAGCAGGTGTACACATTTTCCTCGCATGACGAAAACTCGTGGCGACACCTTTGCCCCCTCCCCCCTGCTTCAATATAATGGAGAAGTTGGGGGGGGGGATGGTCAAATGTGCCATTGTGTAGCCGACCTTGAATTTTTTCCTTTGCTCTCTTAAGTAGCAACAACTCTTGAAGCACCATCGAAGAATCTCATTGGCTAAAGCTTGTCTTGGCAGCCATGATATTTTGAACGCTTTTGCAGCGCCTGGGAAAACTAGAAGCCAGTTCACTAAGGACGGGGCACTGGCCGGGGGAAAGAGGCGCGTGGCGTGTGCTGAAACATGCGTGGCTAATGCACTTAGACAAACGTGGCTTTGTAAAACTTCCATGTTAAGAAGAAAATGGCTGCAGACTCCCGCTGCGCTTCAGAGAGGGTTGGGAGAGGAGGCAGCACTTGAGTAAAATGTAGAAATCTAGGGACTTGCCCACACCTAGCACTCGGGGCTGCTGTAGAAAGAGGACGTGATGTGCCGGTCATTTTACTCGTGGCCTTCCCAGCAGTCGTTAGCTCCCGTCAGGCTGTCAGCGCTGTTCTCAATGGATTCCCGGCAGATGTACAAAGCCCTATTACGTCGCAAGGAACATTGGCCCACGCAGAGACCCGTCTCACGTCTGACGGCGAAATTCGTGCTCGACTTCGTTCTCACCAGCGGAAGCAGCGACGAAGACGAGCTCGTCTCCCTCGCCTGCCAGGCCATGGAGTGCTGGGCCGCCGCGTTCCAGCACTTCGATCCCGATGACGTGGGCGTCATCTCCAGTGACGTCCTTCGGCAAGCACTGGCGGCTTGCAGTTACAACGTGAGCAGGGACTACGTGGAGTGCATGCTTCGCGTTTCCGAACGCCTGGGCTGGGTGTCCTTCGACGGCTTCATCAAGGTCTGCGCCACGACTGCAAAGTGTCACCCGTAGAGGGGATCTTTCTGTCGCTTCTGGAGTGTGAAGAAGAAACCAACAGCCCTTTTCAGGGCTACCCACTCGTTGTTTCGGCACTGAGAGCCACTCAACTGGTGACACTGCTCCGTGCCCTCTGTTTGGTATTCATCCTTGCATGTTGAAGACGTCAGAGGTCGTTGAAGACGTCAGGTTAGTTCACGTGTCGTATTTTAATTTCTGTCTGGAAACTCGCTGTGTTGATTTAACAACTATAAGTTATCGTAGTTCACTGTTTTTCATATCTTGTATTTAATCAGAAGGACGCACACGTGGAGGTGATTGCTGTGCACCTACACGACGTAGATGCATCCGTTGCATACTGGTCTACTTTTTATCTCTGGTTTCTGTGATATAAGACGCAGGAAGTGGCAAATCATACAAAGGGCTGCAGTTTTGTTGTATAACAGATGTAACTAAACGTCTGAGTTTATTTCATGAGTATGGATGTCTCCGCTTTAGCAGTCGTAATAAAGAAGATTGAAACGTTTATGTATTTGAAAGTACACCATAAATTACTACTGTTTTACTCGTTCACTGCACATTACCAAATATAGAATGGCGGGAATTGTGATGGGCGCGCATCGCACCCGCACACACTCTTGTTATACAACGCGCAGTGCCCAGGCTTAAATATGTGGCCATATGCATTAGCTCTACTTGCCCCCTTCCTATTTTCCCAGCGTAGGGTAGCAAACCGGGCATGTGCCTGGTTAACCTCCCTGCCTTCCCTCTTGTTGTTTACCCCCCCTTCACTAACATTCACTTTTTATTTATCAAGATGATTAATCACTGATTCAGTTCGGGCAACGGCCTCTTTGATACTGACAAATTTACGAATAAAGCACACATCAGTACCAGACATGATCAGCAAGAAAAAACACTTCACAACATGCAAACTTTACTGAACATAAGCCGTGATGCAGACTGAGTGGGGCGTTTTTGTGATTGACACATTCAGGTAAACCAAGCTGTGCAATTCGATGGAAATTATGTCATTTAGTTTGCGGAACCACGCGATTCGCGATGGACGAATCCACATTACCGAAGTGATGTAGAAAACTGAGATAGTTGAAACAAACTCGTAGCGGTGAGCACGAATGGGACACAAAAAACAAAAGAGTTGATTGATTGATGGATTTGTGGGATTTAACGTCCCAAAACCACCATATGTTTATGAGAGACGCCGTAGTGGAGGGCTCCGGAAATTTCGACCCACTGGGGTTCTTTAACGTGCACCCAAATCTGAGCACACGGGCCTACAACATTTCTGCCTCCATCGGAAATGCAGCCGAGAATCGAACCCGCGACCTGCGGGTCAGCAGCCGAGTACCTTAGCCACTATACAAAAAAAAACACAAAAAAGTAAACAACACAAACTCTGTGAATATGAACGTATATTAGGCAGAACGATGCATATATAAACAGAAAGGAAGGCCCTGACAAAATCTCATCAGTCCCAAACAACAATATAATCGCGTAAGCTTCAGACATAAAACCTTAGCACCACTTACCCCCGTATTCAGAAACGCTCCTTGACTGAATTCCGTCGAATTCCGTCCTTCACTTGACTGAGTTTAGCACTGCACCACTGCTCGACTGAAATTGGCGCTGTGCTTGTCAAGAATCACTGCAGAATATTGCCGATATGCAGTAACTTGGACTCCCTGGAGACGGCGCTCCCATCGATTTTTTCAAGTGAAGGTCAAGCATTGAATAAAGGAACGTTCTGGAATACGGCGGTTAGAGCAATTTAGGGTTGGCGCATGCACCTGCCTTTCGCTTTTATTATCTGAAAACCTTATGCTATTTGACGCGTGCGCTCCTCACTGCTGTGTTTTTTTCTGAACCTAACTTAATTAAACAGAGGTTGAGACAGCGTCCCGTCTGGCCAGTGTACGTAACACTGCATCAGAAAGAGATGGAGGACGCCACCACGCTGGCGTCGTCCGTAAAAAGCTAAACGTGCCTTATGAAGCACGATTCACCGAAGAAGTTGTCCGCCCCTTCGGCACCCTTTTGTCAGCACTCACGCACACACTTCTTTGTTTTTCGCCAGCCCCGAAGGCGACAATTACAGCACAATGGCCGACTAGCTTCTTCAAGTGGTGCGATACCGCGGGGAGATAAGAGACAACAGCGGTATTTTTTATCCTAATCGAGGGCAAGACGGTGTACCTAGAGCCTCATTTCGTTCCCTCGTGAAGGGTCGTAACAATAGCTGTGATGTGGTGGCAAGGACCGAGTGCGGGAAACCAGCAGTTTCCAACCTGTCAACCTGCCGTAAACAACTCACGTACTGTGTGAGGAGAGGACATCTTGCCCCACCACGGTTGTCTAGTGGCTAAGGTACTCGGCTGCTGAGCCGCAGGTCGCGGGATCAAATCCCGGCTGCGCGGCTGCATTGTCGTTGGAGGCGGAAATGTAGGCACGTGTGCTCAGATTTGGGTGCGCGTTAAAGAGTCCCAGGTGGTCGAAATTTCCGGAGCCCTCCAGTACGGCGTTTCTCATAATCATATGGTGGTTTTGGGACGTTAGACTCCACATATCAATCAATTAATGAGGACATCTTGAAAGCCAAATGGAGACGAATGTACTTTCTTGGTTATGGCATCATATTTGCGCAGACCATCATGACTACCGAAGTCACAATTTTTGTTTAGTTCAACACCCTGCTTAGTATATATATATATATATATATATATATATATATATATATATATATATATATATATATATATATATATATATATATATATAATGCCACCTAGAGTTGTGAGCCGGCAAGCCCTAGCGAGCCGAAAAGGGCAAGGAGAACGAAGAAGTGTGGTTAGCTCGTTTCGAAGATACACGCTCGTGTCTTTCTGCCCCGCTGTTCCTGTTCCTTCTCTACGGCTCTTGGTACGTGACAAACTGGTGGAGGTGCTGGGTAATCTATGCACCATACCTCTCCACATACCAGGAACACAAGCGTCGTACCGGTTGTCACTCCTGTGCACCGCGCCAGCAGAAGGATCCGAGGCCAATCCCCTGAGTTTGGACTGCTCGCAAACAACATGGCAGCTCCGACCAGCCATGCCGACACCAACCCAACCGGTACGAACGGCACAACGCCGCTCCATTGTACCTTACTCACACCGCGAACGCCAAATCCTTTTCATGGCACTGCACTTGAGGATGTGGAAGATTGGCTTGTCCATTACGAGTTCGTTGCCGTGCACAACCAGTGGGACGACGCAGACAAACTGCGGCACGTCTATTTCAGTCTTTTGGACGGCGCACGTGTCTGGTACGAGAACCGGGCAGGTATTCTTACATCATGGGAAGACTTCAAACGCCGACTTCTTGCGACATATGCAAGCCCTGACCATCGGGAGAGAGCTGAGCGCGATCTGCAGTCCCGCATACAACTACCAAATGAAGGGGTTGCGATGTATGTCGAGGAAATGACGCGCCTCTTCCACCGAGCTGACCCCGGCATGCCAGAAGAAAAGAAGGTACGGTACCTCATGCGCGGGGTCAAAGAGCAACTTTTCGGTGGGCTTGTACGCAGTCCACCCAAGACTGTGTCAGAATTTCTCACGGAAGCTGTCCCCATCGAAAGCACCCTTAGGCACCGGGCCCCGTCATACGAGCGGCACGTCAATGCTTCAACTACGGACTACTTTGGAGCTTTCGGTGGCCAAATGGATTTTTTCCGAGAGCTCATACGTTCAGTCATCCGCGAAGAACTCCAGAAGCTGTCAGTTCCCTCGCAGCCCCCTACCTCTTCGTTCTCCAGCGTTGTCCGAGATGAAGTCCGGCATGCTTTAAGAGAACCATCTTGCATGCGGGATTATCAACCACCCGGTGACTTCCCCCGCATGTCGTATGCTCAAGCTTTGCAGCAACCTGTAACACCCGCCATCCCGCATCCCACCGTGGCCCCAGCCATGCTGCAGACGGTCCAAGCGGCGCCATATTACAGCGCACCTCACCCGATCCCGCGAAAATCAGACGTCTGGCGTGCGCCTGATCGACGTCCTCTCTGCTTCCACTGTGGCGAAGCTGGGCAACTTTACCGACACTGTTCTTACCGGCAACTTGGACTACGCGGATTTTCGACGAACTCACCACCACCCAGGTTCGGTCAGCGGCCCCCTGTATTGAAGAGTATGTGGCTCAACAGCGCGGAACTTCGTCATCCTTTCACCAGTCACGCTCCCCGTCGCCGCGGCGATTTTCTCCTAATCGCCGCACCTATTCGAGCGTGGCGCGGGGTCGGTCCCCCAGTCAGCGCCAGGAAAACTAACCACAGCGACCTTCGGGGGCGAGGCCGCTCATACTGGACAAGCTCAAGGCCTCCTACCGACGCTTCCGCAAACTGAAGATTCCCCGACGACGACGACGACACTAGCTGGTTCCGAAAAGGTTTCATTATATATATATATATATATATATATATATATATATATATATATATATATTTGTCGTTTTCACAATTTTAAGCCTCATAATGATGTAAGTGAATCTCGTGTTATTGCCTTTTCATGATGGGTTCGAGGCTTTTCAAACAACTAAGTCTACTTGGGAAATAAAAATGGCGCAAAAAATATAGACATGGACAGAGGAAGAGACGACACCACGCTGATCTCGCAACTAAACTTTATTTGAAAGATACACGCACATGTATCAACCATTTGACCCGGTCACGTGGACAACCAAAGACATCCTCGCATCAAAGCAAACAATCAATATATCAATGCTTGATATATGTGCGTGTATCTTTCAATAAAGTTTAGTTGCGAGTTCAGCATGGTGTCGTCTCTTCCTTTGTCCTTGTCTATATTTTTTGGCTGTTTTTACTTCCCAAGTATGAACCACCAACTAGCCCAACTTTCGCTATTATTGTAACTAAGTCTACGTACACTGCTGTGTCACAACTTCAAGGAAGAAGCAATAAATCCCAACATGTCATGAATAAACATTCGTAAACAAGGGTTTCGCTGAAGCATATGCGAGGCTGGGCTGATTTACTCAGCGCTTGTGCATACAGAATGATTTGTGCTGTTTTCTCAAGTTTAAGCAAAAGAAGTGAATAGAGAAACTGCAAGGGGAGCAGGAGAGTCTGCCATGACGAATCGGGTGAGTGAAAAGAAAGGGTGTTCGGCGAAAAAAAAGGAGGGGTGGGAGGTGGGTGGAGTAGATATTTGGCTGTACTATGAAAGTCAAAAGGAAGCAGCGCTCCTCAAAGTGAGGCCGGAAAATTCCCGAACTTTTCTCTTGTTGCTCTTTCCTGTCGTATGGGCCGTAACGGGTAGAATTAGCGAGGCACTCGTGCTTTGTTCGCGAGCCAACGTTTCAATTTGGCAGCTACAAGCGGAAGAGTAAACGTCAAGAATTGCAATGCGGGCTTGTTGGTGATGCATATGGAAGGATTTTTTGTAGCGCGAGGCAAAATACGAATCAGGTTGGGTGCGCTGACGCCTTCAACCAGTCACTCTATTCCTTTCTGCTTCGTATTTCGGCTCGTGCTACAAAAAAAAAATTTCGGAAGCGTAAACGTCGGGTCACGATAGTGCACCACGCACTCTCGTTGCAATCGCCGCAGACGCACGTCTCGGATGAACTGCATGCATAGCGTTCACGCGACGTCACAAACAGTTTCCCGGCACTGGGCACCCACACATGGCGGCCACCATGACTTGTTATCTCATTAGAAGGTTAAGTATCAATTCAGGAGAGTATCAACATACAGTTTTTCCGTTTGCATGTTATTTTGTGCTGTGTCCCGCTTTCTTATGTTCGCCAGCCGCGCCAAGGCTGAACAGAAACTCAAGGGAACATCAGCACTAAACTGATGTTAGTTTCTAGCTGCGCGTGTCGGAGTTACAAGTCATGCAGTGTGTTGACCTGCTAATGTCCGAAAATGGCGGCAATGGTGAAGTCATTGCACACTTATATACATAGTACTCGAAGGACCTGCGGTTAAAAAAAACTGCTTAACTGCTTATGAACACTTCGGACCACTTGATGAAGACAACTGCGGGAAAACTGTACTGCGATTGAGCATGACTTCGGCCCCCGTGGTCCTGCACATAACGACCAAGCTTACTTCTCGAAGTCGTGGCTAGGCCTTAAAACGTGGGACACAAGGTTTGATTTGGCATCACCGTTAATTGCGGTGGACAACATGGTTAGAGCGTCCACTTCCAATGCGAGAGGTACCGGGTTCAATTCACAGTACCGACCGGGAACCAGCTGCTTTTCCTCGATGGTTAGAGGAGTGCACCGACCTGGCACTCGGATGTTTCGGGGCACTCACCTCAAAAGGTAGCCCCATAAGGTTCGGCGAAGGACCCAGGGCGTACATCAACCCCCTAATGACTCGTTGAAATACATTTGGCATCACAGCCGATGTGCAGCGTTGAACGACTCAAGATCACAAGAGACTACGTCCACACTTGGCACATCGGCTTGCCTGTTAGGAAGACACCATATTCTTTTCATTGAGCACAAACCAACACCCGTGTCTAGCCTTCATTCGGACTGCATGAACATGGTCAATAAAACTTTACCATTGCGAGCGACAAACACTGCAACAGCCCGCCCTGACTCATGACTAACCCTGGCAGGGCGGTGTTATTGCTGTTCATGATGCATCCTGCGTTCATCATCGATGCATCGTGTGATGCATCGTGTGTATGAAGGAGATGAGAAAATCACTTCGTCTTTAAACGCGGAGTGAAAGGGTATAACACCCTTTGAGCAGGGTGGATCTAAAAACTCCCATGGCGTGTCTCTCTTGTGACAAGCCAGTTTACGCTCTTAAGGGTGTAATAATTTTACTCTGATAGGGATGGCTTTAAGGGTCGACTCCGTACAAACTTTAGGAGTCGTCCCTAGTTCGGCACCCCTGTGGCTTTCACGGCGGCACGCACCCTGGTGACGAGGCCTCTTTGACCCTCCAGGGCCGAGGAGGGCAGCCTCCCAGCTCTCTCGGGTAAGGGGTGTAGGGGAAGTGATTGGGGGACCACCGGGTTAGATAGGCAGCGTAATACAGTAGAATAAGAACAACAAGAATAAAAGCACGAGGTCACAGGAAACCAAGAAGGTCGTGTCTCTTGTCTGTGTTCTTGTGTTTCCCGCGCTGCTACGTAACGGCTCACAGGCGCTTGGTCAACTCAGTGAGAGGAAATGTGAACGGTTATAGTGTACGGGAGCCGTTGATGGCCGTGTCACTGTAAACGTGCGTTGCCGGCCAGGTGTCAGTGTAGTTATCGACGAGAGGAGAATTCCTAGCGAAGTAACCATAAAAAAGTCACGCTTCGAGATGAAATCGAATCGAGACAGAGAAGTGTTCTGCATGACAGTCAAGTGTATATATTATGCCGAAGACCTGCGCATAGTAGTGCGCACATTGAGTCCAGGGAGGGACAGCTGACCCTACTAATCATCGAATGGGGTGAGGGGAATGGTAGAGGAGGTTGCGCAATGTCAACCCGAAAACTTTACTCAGTCTTTCGCAATCGTTGCAGAGTTATAGCCTTAAATGTTTCTAACGATAATGACGGCTCAGGAACGATGTTGCCTTGCAAAAAGTATTTGCTTCCAACCTTTCATATCAAGAAAGCCAGAGACCAGAGACAGGTTGCTGTCTGCAGCCTTTGCCATCGCTCAATTTCCGCCTTTACAAATTCCGAGAAGTTTGTAATGTTTGGGCTCCACCTATAAACAAGAGGCGCTGCCTTTGAACTTGACCCCCCTCTTCACTCGAGTTTAATGGCGGACCCTGCGCACCTATTGCTGCCTAGCACTTCGAAAAAGAAAAAAAAACCTTATGAAACCTAAACATATTTGCACAGCGCAAGAAAATGAGTAGTTACGGCTTAATTACGGAAACAAGAGACGTGGACAGGAAATGTTGATTCCAAATCGCCAACTATCCCAAGCACATGTCTCATCAATGTATCAAGCCTTCTTCACGGAGCAGCGTTCTACAGAAGTTGCTTCTAAGCCTTACATTGTGAAACGAACGTGGTTTTATTCAGTCAAGGCGGAGCACCAGCCGCATTTGAAGTTTTGATTATCCACTTTTATAAAAATGTGCTAAACATTACGTAAGTATATACCCACAACACCGCAAGCTTTAGCCAAGCGTTCCTGTAAATGGCCCGACAACAGTTACTCGCCGACTGCTTCGCGCGAAGTGAATTCCCGCAATGTGTGGGATCTGCCCGATTTAATTACATCAACCACATCCTAGGGGACGCTGCACAATCTCCACAGAACTTCTAAGCTAAAGCGTTGCATAGGTAACTCAAAAGTAAGATTCTGCGCAGGTCTGTCATTAGGTAAACTGGAGTTAAGGATATCATAGTTGAAATTAATAAACGGAAATGGACATGGCCCGGCATGTAGCACGTAGACAGGATAATTACTGGGCAATAAGGGTAACTAACTGGATTCCTAGAGAAGACAAGATGGTTAGGGAAATAAATACAGAAGGTTGGGTGGGCAAGTAAGATTATTAAGTTTGCGGGTATAAATCGGCAGCAGCAAGCACAGGACCGGGTTAACTGGCGGAACATGGGAGAGGCCTTTGTCCTGCAGTGGACGTAGTCAGGCTGATGATGATGATCATACTAACCATTTCACAGCTATTGCTTCATATGCTTCGTGTGTTTGTGCCATGACCCTAGAATACACGATTTCTAAGTGTCCTACTTACTTAGTTCAGTGAGCTCTGCTCACGAAGAAATACGAACTTATTGGGAAACGAGCTTGACGATTGCCTGTGCACAGGTGGATGTGCAACTAGGCGGAACCACGCCCAATGAGCCTTGATATATTTCTTGAAGAAAGGAAATTTGACCTCATGGTTGCAAATAATTTTTATGTGACCATTTATTATGTTTATGTGTTTTTGTTTGTTCCTTTTTTAGTCCCTCCTGCATTACATTACTCTATGTGTGCTCTCGCCGAAGTAGCAGGCCGAAGTTGCGCCCATACAGGGGGTAGTTGTCAGCCTATTCCCATTCCTATTTCTCCTGTAACTGCTGTTTTTTGTTTATACCAACAAAAAGTAATATAGTGAATATTATTATTATTAATCGTAATAATATTAATTTATTAATGACAGGTGACAATATTCTAAGCGTTTGCTTTATCTCTGTCAGTGCACGTGTAAGCTCCAGAGTGAGAAACCTCAGTGTGACTTGAACATCAAAGCAGCCCTTCGTGTCACCGCATAGTGTGTGTTAAAAGAGAAACCGATGACATGCCTGCCCTGTTCTTCCACTTTTAATCCACACTAATTCTAATCACGATCGTTGGCGCGCAGTTCCGGGTCCGTGTTCGTCCTCCATTTGTAACAGTGTGAACGGCGGCTACACTCGTGAGCCAGCACAAACTCATTTTGTCGTCTTCTCCATCTTGTGCTTAGCTACCTACACACTCACGCCGATTACTCCGCAATGCAGTGAAGTAAACACAGCTGGAGTGTCTGTGACGTGATTAAGTATAACCACTTGTCGCGGGAATTAATATCGTGTAACATCATGCACGAGCGCAGCCAGACATTTTTTTTTGGCAGGGGAACGGGATGGGGGACACGGGCATCAGCTTTTCTCTGCGACGTGACCATCGGCGGTAATTCGAGCAGATTTTGTGATATATATCAAAATCAAAATCATGAGATTTTCCTTCTCCAAGCACATGCTTGGAAACAGAGCAAGTAAAAGTAAAGTAATCACAGTAAAATAAAGTTAACGACAAGTATAGCGGCCGTTTGCAGCGATGGCCTCTTCTCGCACCATTGTATTGACAAGTCTTCGAGAAAGCATCCTTGCAACGACCCTCCCGATTTAAGAAGACATCGTTACTCGTTAACCTCTCCTAAACGTAGCCGGAATTGTCCTCGTCACGCTGATTCACAAGTGAAGGACGGCTCCGCGTACAACGTGGAATTAGAGGTATACGCAGCATGGTTTTGTAGATTCATATTTGCATTTCGGTTTTGCTTGTCCTGCTGAGTGAATGTTTTTACTGTGTATGTTTGTGACTGCGTGCCTATGTGAATAATTTTTGTGTTAAGCTTTATAAGGCAACCAGCCCTGATGCAGTGTTAGTTTTAGTCAATTTTTTTACTTCACTGCGTGCATCCAAGCATGCTTGCTATACGCAATAAATAATTTTTTTTGTAGGTTAGGCTGCACATCGGCAACAAAACTTCGCACGCTATAAATATGCATAAGTGGCAAGGGGTGGGTTGCGCGAAAAGTTACGGCGGGGGTTTGCAACCCCCCCCCCCCCCTGTCTACGCCGCTGACATCATAACAATCAGCCCCACCGTTGTGGTCTAGTGGCTAAGGTACTCGGCTGTTGACCCGCAGATCACGGGATTGAATCCCGGCTGCGGCAGCTGCATTTCTGATGAAGGCAGATATGTTGTAGGCTCGTGTGCTCAGATTAGGGTGCACGTCAAAGAACGCCAGGTGGTCGAAATCTCTGGAGCCCGTTACTACGGCGTCTCTAATAATCATATGGTGGCTTTGGGACGTTAAAAACGCACATATCATAATCATCACAATTAGCCACGTGATCAAGAAACAATATTTAAGAACTAGTCACATGCCTAGATAGAACATGGTCACATGCCTAGGCAAAGTGGTCGCCTAAACAAAATGACGCATCGCCACGTGCAAACGTGCGGATATTACGTGTTCAAACACGTAAATCACACAACATTTTGTCATGTGACTTTCAATCATGATACTAAAACGCTGCAACAGGCGCTAGTTCCCACATCAACCGGCGTCATTTTTCATGCTTTTGAGGTCTTTTTACCTACCGGGTAGAGCGTTACAGAATGAAATGAAGACGCATCAATTATTATCTAAACGCGGAACTGAAGTCATGCAGCGCCTCGTAAAACTAAGAATATGACTAATAATCGTGTACCAACTTCTGACATGACTAAATTTGCGTATCTTCACCTAGCACCTAGTCATGCGACTGAAATGGCGTAATGGTTAGCGATCAATGACATTTGACAACGCGTACAACTAGACAGGATGGCAAAGGCAGATTGTCGGGAGGGCAAGTAACTTGTCGAAAATAACATAACATCGCGTAATCCCTATGCACGCAACTAAGTACCGTTATACTAATAAGACACTAATAAGAGACTACGGGGATAGTTCGCGCATCACCCTGTGTCAACTTTAGTTTTCCTCTGTGTATGTCCTACTAGTAGTCAAGATGCATTCATTCCTTAGCGTCTAGATGCGTGACTAAAATTGCATTACATCTCTTAGCAACAAAAGAACAGAGCATAGCGAGTTGCTATTCCTTTGTGAGAGGCATTGGCGGAATTATCACGAAAGGTAAAAACAACGAGACAAGCGCCAACGAGCTAAAAATTTATTGCAATGCACGCATATCTGAAAATACGAAGACACGTAATCAAGATTTCAGGTTGGTGATGAGTTTATGAATACCCAGTTTATGCAAATGCATGGATGGTCTTGCGACTCATATGTCACCAGACTTCTGAATGTAGAATGCTTCAACAATGTTTCTACATGTATCTCTTCCTACATGGCTAAAGATTTTAACTGTCATCCTATGAAACAAAAGGGCAGTCGAGGGTTGAGGATTCTACGCGTGAGATATTTTGTTGAGGCCTTCTACATTCACAAGGCTGTACATGTGTACGGCAAGGCCATCGGTGAACTCGCATAAACTAGAGGCTGACTGTCTATCCGCCAACCTGCAATTATAAACACGTGTCATCGTCATGTCATGTCTCGATTTTTAAATACGCTTTTTATCTATATGGGTATTTCTAGCTATACGCTTTCAAATTTAGGAGCGAAGCTCCTTAAGGCGTGGGCTAAGCGTACCGTCGTAATCGGATGTAGCCACCTCTCGTTGGTTCTTGAACCGGCCGTTGAGGGCGGTACTTGTAGATGTAACGAAATGCATACACGCTGGAAAATGCAAATGGTACGATACTAGAGGACAGAGGCAGACAGAGTACGCCGGGATCCTGTCAACGGAGGCACCGACATGATCCCGGCGTACGAGAACGGGAGGCCGAAGCGGCGCTGCAGCAGCGTGCGGACCCAGCTTTGCCCCAATCTCCATCATTCACCCCGTGGATATGCTGTCAATTTTTTAGGGGCGAAGTCCTTAAAGCGGCACCCGTTTGTCCTTCGTAGTAGTGCGTAACATGTCTTACGCTTTGACCTGCAAGGTCGTGCCGGTGGGAGATTTCTCCTGTGCGTTGTTGAACAATGAAAAATTCGCAGCGTGCACGTTAACTAAAAGCCAAATTCTCATGTCTCTCATTCCCCATTAGCAGCCGTTAGCATATACATCATCATCATGATCATCATCATCATGATCATAATCATCATCAGCCTGACTATGTCCACTGCAGGACAAAAGCCTCTCCCATGTTCCGCCAGTTAACCCGGTCCTGTGCTTGCTGCTACCAATTTATACTCGCAAACTTCTTTATCTCATCTGCCCACCTAACTTCTGTCTCCCCCTAACCCGCTTGCCTTCTCTGGGAATCCAGTTAGTTCCCCTAATGACCAGCGGTTATACCACGCGCTACATGCCCGGCCCATGTCCATTTCCTTTTCTTGATTTCAACTATGATATTTTTAACCCGCGTTTGTTCCCTAATCCACTCTGCTCTCTTCTTGTTCCTTAAGGTTACACCTATCATTTTTCTTTCCAGTGCTCGCTGCGTCGTCCTCAATTTAGGCTGAACCTTCTTTGTAAGTCTCCAGGTTTCTGCTCTGTAGCTAAGTACCGGCAAGATACAGCTGTTATATACCTTCCTCTTGAAGGATAGCGGCAGTCTGCCTGACATAATTTGAGAGTGCTTGCCAAATGTGCTCCACCCCATTCCTATTCTTCTAATTACTTCAATCTCGTGGTTCGGCTCCACGGTTGTTACCTGCTTAAGTAGACATAGTCTTTTACAACTTCAAGTGCACTATTACCTAACTCGAAGCGCTGCTCTCTTCCGAGGTTGTTGTACATTACTTTCGTTTTCTAGAGATTCATTTTAAAACCCACCTTTCTGCTCTTCTTGTCTAACTCCATGATCATGAGTTGCAATTCATCCCCTGAGTTACACAGCAATGCAATGTCATCGGCGAAGCGCAGGTTACTAAGGTACTCTCCATTAACTCTTATCCTTAACTGTTCCCATTCTAGGCTTCTGAAAACCTACTGTTAGCACGCGGTAAATAGCATTGGGAAGAGTGTGTCCCCCTGCCTTACACCCTTCTTGATTGGTATTCTGTTGGTTTCTTTATGAAGCACAATGGTAGCAGTTGATCCCCTGTAGATTTCTTGGAGGGTGTTTTTATATACTTCATCGACGCCCTTATTCCGCAGTGTCTGCATGACGGCTGATATTTCTACTGAATCAAACGCCTTCTCGTAATCTATGAAGGCTATGCATAGTGGTTGGTTATATTCTGAGCATTTCTCTATTACCTGATTGGTCGATTGGTGATATGACTGTGGTCGATTGTTGAGTAGCCTGTTCAAAATTATGCTTGTTCCTTTGGTTGATTGAACTCAAATATTTTTTTACTCTGTTAGCAATTACCTTTGTAAGTAGCTTGTATACTACAGTGAGCAAGCTGATCGAGCTGTAATTCTTCGCATCCTTGTCATCTCCTTTCTTATGTATTAAGATGATGTTAGCATTCTTCCAAGACTCTGGTACTCTTCTCGTCAGGAGACACCTCATAAACAGGGCGGCTAGTTTTTCTAACACAATCTGTCCTCCATCTTTTAGCAGATCTGATGTTACCTGATCCTCAGCAGCAGCTTTGCCTCTTTGCATGCTCTCCAAAGCTTTTTGACTTATCCTATCTTTACTGGTGGGGTGTCATCTGGGTTACTACTAGTTCTTATAGTATTAAGGTCGTGGTTGTCCCGGCTACTCTACAGATCTCTGTAAAACTCTTCCACTATTTTAACAATCCTATCTACATTGGTAGTCATTTGGCCTGCTTTGTCCTTTAGTGCATACATCCGATTTTTGCCTATCCTAAGGTTCCTCCACTGCTTTGACGCTTCTTCCGTTTTTCAGAGCGTGTTCAATTTTCCTCCATGGTATACCTTCTTACATCGCATACCTTACGCCTATTAATCAACTTTGAAAGCTCTGCCAGTTCTATTTTGTCTGTTGTCTGTTGTTTTGGCATCTACTATCGACATCAAATGAAACGCGAACAGCGGAGCGCATGGCACAAGTCTTATCAATTCATAGTGTGTGCCGTCGGTCAGTCATTGGCACAGACAAGCCCGCACGCACGGTGTGGCAGCACTGCGCGATCCCCATATAGTGCAATATTTCTGCTTGTGTTCCAGGTATGGTATTTGAAAGGAACAAAATAAAAAAAACTGAGGTTAAACTACTGCAGCCGAAGACGAGTATTTTAGCACGGTTTGTCATCACGGAGCCAATAATCAAGGAATGTCTGGCAAATTCTATTTATAGTAGACAAAGTCAGCTCATAATTCTGGCAATTTCACGCTGTTTCACTTCGTGCCGGCAAAGCGAAACAATTTGCGGTCTCTCTTCCGAAGAAACGCTCGGAATTTCGAGTAAAAGTGATGCGTTTCGGGTCAGTTCCTGAAAGAAGGGTGCATGTGAAGCAGCACTGGTGAACGAAATACGATGATCATTTGAAATTCAACCGCAAACTGATTATAATTCTCTTTTCGTTTTATCGTGCCAAGTCACCGATTGCACTGCGATGCTGAAGTAAAAGCAAGGAATTGCGAGTAATACGATCAAAAGCGCTTGGCACGCCCACTATGGCCACCATTACCACCATACAAAAACTGGAGCAGAAATGGAGATAACACACTGTAGGGGTATCGCGAAGTACTGGCAAACCGGATGTGAATGCCTGTCTATGGTGATGACTGGACGGCCAACACTATACTCTAATTCTTGAAACATGGGCTACGCTGTTCGGGTTTCATTTGACGCTTATAGAACATTGAGTACTATCTGACAAGAAAGGGTTGCTACGTCATAATCGCTGGGTGTAACCTCCTTGGTTTTAGAAAGGTTTAGCGAGCGTTGGGCCGCAGTGCCACGAATACAGTGAACTAGTATATCTATACCATCAACTCGAGGTGGTTAAAGGTGGGAAGTAGACACGAAGCGCAAGCCGCAAGAAAATGTGTGTGTGCCACCTCTCGTTTAGTCCTTGGAAGGTCCGCTGGATGGCGGTGCTTCTATATGTGGAGTATATGATGAAAAGATGCGAGATGGTGGTACTTGGAGTGTTGACTAGATGAAAGAACGGACACACAGACAGATGCATGGATGGACGCACGGATGGCTGTACGGACAGATGGACGCATGGGCGGACGAAGGAGCGGATGCATGGACGAACGCAGGGACGGACGCACGGTTGGACGTGCGGACGCATGAACAGACGAACGCAAAGACGGGCGGATGGACGCACGGACGGTCACAAAGAAGGACGCATGGATGGACGGATGCTTCACCCTACTCTTCATCATTCACCCCGTGGATATGCTGCCATTTTTTATAGTCGTCAGTTGTCTCGCGGTTTCTCTTTTCCTTTCTACGTTCTTTGCCAAAATGCCATTCAGAACTAGCAGTAAGTCACGTGTACGACTGTCACGTCACATCCCGTAAATCACGTAACTACTCATGTGGCAAGAACTAGCTAACACGTCATGTGAACGCAATCAAAAAACGTGTCTTAGTGGGGCTTTAATTACGTAACAACTACTCTTGTGACATATTATCTCCAAATCCACGTGAAACTAATCACATGAGTAGTATAAGAACAATAGTTATAGCTAGGCATGCTGCACGACCCCACCAATACCATTTAATAGGTCCGCAGTGTGAGAAACCAATCAAAACTGGAGAACAGCCAAGCCTACCTATTGTTAGCGCCTCTTCCAAGATTTTAGCCTCTTCACCAATAGTTCGGAATGGACAGCGACAGCTTACAAGCAGCAAGGTCACGCTCTGGCTCCTCTGAGGGTTGCAGCCTTTGGCCTCCTGGGGAAGCTGTGCCAATTTCTTGGTAATTTTTTTCTCATTTTAAAAATTTCTCCGACTTTACTGTAACTTTAAAGTGCCTCCCCTGCCTTTATTACCATTCTTTGACTTCTTGAGCAGGGAATGAGTGATTGTGCAAGACTGCCAAATTATTCGCCTTGTAATAAGAAGTTTTCTTAATCTCTTTCTTATTCTTGTTGACGGTTGCTTAAGAGATTCAAAGCAAACATGTTTTCTTTTGTTATAAAGTATTTGTTATTGCGTGGCTTAGTAGTAACGCTGTTTGGACAAGTAGGTAAGTGGAAAGAGAACCAGACTCAGCAAGGGGCTTTTGACGGCCATTCATGGTCTAAATCGTCAACCACTTTTTTAAAACGCAGTGCCTGTGTAAAAGTGCTGTAAAATTTTCTTTGACAATTATCGTCAGATCCTGAAGTCAGCGGGAATCGATTGCATGTTAACAAGTTGTTTAATTGTAAATCAATCGGTAATGATTGAGTGATTTATTGGTTTGTGGAGTTTAACGTCTCAAAACCACCATATGAATATGAGAAATGCCGTAGTGGAGGGCTCCGGAAATTTCGACCACCTGGGGTTCTTTGACACTTTTTGCCCCGCCGTGGTGGTCTAGTGGCTAAGGTACTCGGCTACTGACCCGCAGGGCGCGGGTTCGAATCCCGGCTGCGGCGGCTGCATTTCCGATGGAGGCGGAAACGTTGTAGGCCCATGTACTCAGATTTGGGTGCACGTTAAAGAACCCTAGGTGGTCTAAATTTCCGGAGCCCTCCACTACGGCGTCTCTCATAATCATATAGTGGTTTTGGGACGTTAAACCCCACATATCAATCAATCAATTCTTTGACACTTTGACGCGCTGTTTTCGGTGTGAATGAGCCTTGATCTCCTACGCGTAATTTGCCTGGTTTAGAGAAGGAGAGCGACGCTCCCTCACGCGCTAATATCTCGCGGCAGTGAGGGGAAAAAAGTCATACGCCTTGGCTGGCCTCAGACTTTACCTGGAACGATTCTGCGGTAGTTGCCGGGTGCACAAACGTCACTGCAATCATCGCAGTCTCCTTTTGCGAAAATCATGCGCTTTTCAGACACAGCAAAAGAACAAATGAGATGCCTACTCGCGTGCATACGTACCTGTGAGTACGTTTTGTGCGTCATATGTGCGTGAGCAACGTGGGGCATGTTTTGATCTGCTTTGCATTCTGTGCCTGACCTTTCAATTTGTTGCTATCGCATTCATTGCTTCGCCTTTTCAGCAAAGCTGTGACTTTTTATTGAATGAATCCGTACAAATGGTTCACCACCCCTTCACTTCCATATCTTTCTGTCTGTGCCTTCTTCTTTCTCTGTTTTACTCTCTCTTTCTATTATTGTTTGTCCTTTATGTTGTAGGCCCGTGTGCTCAGATTTGGGTGCACGTTAAAGAACCCCAGGTGGTCTAAAGTTCCGGAGCCCTCCACTACGGCGTCTCTCATAATCATATAGTGGTTTTGGGACGTTTAAACCCACATATCAATCAATCAATTGTTTGTCCTTTATTTATTTTTCGCTATTTCTCTTTCATTCTCTGCGTATTGATTGTCTCGCCCATCAGAAATATCGCATCCACGCAGGACAAACAATTCCACCTCAATAAAAGTGGCAGCCGTCGCCGCTGGGATTCGGTCCCGCGACCCGCGGGTCAGCAGCCGAGTACCTTAGCCACCGCACCAAGGTGGCGGGTGCAAAATGTATGGGTAAATTTTGGCGTCGTGAGTATACCGTGAACACGCCTGGTACGCAGACCACACTGGCGTGTAAAAATCTAGCATAACATTTGACGCAACGTCCACAACGCCGTTAAATTGATCTCCGTTTTATCGCAACGAAGTGTAGTACACGGCGCGATGATTTGCGTGGCGTAGGCGACGTGGTATGCAACGAACATCACGGCACAATCCACACTTTTGGGATCAAAGGGAAGCGAAGCAGCCTGAGAGTCACTATATAATTGACCGCTTCAATAGCAAGACAGCTGATCAGTTCCCATAATAACGATGTGGAGTCTAGGCCACTGAGTTCATTTATCTAAAGAAGCGAGTTATCAAAATGTGCGGCGTTGGTGGCTGCAATAAAAGTGGCGGGCAGATTTAGTCTATGTTCACACACACACACACACACACACACACACACACACACACACACACACACACACACACCACACACACACCCACACACACACCACACACACACACACACCACAACCACACACACACACACACACACACACACACGTACACACACACACACACACGCACACACACAACACACCACACACACCACACACACACACTCACACAGACACACAAAACACACACGCGCGCACGCACACACACACACGCACGCACACACACACACGCACACACACACGCACACACACGCACACACACACGCGCGCGCACTCCACGCCACACACACACACGCACGCACACACACACACGCACACACACGCACACAGACACACAGAGACAGACAGACAGACAGACGCATAGTATAGCATGTTTCACGAAACAACTTTGCAAAAAAATGGCAGCATATCCACGGAGTGAATGATGGAGAGTTGGGCGAAGCATTCGTCCGTCCATGCGTCCGTCTGTGTGACCATCCGTGCATCCATTCGGCCATCCATGCGTGCGTCTGTTCATGCGTCCACCCATCCATCTGTGCATGCGTCCCGTCCGTGCGTTCATCCATGCATGCGCCCCTGGGTCCGTCCTTGCGTCCATTCGTCGGTGCAGCCATCCGTGAGTCCGTCCATGCACCTGTCTGTGTGTCCGTTCGTCCATCTATTCAACACTCCAAGTACCACCATCTCGCATTTTTTCATCATATATTCCGCTATGCCACCGCCATCCAGCGGACATTCCAAGGACTAAACGAGAGGTGGCACACGCACACTTCGTACGGCTTGCGCATCGTGTCTACTTCCCACCTTTAAACCACCTCGAGTTCATGGTATGTACTAGTTCACTGTATTCGTGGCACAGCGGGCCCAACGCTCGCTAAATGTTTCTAAAACGAAGGAGGTTACGCCTAGCAAGTATAACCTAGCAACCCTTTCTTGTCAGATAGTGCTCATTGTAAATTCCTATGGCTGCTAAGGGGGAATGTGAGACACGAAAATTCGGCTTTTAGTTAACGCGCACGCTCATGATGATGATGATGAACAAAACGTTATTAATTAGCAGAAAGTTCCTTTCCCCTTTCAGGTGCAAGAGGAGAAGGGAGGACCGAAACCTAGACGACGGCCATGATCCCATGGGCCCTGGCGGTGTCTTCTGCCTGCCGTATAAGCGGGCTTGTAATTGAGAGTCAGAGCTGAGGAGCGCGGCATCCCATCCACTCCCGTCTGGAAATTCGCCTCTCATGGGGGCCTGCGGGCATGCCCATAAAATGTGGCTCAAGTCCGCCCTGTTGTGGCAAAATTTACACTTGTCCGAATGAAGTTCCGGCTCGCAGCGGTTCATTGTTACCGGACTATGAAACGTGTGGGTCTGGAGTAGGCGCCACGCCACCACCTGTCCTTTGTTGAATGACGAGTGTGCGGGAGGATAAAATTTTTCCTGCTTAGCCTGTAATACTGCTTAATATCTCTGTAAGTGGTCACCCGCTCAAATCTCTGATCATCCTCCCCGTTCGACCAGGGCAATCCAGAGGCTCGGTCTGTAAGTCCTCGAGCTGTCTGGTGAGCAGCCTCATTGCCGGGCAAGGAGGAGTGAGCGGGTGCCCAGACTATATCTATTGTTCGTTGGTCTTTGCATCCAACCAATATTCTTAAAGCTGTTTCGCGATATTCGCCCCTCGCGCAAAGTTTCTCACAGCCGTCAGCGAGTCGCTAACAATGAGTGAAGTCGAGGTGGATGCTATGTCCATTGCAATAGCTGCTTCCTCCGCCTCTTCTGCAAATCTTGTTCGCACCGAGCCGCTGACCTTATGATTTCCTTTGTAGTCCACTACTGCTATAGTCATGTTGTCATTTCCTTTGTATTTTGCCGCGTCTACGTATGTTGTTTCCGGTAAATTTTTTACGTTGTTATGTATATTTTTCGCTCTTTCAGCTCTCCTTGCTTTGTGATGTTCGGGGTGCATGTTTTTTGGAATCGGTAATATTACTAAACTTTCCTGATTTCATAAGGGATATCCTTTTTGGCGCCAATTGATTTGCGTAGTTTCTACCCAGTTCCTCTAGTATGGCTCTAC
>WOVY01013689.1:0-142298 GCA_013436015.1 Rhipicephalus annulatus
GACAGACAGACAGACGAACAGACGAACAGGCAGACGGGCGGACCAAAAAGACAGACGGACAGACATAGACGGACAGACAGACAGACGGACGGATGGACGGTGGACAGACGGACAGACACAGACGGACAGACAGACAGACGGACAACATTGATGGACGGTGGACAGACACAGACGGACAGACAGACAGATGGACAGACAGACAAAAAGACGGACGGTGGACAGACGGACAGGCAGACAGACGGGCAGACAGACAAAAAGACGGACGGTGGACAGACGGACAGGCAGACAGACGGGCAGACAGACAAAAGACGGACGGGCGGATGGATGGTGGACAGACGGACAGACAGACAAAAAGACGGACGGACGGATGGACGGTGGACAGACGAACGGACGGTCGACCGATAAAACCCTCTGAAGCTTCACCCCACTTATCATTCACTCCGTGTGTATGCAGTAATTGTTTTTAGTACTGTAATCAACGAGACTCAGACACAGCCCTCATTCGCTGGTTGGTTTGGTTGGTTGGACCCAAGAGGAGTGGCTCAACCCACAACGAGGGATTGGCCATGAATCGCGCGGTAGTAGGATTCTAGAGAAGCCGGCCCGTTCACTGGGCCAGCTGTTCTTTATCGAGTGTCGTTCTCCTCGTCTTCGCGCTCGCCCCACTCAGCACCACCGATCTTTCTTCCTTCAGTTTCAGTTTGTGTTTATATCGTTCAGAAAAAGTCGCAAGATCAACAAATATACAGGCGAGGGTCCCAAAGGAAAAGAAACTATAGTGGGACCCTCGGTTTGTTAAACAAATATAGAGGATATAACTGACACAGCGAGGAATGGAATATGTTGCGAAATTGACACATTAGATAAAATCTTTACAATTGCATCAGTGAAGCAAGAAAAAGTGCAGCAAAAAAACCAATGATACAAGTAAAAAAAAGTCGATTTGACAAGAGGTATGATGTGAGTAAACTTAGTTCAAATAATGGAGTTTAAGGTCATTTTTAAAGATTTCAAGGTAAACTAGAGATTTCATAGCTGTATACAAAACATTCCAAAGTGAAATTGCAGTGAACGCAGTTTTTTTCGCCATATTTACTATGAACTGTGGGCCACAAAAAAATTATCAGTGGCGAATCTTGTCACGTTCTTATGTGCAAAAAATCACATGACATCAATGTAATTCGGAGGTTGTTATAAAGCAGTTTTTGGGTTACTGTACATAAAACAATGTTCCATGAGCAAGAAGCTTCTGTGGTCTGGTTCATTCACTCATTAGCCGTTTTTACTCATTGTTGGAGTTTAACGTCCCAAAACCAAGATAAGATTATGGGAGACGCCGTAGAGGAGAGCTCTGGAAATTTCGAGCACCTGGGGTTCTCCAACGTAAATTTAAGCTCATGGGCCTCAAGCATTTTCACCTCCATCGCAAACGCGGCCCCTGCGGCCGGAATATGATCCCTTGAACTGCGGGTCACCAGTCGAACATCACGACCACTAAACCACCTTGGCGAGGCACTAGCTTTTTTTTTTTTTGCAGGGAGCAGAACTTAAAAACGCTATTCTTTGAATAATTGGCACCAAGGAGATTAGCAACAGTAAAAAAAGAACTAAAAAAAGAAGCAGCATTCGATCTGTAGGCGCTGCTGCCTAGTGAAGCTTCTTTAACCGACTGCGGCGGCAGTGCCATCTCGTGGGAGGGGACAGCAGATGACTATCATTTCACGCCGATCCCCCTAGGGGTCTGACAAGTGAAAAAGTATCTAGTAACGTTGGTTTAGAAGGCCTATACTCACTCGCATGCCACTGAATATGCATTCATACAAGGAAGTAATCGTCTCTATAGAAGAACAATAGGAGTAGTTAGACAAATCTGTAGAGACGAAAGGGCTTCCTTGTAGGAGAAAAGCAACCATCACTCCGCACCCTCGAATTCCCGTGGGGTCTTATCATTACCTCGAAATCCGCTATGTAGGCGTCGAATATACCCAGACTCTCTGCCACCTAGCAGGCATGACTCAGGCTGGGCGCGCCTACACCCTGTGTCACTCACTTCCAGGACGGGGCCGTTAGCGCGGTTTATCGAGGACGGGCGGCAGGTGTATTCCACTTCGTCGAAAACGTTGCGCAACAGGCGTTTAGGCGAAGCGCCGCGTCGCTGGCTACGCGGCCCGACGGAAAGTGCACGGCCACACCCCGAGCACGATGAGCCACTCGATGGCCATTCACCTCTGACGCGTCGAAAGACAAGGCCATACCTTGTGCGACCAAGGTACAGCGTCTTTGCACGCGATGGCTGTAGACTGGACTGACCGTGTGGAGCGAAGAGAGGGCGACAGGGGCGTCGGAGCGAAGCTACGCTCTTTCAGAAGACAAGTTTCAGAAGATTGTATCGCACCGGCAGTGTGGACCAGATACGGTGGGAAACAGACATTGTTTTGGGCCGGGGACTCCTACGGGGCCATATTGATCCAAACCCGTCTGCTTATCTGTGCTAACTCCTGCTTAATAGGCGGTTGTGCATTGACATAGGTCCGAGTTGAAGCATTTACTTCTGGCGGAGCAGTCTAATCGCTCTTTTCGGGAGTACAAGTCTTGTCGTCCTCCAGACAGGCAAGAGGTAGGCCGCATGAAATAGCAGCTATAAAAAACTATTCCTGTTTTCATTTTTCAGCTTCAAAATAACGGGTAACAATGCTTCTTTGAACGTGCGTTAAAGGAAGGAATGCCCCATTTTTATTGACGATATTTAGGGACTGTGACAAAGATAGAAAATGCTAATAAATAGTTATAGATAATGAAAAAGAATAGAATATTAAAACCAGTCTTGAAATTTTCGATGGCAAATAGCGCTTCACGTACAGCGGGTGGGGCTAGCGATTCTTAGAAACGACCGCATTTCTGTTAAGCTTCCCGTGGCGCCGCTCAGTTTCTGCGGTTAATATTGTGGTGTCAGGCGCACAGTTCCAAGGGCAGCATGTGTGACTAAACGCTAATACACATCCCTATACCGCAAATTTACGTCTTAGCCGCCTCTATGGATAGATATTTTATTGTAATGAAGGAGCAAAAGTAACAGCATTTCCAAGTTTGAGATATGCGTATATACGTCGCACTCACTCGCTTCTCTTTGCATGCACGTGTATCTAAAATAACAGTCAGGAATGCGAGTGTAAACTTATGGTATGTAGAGTTTTTTAAGAAGAGTATTTCAGCCCCCGCACAATGAGTTCATAATAAGGTTCCACATCCACCCACACATACAAGAAGCTCCCGAGAACACTGGCGATGACACTTAGGATGCCCCGGACTAACTCCTATCGCAATCTCGCTTTAATGCTGTGTTCAATCACAAGTGGCTTTACTCACACTGCAGGGGCACGTGAAATCTAGAGCACATGCTCTGGTAGTGCCTCTCGGTACGTGGGAACAAAGAGAATAAAAACGAAGCTGGCTCTCAGGTACTCTGAGTATCATCACCAACTTTAAGCTGTCCAGAGAGTTTGCAATGCGGCTGTTAGGCTTAGTCTAACTGTACCCACGTGGACGGGCCCCGCGGTATCGGTGGAAAAGGTGGAACTTGTAAGGATTTTTAGATGCGGAGCATCTTATACTCGCGCCTTGTAGTGCGCCGTCCGCGTCGTCCGCGCCGTCCACACCGCTTCTCGAACATTCGACAGCTGACGCGCGCGCATGCGCCGTCGCGCCGTCGCCCACTTTTCCACCATCTGTGCATCCCTTCCTCCTCTACACACCGCGCGCGCTTCACTCCTCCACCATCTGTGCCCCCTTCCTCCTCTACACACCGCGTTCGACATCTACAATTCTCCTGATTCTCCAGTGGACGCGCATGTGGCGTCGCGCTTCGAGAACATTCAACAGCTGACAGTGCATGCGCCGTCGTGCTGTATATATACTCAAGGTCGGCGCTCGCTCGCTCAGTTGCCGCTCGTCGGTTGGTTTGTACGGCGCGTCGACGTCCAAGGTCACGGTGAAATGAATTCCAACGAATCCACAAACACAATGATCGACGTCCCTTCGACCAGCGCCGCCCTTTCGCATACGTGTGTACGTGTTCACTCATTTAACACCCCCTCCTACAACCACGTTAACCAATTTAGCCATCGACCCAAGTAAGTCGCAATTTAACACCCCATTTCACAACCACGTTAACCAATTTAGCCATCGACCCAAGTAAGTCGCACTTTAACACCCCGTTAACCAATTATATGCTCCGCATCCTCCTCAGTGTTCCCCCGAGGGAAGCTGCGGGCAATTTTTTTAATGTAGTTATTCGTACCGTATTCTCATTGCCTTCCAAACAATAAGGCTCATTTATTGAGGGAGAACGCTATTATCTGACGTTGGTTGAGTTCGCAAGTTCCTCAATCTACTGTGGACAGCCGCCTCCGCAAAGGCGAAATGACGAACGATAGATCTTCGTTTAGCATTCAGATCTACTCCCCGCAAGTCATCTGTCTTCCTTGTCAACCCACCTCAAATGATCTTGAAGCGCGCTTGTTTGTTTGGCGTTCATGTAACGCAACCAAGTTCGGTATACTTGCTTATACGCGTGTACGTCATTCGATTGTATGCAAGCGCTTATCCACCTTGCGCTAGCAAGAAGTAACAATCGCAATTCCATTTAAGGCCTGTACAAGATGGATGTCTCTTCTTGCGTCCTCCCCTGTTCCCACATATTAATCGACGTCATCCACTGCCCACAAGTTTTGTAATCTCATGATGTTGTCCTCCACGCGCCAACATCGACTGCTGTTTTTCAGACAACCTTTACAAACCACTAGTTGTGCGCTAGTTCTTTAGAATGTTATTTTTGGTGTTCTCTCGAGTACTATCTCTCAAAACTGCATGCAACTGAGGCGATTACACCCGGTTAAATAATTTATCACAAAAGGAGAATTATACCCCACGTAGCTATGATACAGTTGCACATGTCATTGCGATACATTCATGACTCTACAGATTTTTCATAGAAAAAGAACAGTGTGGGACAGTTATGTCGCCCCGCCGCGGTGGTCTAGTGGCTAAGGTACTCGGCTGCTGACCCGCAGGGCGCGGGTTCGAATCCCGGCTGCGGCGGCTGCATTTCCGATGGAGACGGAAATGTTGTAGGCCCGTGTGCTCAGATTTGGGCGCACGTTAAAGAACCCCAGGTGGTCTAAATTTCCGGAGCCCTCCACTACGGCGTCTCTCATAATCATATAGTGGTTTTGGGACGTTAAACCCCACAAATCAATCAATCAACAGTTATGTCCATAACAATAATTTCAAATCATGCCAATAACGTTACCTACATTCGTATTCAGTACATTAAAGGTAAGCTACACGAAACTGGTACTTTCTTTCCAAGTAGCTCTCGCGCTAGAACTCTAGAACACGTGGATCTGCCTCTAAACAGAAATGACAGTGGTTCTCCATTGAAGTTGTGGAATGGAGAGCGCTGCGTATTCGTTAAACCCAGGAAACATCGCGAGGCTTTTTATATCATCCTTATAGGACAGCGTCGTGATATGTGCTGTCTGCAATTGTGATATTGAGGTTTGTTGGTATTCTTATACAGTACTCAGAACGCAAGGGCCCTCATTGTACGAGCATGTGGTTCGTTTCGCTCGATCTTTCATTTCTATGGAGTAGTCAACCTGGTACACATGCACTCACCATTTCGTTCTATTTATGGAACGCTTAGGGCTGAGGTATGACGAAGAGGAGTGGCATCAAATGGTAAGAAAACACAGGTTACCATTTAAAAAAATAACGAACGATAAAAAGAACATCCGGCCAAGCCAATTAGTTACTGTTAGAGTCGTTCGGAAATGTTCATGATCAGTAATGTCTGCGATGAGAACCGCAAGGTGGTTCCAGTCATCACAAGTGATTTCAATCCTCACAGACGGTTCCAATGCTCATTTACTGCATTCTACCAGTCATCAAAACAGTTCTCTCGCACCGAAACAAAACCCGCCGCATTTAGACGTAGTTGTTCGCCGTCTTATTACGTGACGGCCTCTCCGCATCCTGGCGTAGTACCTCGCGCGCGCAGCCTCTCCCCTGTGTTGGCGAATGGAACGCTCCCCAGTCGCCGGCAGCGGCGGCGCCACTGTATGACGCCGGCTTTGCGCGCCTCCGCGCTAGTCGCAGCTCGGAGTCCACACGGGCAGCATGGCCGCACGCCACACCGCTGCAGTCGCAGCTGGTGTGTGAAACCGGCGCCACGCTCCGCCCCTTTTGAAGTTCAGCAGCCGTCAAGGTGGACCATGTTTGCCTCCGGCGTCGTGCGCGCCTTGTAGTCGTCGACTCGTTCGCGACCGTTTTGACGTCGTCCGGCAGTGTCACGTTGATCACGGACTGACGTCTTGCCCATCGTGCTATCTCGGACGTGCGTCGATGATCTGCTTTTTTTTCGCGGACACCCGGAAAGCTCAGCGGTACCTGTCACTCATCGGAGTAGTAAAGAGAGACAAGCTGTAGCGACGGGATCATCGTTGCCGTTCTATTTGTTGGTGTTGCTACCGCTAACCTCATACTGTCTTCTTTTCTCGCTTCGAGTGGTGGTGTGTATTCGTTCGGTGCTTGGGACGTCAGTGAATTGTGATTGCTTTCTTGTGCTGCATCTGATTGCGCCGAGGCACGACTGAAATGCAGAGTGCGCGCTCCTTCCTGAACGTGACACTGACAGAGATCATTCGTACTTCACGTGCGACGACGCTCGACAGTTGCAGCGTGTGATTGCCGCTTCCGTGCATTGGATTTCCGTGCGGCGATTGTTTGTTTTCTGTGCTGTGACCAACCTTTCAAGCGGTGCCTGGGTCTCACGCTTACCAGTTTTCAACGTGCCTGTCCGGGGCACCGTGGGGTGGCGGTGTACTTACGTTGGATTTAGTTATCGTGTGCTGCTCGAGCTTCTGCGTTCACGTGGACTACCCTCGAGCTAAGGACACGGGCTCGCGTCCCAAGTACTGGACGACGCCATCGTCGATGGTAGTGTTGGTAAGACTTCTTATGTCTTCGCATTCGAAATCCGAACGTATATTTACCGCCTCCTTCGGTTAGCAGGCTGCTACCCTTTGAGTGAGTGACGCACGTATTGGTTCTTCACTGTCGTATACAGACGCTTCAAACAGTCAGGTGTGAACTCGACCGCTGATCCGGAGGTCGCGGGATCGAATCTCGGTCGCGGCGGCCACATTTCCGACTGTGGCTAGAATGCTGGAGACCCGTGTAGTTTGAATAAGGTGCTGGCTCAAGAACCCAAAGAGGTAGAAATTTGCGGAACCCTATGCGGCGCCATCTCTCATAATCATGTCGTGGTTTTTGGGATGCTAAACCGAACAATAATTATTATAGGTGTAGGAATAATTTGCTAGTCATAGCGCGCTTCAATGGCGTTCATTCTTAGCACTCGATAAATGCCTGGCCCGAAAGGGAACAAAAACAGAGAAGAAAGCTCATTGCCTGTAGTGGGAGCTTTCAGTTCGTAATGTTAGAAGTACGATGCGATATATTAACTGATTAAAAAGCTTTACTGTGGTTCTTTGATGCGCGCATTTGCGCGAGATAATAAAATCGGATGCTATTTTTTTCAGTTGCGAGCTCAAACAAGCTCTGACTAATCATTAGTAGAATCCAAGTAGCTGCAATTGTCCACCCTCGGAAATCGTGAGACTGCACCAAATTATTGCTTGTAGGTCAGTTGAAGGTTACCGTGTTGCGAAACGAGCGGCGTAACTTCTCGTCAATTAGCGCTTCCTCAGTTAGTCACCTCCGTCAATACCGCCTATTTTGACACTTCTATGCTAAACATTAACCGGACTGCTTTGACGTGTCGTTTGCTGCTGCACGGCTGATAGATAGTTTCGCTCGTTTTTTTCGCTTACGAATAAACTTATAAACGGAAACGCATCATTTTTCACGCCTTTCGGAGATTTACATAGCACAACCGAACCAAAGAATCGCCGGCAAAGTCGCTCGAACGAACGATGCATTACTGCGTTGCATTTCCGCTGGTTTTCGCGGTAATATTGCTTTATTGCACTCGCTGTAACTGTGACAGTGATAAAAGGTGATGCTTTTATTGTTTAATATGTCAGTGAGTCATAAGATTGCTTAAGAATTGCACGCTAAATGATACAATTACGCACCCGTATTTTTGATGGAGGTGAAAGGGCCTGTGTGCTTAGATTTAGGTGCACATCCAATAATACCAGTTGGTCGAAATTTCCGGAGCCCTTCACTAAGGCGTCTCTCACAATCATGTCGTGGTTTTCGGACGTTACGCCCTTTTAGAATTATGAATACATGTACACATAGAAATGGTGGAAGTACAAGGGCCGTGTTTGCGCTTGGGTAGATTCGCACAATTTGTGTGTGCTTGACTGTGCCTTTTGCACGCTGCTCCGTTAATATCATGATTGTTAATATGTTCCGCATATGTTTGGGACATTGCTTCGTTGCGGTACTCATTCTTTCAGTGTAAAACTTGTGTTTCAAAATTTCAGCCATTATCATTCGTATTACAGCAACTGACGTGGTTACCTGTCAGTCTCGTCTCTTCTAGCGTGAATATACCATGGCGATTTTTTTTTAGCGCGAAACGACACCAAAATAAAGACGACAACACCCCTTTAAACCACAAGAAAGAATACAGGACAAAGAGCTTCTCTCAACTGACATCATTTATTGCGTCACTCCAACACTGCAAAAGTGCATATGCATGTACAATCGTGTTTAGATTTACCGCTATTAAAAAAAAAAAAAGAGCCGTGACACCGTGGCTCCACCGGCAATTATCGGAAATTTTCTTTTTTTCATCTAGTCATCGGTTTCACAGTGCATTGTGTTCCTTCCTTATCGTGTTTTTTCATTGCACAGATTTTTTTTTGTCTTTGCATGGACTTTCATGAGTATACACTCGGAAGTTGTGGTGGCTGCTGCGCACGTTGCGCATTACGCACGTCTTTCTGGTCTGCATGAAGAATGGAGTGATGTAATAAATTGTCAATTGAGAGCAGAGCGTTTTGTCCTGCTTTCTTTCTTGTAGTGTCGTTTCGCGCCAAAAAAATCGCTACGGATTCAAACCAACCAGCCCGCCAACGCATTGTTTCATGTATACACCTCGTCCTTGCACTACGTTCCGAGCGTATCTCAGTGAGAGTGAGTCAGAAAGTATTCCCCCCCCCCCCTGGAGAACCATGTGTACACCTGTTCTATCCGTTACTTATTCATAGTGATATAGGTTTAGCGTATCCGCTTCTTAATCGGTCACAGCGCTCTGCGTAAAGTGACACTAATGAGACAAACGATATTTATGTATTTTTCTAGATTTTTTGTTTAACAATAGCAAATGCACAACGCCGACCGTGAAGAAACGTTTTGTAATGAGAAATCGCACAAAAAGAATGCACGTGCTGACGCCTCTTCTATGTTCCGGTGCCATCTTACCGTGATGTCACCAATTTTGACGGTGTCTGTTAAGGCCTGTACCGATCTTAATTTCTAAAAATGAAGCGCATTATCCCCTCAGAGAGCCATAGACATAACGCACGAGCTTTCAAGAAGCTATCTGAAAGAAAAAAGAAATAAAGACAGTACCCAATCGACTTTATAGCACACAATGTGGAACACTGGAGTGTTCTTCCATGCCATAGCACTCGCCGCCGCGGTGGTCTAGTGGCTAAGGTACTCGGCTGCTGACGCGCAGGTCGCGGGATCAAATCCCGGCTGTGGCGGCTGCATTTCCGATGGAGGCGGAAATGTTGTAGGCCCGTGTGCTCAGATTTGGGTGCACGTTAAAGAACCCCAGGTGGTCTAAATTTCTGGAGCCCTCCACTGCGGCGTCTCTCATAATCATATGGTGGTTTTGGGACGTTAAACCCCACAAATCAATCAAATCCATGCCATAGCACTGATGACTGCCGCCCGCAGATTTATAAACTATTTGGTGTAACTTTACACAACCAATAAAATGAGTTTAACTTGCTCGAGTATTCGTGAATTTCGGGCAATTTTTTTTTTTCATGTGACATATTTAGGTCTGATATTTGAAGTCTCACAATTGCATGAAGGACGCCGTATTGGCGATCTGCTTTCCACAACTCGGGGTGACCCCGCCGCGGTGGTGTAGTGGCTGGGGTACTTGGCTGCTGACCCGCAGGTCGCGGGATCAAATCCCGGCTGTGGCGGCTGCATTTCCGATGGAGGCGGAAATGTTGTAGGCCCGTGTGCTCAGATTTGGGTGCACGTTAAAGAACCCCAGGTGGTCGAAATTTCCGGAGCCCTCCACTACGGCGTCTCTCATAATCATATGGTGGTTTTGGGATGTTAAACCCCACAAATCAATCAAATCCATGCCATAGCACTGATGACTGCCGCCCGCAGATTTATAAACTATTTGGTGTAACTTTACACAACCAATAAAATGAGTTTAACTTGCTCGAGTATTCGTGAATTTTGGGCAATTTTTTTTTTCATGTGACATATTTAGGTCTGATATTTGAAGTCTCACAATTGCATGAAGGACGCCGTATTGGCGATCTGCTTTCCACAACCCGGGGTGGCCCCGCCGCGGTGGTGTAGTGGCTGGGGTACTTGGCTGCTGACCCGCAGGTCGCGGGATCAAATCCCGGCTGTGGCGGCTGCATTTCCGATGGAGGCGGAAATGTTGTAGGCCCGTGTGCTCAGATTTTGGTGCACGTTAAAGAACCCCGTGTGGTCGAAATTTCCGGAGCCCTTCACTATGCGGCGTCTCTCATAATCATATGGTAGTTTTGGAACGTTGAGCCCCTCGTATCAATCAATCGACAACTCGGGGTAGTTATGCGGGGAATAAATGCGTGCCATAATTTGTTCATTTATGTTTCTGGCACCCGTATTGCCCATATTTTGGTACGTCGAATAAAAAGAAGGAAATAAGAGACCCAAGCTAGCCCCCCTCAGCATGCTTTTGTCTGCATGGATCTAAGCAAATGAGTGTTCCCGCTTATCGCCCGCCATCATAGTAATCGAACCCTCGTTATCGTGATTTAATATAAGCCCACCACAGCTGCTAGGCCTCTTGAGTGGCTTGCTTCTTTATCGTGCCGAAATCGACACGTTATTTGCACTGTATGGTCGTGATGTAGTCCACACTCACACCACTTAGTTCATACCTGCTTGCATGCGGCCTGTAAAACGATGCTTTAGGGTGTCGCTTGCCCACGGCGTCGACATCATACGATGCAGCCGCCTTGCACGACTGTCAGGATCCCCATTCCCTCCTTTTGTATTTTTCCATCTTCACTTAAGTTCCTATCTCGATTGTAAAGAAGCTCCTTTGGTATAAAAGACACATGATCTCTATTCCAGTTTGATTTATACTCATGTTTCTCTACATATACATGGTTGTAAATTAGCCACAATTTTTTCTATTTGAATGCAAAGCCCTCCCCCTCTTTCCCCTCTCCAGATTGGCTGTCGAGTCACCACCATGTCGGTTTTACGCAACTCGGCCCTGCTACTCAAAATGTTGCTGACCTCTGGCCTTCGGTATACCTACAATCTAGGCGGTACATCTGAATGCCAGGATGCAAACCATGCAGGGCTTCGGAAATAATCCGCTTCTCTCGGCGGTAATTCAGAATCGTAATTCTGTAAAACCGATTGTATAGTTAGAACATCGAAGCGGCCTTCTACCCTATTACCTTCCTTCCAAGTTCATTCAGGTGGGAATAAACCTTTTAGGCAGAATGCGCATATGCCTAACAGCTGCGGCGGCTTCGTCAGGATACGATGCGCGCTGCTTCAACTCCAAATTTCAAGTTGCGTGACGGTGCAGCGCGTTTTGGCTGCAACCGAAAGAGGCTATAGCTGCTCAACAGGGACTGCTTGCACTATCTTAGTCTGGGTACCGTTCTAGCACTCGATGTGCATGTCAAAATAACTATCCGAACAGCACTCGATCTTTACTCCCATTCTTCGAGGGTGCTCTGTGCTTGATCATTCCGTCTACACTTCCCTTCCTATTGTCCGCTAAGGTTATCATTTTTCATTGACGCCAAATGCTTACTGTTGCGAAAAAATGTTGTTCGGAGAGAGAGAGAGAGAGAAAGAAATAAACGTTTATTTAGAAACAGTGTTCCGAGCGAGGCCCGGTGTCACCCTAAGGTGGGAGGGTTCTCCCTAGTCCAGGAACCTTCTGGCTTCGACTGCCCTCTTGGCCCTGGCGACGAGTGGTCGCTGGTCTTCCAGGTCCTCGAGGACGAGCTTGGCCTCCCACGTTTTCATTAGGTGGTCGTCGTTTATTCTTTGATCTTGGACCCGCTCCAGTTGCACGTCGTGGTTTCCGTGACACTGGCATTCCAGGAGCAAGTGTGCCCGATATATTCCGTACTCGCCCGATGGGTATACGGTATGCCGTGCCCATGGAGGGTTCATTTCAAACTTTATAAACAGTGGCTCTCTCAGACTCAGGAATCACCCTAAATATTAGCGAAACGACTGGGTTCTAGGACCACTGTTATTATATATTTTGGTGAACACTATAGACCCATGTACTCAATGCGCGTCGCTTTAATTATCGGTTTATCGTGATGCTTTTCTTCCTTCTATCCCCCCTCAGTGCGTGTAGTATATAGCCTGCCGACCCGAAGGTCATGGGTTCGAACCCGGCCCATGGCGGTGAAATACCAGAGATCCGTGTACTTATAGATTTGGATGCACGTTAAGGAACACCAGATGGTCAAGATTTCTGGAGCCATCCACTGCGGCGTTTTTTTATAGCGTGGTTTTGTGGCTAAGTATACATATACAATTATTATTCGTTTTTTACTGTCGCGTTGCTGCGCTTCGAAATCATTATTCGGCTTACGAATTGCGTACAAATGCGCTACTTCATGAATTCGCTGTCGGAGTGTACAGTACGCGGATACGTGGAAGCTAGAACACGGGTTATTTGCATTAGACGTGATGCCGCAGCCATCGACCATCTTTGGGTTTTTTTCCTCTGCCGCGTCTTTCTATGTAACGTTTCATGAAGGTGTGGTCTTCCCCTTAAATATCTTGTATTCTTACATTTACGCATACAAAGATTTCAAGATGATGAGTTCTGACTTTTATTTCAGAAGAAATTACGCAGGATGCCCATATCTAAAGCCCCAAACAACGTGACTGATGTCGTCGCGTGCTTTCAGCGATTCTATTCAGTGATAGAATAAACATTTTAAAGTATATACTGCCATTTATTTCACTTCTATTTCTTATTTTATTGCCTGTTGTCACACCCGCCTTGCCTTGCTATAAGAGCAAGCAGTATAGCATAGGCGTAATATGTGTCATACACATGAACAATGCAGAACGACCGGCGGGCGCTTCGTTTATCTGTTGTCTCTTCGCAGTTAAACATCCCTCTTTATAGTAAATAAAGAAACGAGTCTATTCATAGTCGACCTTACGAAAGTGGTCAGCGAGAAAGACAGGCCCGTGTCGTAATGGCGCCTTTTCTTGCTTTTCCTTCTTTGTGATATACACTTCTACTCTTTTCACCGCTCGGTGCCGGACAGTCCGACGTCCAGACATCTGTATATCCGTACGTGTTCGAATCGCCGAACCCTCGTTCGCGCCCGCTCTGCGCAGCCAGACACGCGAATCTTGCTTTCTTCTCGCAATTTATCGGCGTCTGCGTTCCTCCGAATTGCAACCGACTCGAGCAGTCAGCGCTGTGTGATGGTGGAGGGGGGAAGCTCTCGCCCGCGCTGAAAGTCGCTAGGTGCATGGTGGCGCCCGCAGCATGAAAGTGCTGCTCTCCTCCCGTAATTAATTCTCCGCATCCTGCCATTAATTCGCTCCATATCCCCGGCGGACCAACTCGGCTGGCAGTCTGATCGCCTCTGTCGAGCGTGCTTCGCGCGCGTGCGCCTGTGTGCGGCGCTTGTTGCGTGCTTGTTTCTGGCGGCGCCGGTGCTCCCTTATTGAGTCTGGCGTTTCACATCGGCCGGCCACTCCGTAGACGGACGAGCCCCTCTCGCCCGCTTGCAGCGTCGCCATGAACTACTTGCCGTGGCAGATTTGGTTCGAAACGCTCGATCCTCACTACGGTGGAGGCGACCGCGCGCCTTAGTTTTTTTTTTTTTCTTTTTTTTGTGAAACGTCGCAATTGTTGCTCCCGCGTTAACCGTGCACCGCTACAGCCGGTTGCGCTTGCTGCGACCGGGAAAAGAGCGCCTGCGCTGACGACGGAGTGATGTAGTGTAGTTACGGCCGGTTAACACGCCTCTTGTATCCCGGGCGTCTGCTCGAATAATGCTCGGGCCTTTCTCTGAGCCGAAAGAGTGGGGAACGCGAGCCGCAAATGTGGAAGCGTAGCGGCGTGTTCGCCTGGTACGTAATTTGTTTTATGCTATACCCTACAGTGGCTCTGCAATTGATAATTTAGAGCATTGGAAATCCTACTGAGGCTTCCTCAAAAACACAGGCTCATTCCGTGTCTTCAGCCCCGCCGGTCAACGCTACACGTGACATTCGCCTGAATCGAATACGAGGGGGCACTTTTGCGGGAAGACAGCATTCGGCGTACTTGTCTTATGTTTCTATTTTCTAAAGGTTACACTTCTTACTATGTAATTTTTAACCCTAGTTCTTCGTTTTTTTTCATAAGCATTGAACAGAAAAAAAAAAAACGATTTGATTCCTCAATTTGATCCTTGAAATTTTGTGACTATATGTCTTGTATTTTTGCACGATCTGTTCATTATGGCATGTGATTGTTTTTTTTAATTTACTGTAAATGTGTGAGTCATAGATACCTCTTATTTCAGTACATCTTTATAGGTTTCACCTGTTGGGCATAAGCGTGCCCAGTCAAGACAGTTTTTTGTGTATTAATTCGCCTTGTGAGCTCTCATTGTTAGTATTCCCAGCATAGAATGTTGATTACATTTTTTTGCTGTGGACTTGCGATAGCGGCGAGAAGCTCTTTACTATTTTTGTTTGAAGTTCATTATGAGTACACGTTCGTTGTACGGATACTACTCTATATATGAAAGTTGTGTTTATAACTTTGTGCAGAAAAGTCAATTTTCTTTATTCTTATAACCCTCTGGATGAATATGTACCAGTGAATTCTGTACTACGTGCTTATTGGGGTGTATGTTTTGCTGCCAGGGTGGCAAGACTTAGTCAGGCGTTTACTAGGCCTTTAGTGGTGTCTCCCAAAGCAAATTGTAACAATTTCGCCCTAAATAAATAAATAAATAAATAAATATTTTACCCTGGAATAAAAGACGTTTATTTAAGCGAGTGGGTGGCTATCTCCGCGTTGCTTATGTCATCAACATACCTGTATATACCGTGACAGACTGCATGTAAATGCCTTTTGATAAGCGAATGTCCTTATGAAGTTTTCTTATCTGTAATGACGCTCTATTAGTTACCAGGTGTCTTTAACTGCCATCAGTTGCCACCGTCATGACTACGGGCGGCTCTCATTAACACTCCTAGGTCTGCATGCGCATAAATATCCGATAAGGAGCACGAGACCGCCACGGTATCTCGATTGCGCATCGGATGTGTTATCCGAAGGTTGCAGGTCCGGTCCCTGCCGGCGGTAAGTTTTTTTTTTGCCGACTTTACTTTTTTCGTTTATATTAGAATCACTGCAATGCACTTGAAACAGTATCATTAAGGTCCCCGATACTTTCCTTGGCTTCGTTACCTGCTGGTTTTCATTGAGGTTTTCTGCCTCATGTTGCAGTGATATTTACAAACACAACGGCGACTGTAACGAGATACAAACAAGTGCGTGAAATGCACTCTGTGGATATGAGTTCATGCTCCTTGTTGCAGAAATATTCCGTTTAATGACGCTCCCAATAATACTAATTGAAATTGTCTTCACTAAGCGCACGCAAGAGGGTGAATTGGAATGAAAGGGCCTCGCCGCGGTGGTCTAGTGGCTAAAGTACTCGGCTGCTGACCCGCAGGTCGTGGGATCGAATCCCGGCTGTGGCGGCTGCATTTCCGATGGAGGCGGAAATGCTGTGGGTCCGTGTACTCAGATTTGGGCGCACGTTGAAGAACCCTTGGTCGTCGAAATCTCCGGAGGCCTCCACTACGGCGTCTCTCATAGTCGTATGGTGGTTTTGGGACGTTAAACCCCACGTATCAGTCATCGAATTGGAATGAAAGGGGAGTGAAGAAAGAAGTTAGAATAAAATAGCGGATGACATCTGTGTGCATTACATTAAGCACTACACTTTCCTAGGCTATCGGTAATCTTTCTATTAAACCCCCATTATTCCAAGTTTGAACAGTAATTTTTAAAACCACTCGATTCTTGGCCAATCCCCCAGAGTGGGTATGCGCCACTACCAATAGGTGAACAACAACAACACCCGTCAATCGTACATTGTGCGTTTAATGTCAGTTCCTTGTCAGAACGTTACAATAGTATATGTAGTTTTGCGTCGTGAAACCACGGCATGATTGTTAGGGACGCCGTAATGGAGAGCTTTGTGAATTTCGACCACCTGGTGTTTTTTGCGCCCACTTACACCGCAGCACAGTGAGCGGGCCATTTCGCCTCCATGGAAATGCGACCATCGCGACCGAGATCGAACCCACGACATCCGGGGCAGTGGCCAAGCACTGTAAGTGCATCACCACCGTTTAATAGCGCTGCCATAATTGTGACGTTAGGACCACCTCTGCTTGTGCCTGTCGCATCATGAGTCACGCCATCTTTTTACGAGCTTGTCTGTCCGCCGCATCCACTGTGAAAACGAAATCCACTCTTTGTTGAGGCGTCGGACGTCAGGTGCTGGCAACGGCAGGTTTCGTGCAGCTGCCTTTTGCGCGTGTGCGTTGCACGTTCAGCAGCTGTGGCAACGGAGAGGTGCCGGGCAATGTAATCAGCATCATCATAATTAGCCTCACTACGCGCACTGCAGGGCAAAGAATTCTCCCATGTTCCGCCAACCAACTGGACGATATCAGCTGGAGGCCATATCTATTTCCACTCACTGTATTCTCTCTGGAAGACGCGCTGTTTAGTCCTGCAGGACCAAGTAGCCATAACGAAGTGTTAAACTTCAAGGTTAGTTTAAACTCTTTCGGGGATAACGATGTTTTTTTTTTTTTTTGCTGCGCATGAATAAATGACATCCGCTCTTTTCTAGAACTGCTCCCATTCATTCATTTCGATACTACAATCGCACCCGAGGCGTTCTGGTAGCGAGATTAGAGGACCGCCTGTGTGCACACATAAATAAAAGTTGATTGCGATATGCTACTATTGCAACAAAAAGTGTAAAGTATTAGTTATACATGCATTATATTCATATAAAGACTAATTTCAATTCACATTAGCAAAAATAAACGAAAATGATGATAACTGTTGCTGTTTAAAAACATAATTTTTAAATGCTTTCACTGCGCTTCGACTTATAGTTAATGGCGATGGTATCCATAGTTAGCAAAGCTTTCATGCTCGAGGTTTGGCGTGTGTCGAAGATAGAAAATTATCAGCATCACAAACCGGCACGCACTCTCCACATCCTCTCCTTCAGCTTCGCCCTCTTCGGCTTCGCCTCCAGAGTACGTGCACAGATTTGACCGGAGTGGAATGCAATAACTCTGATGTGCGAGAGAGAGATAGAAATAGAGAGATATTGTTGGCGAAAAACAGTTCGCGAGATGAAGTGCGAACCCGCGCAACCGTGGTCCGAGGGCGAACGTTCATAATCCCTCAGCCATCTAAGCGCGCTAGGAGAGCTTGGAATAATAATAATAATAATAATAATAATAATAATAATAATAATAATAATAATAATAATAATAATAATAATAATAATAATAATAATAATAATAATAATAATACCTGGGGTTTAAGGTCCCAAAACGACAGTAAGATTCCGGAAATTTCGACCTCCTGGGGTTCGTTAACGTGCACCTGAATCTAAGTGGAAGGGCCTCAAACATTTTCGCCTCCATCGAAAGTGCAGCCGCCGCCGCCGGAATTCGATCCTGCGACCTTCGGGTTAGCGGCCGAGTGCCTCAGCCACTAGACCACCACGGCGCGCATAGCGTAGAATGGTATAGTATGGCGAGGAGCACAGGTATGAAGGTGAGAAGAAAAGAAAGGGGAGAATGATAGAAAAAAACGGATATAAAAAAGATTGCAAAACTGATACAAAAACAAAGAGGATACGCATAGTCGTATATGTTATAGAGTAGTAGCGAGGGGTAGGAATACGAGAGGCGAGATGATCAAATCCTAGCCAAGCGTAGGGCCAATCAAAAGTGCATGCCCATCAGCTCGGCTGTGAATCAGCCTTGCGGGACGTACGTAGTGCGAACCGTGCTCATTTTTATTATTTGAGCTCTCATAACTGCTCATTTCACTGTGACAAATCTGGGAAATCGGACGTATATATGCCGTACACATGAATGTGGAGGTCGACTGGGATGATTTGCATATATCAGGTGAAATGGCCTTTTAAGAGGCTTATTCGTGCGTTCCGCTTTGGTTACACTGAAATTCAGAAAAGTGAACATGCTTTTGTTGCTCTACGTACAGCAATATCGCAGCTGCAGCGCTTTAGCCGCGGTACAAAATATGAACTGTGGTGCTTATAGACGTCTAACAACTTCGAATTAGCGTAGCTAAAATGATTGGCGCAATTTGATTTACGGCTGTGTATAAGGAAGCCTGCACAGCTATAGCCGATGGTAAATTGACCGAATTAGCTGGAATCCTAATTGCATAAACGCGTATCTGGCATGCCCCAAGTGCTCAATTGCCAGGTGCCAAAACAGCAGGAAATGATTGAGACACACTACGTGGCGGGGATGACACCAGAACATTTTTAACGCCTGTTTCTCTTTTTTATTCTTCCTTTTTTTTGAAGCGCTCCGGTGTATAAGTAAGTGGTTGTTTATTGTATCTTACTCCCGATCGAATTGCGAACCTGCGACCGCAGGTTTAGCAGCGTGACAGCGCTTAACCTGCTAATTTATAACCATGGCAGGCTATGTCCAAATTTGTCGAGTGAATATCGCAGTGAACTTGCGTGCTTACAACTATAGATATAACCACTTCACAGCATTGTAGTGATAGGCTCCCGTGATGTCCTGGTAAAACTAAACATTGAATTGCTGGAATCAAAATGAGAGTTGCACCGTGTTTAAACTTAAAAAAAGAGGGGCGTTTGATGATGTTCACGATATTTTTCTTGATATGTGCGTTAATTACATAATTTTAAAATCAAAACATTATTACGAATGCTCGTAAACAGATTTGCCAAAAGTATAGTGGTGATTCTGCAAGATTGCACAGTTAAGTTTACTGTGTTTTTGTATACTCATCACTTAGCTGTAAAACATCGCTGTAATTGCGTTAACGTCATACCGCGAGTGTCTTCATCCACGTAACTCGCATCTCTGAAACAGCAGTGGTTCAGGGTATGTTGAGCTAACGACAGTGTAATCCTCGGGGCTATACTTTCGTGACGCAGACAACTTAAATATACAGCTCACACATGTTCGCTGTATAGTAGCCTACTAATATTAGAAACCTTATGGTGCTCGGCTGCGCAGTTTGTCCATCAAGAACTCGTTAAGGAGGACCGGCATCTTAAGCTGTATTTCGATGTTGTGTTCTGTTCTTATTGCGAGCTAAGCTTAATGCTGATGTTTCCTTTTCTACTCGCCAGCTACCTTTTTTTTTCTGTAGAGTTCCTATTGCAGAGGGTAGTGTAGTTTAAGAAGGAAAGAAAGAGGGAAAAAAGGGAGAAAAATATGGCCGTGCATCGTCGGATATTAAAGCGGGAAGCAGCGTGGGGACGCGAGTAAGAGTGCGGTTGCCACCTGCCACTGGCAGAAGTTTGTCCGCAACATTTTTTTTTTCCTTTCTTGTGCATCGCATTAACATCATCATTCGTCAAGCAATATCACTCTGTTTCAACAGTGATTTTCCATTTCGTCCAGGCGCCTTTAGCATTGCTTCTAGGGTCTTCATGTGAAAATCCCAGTGACATGTACTTTCAGAAAGTGAAAGTGAGAACCACCTACCCAATGGCATCATCATCATCAGTCTGACTACGCCCACTGCAGGGCAAAGGCCTCTCCCATGTTCCGCCAATCAACCCGGTCCTCCTGTGCTTGCTGCTGTGACGTTATACCTCCGAACTTCTTCCTTTCATCTGCCCCCCTGATTTTCTGTTTCCCCTTCATGCGTTTGCCTTCTCCTTCAATGCAGTCAATCACCCTTAATGACTAGCTGTTATCCTGCTAACGCACTACGTGCCCGGTTCATGTTCAATATTTTTGTCTTGATTTCAACTATGGTATTCCTAACTCCCGTTCGTTCCCTGACCCACTCTGCTCTTTTTCTGTCTATTGAGGTTGCACATATCAATTTCCTTTCCATTGCTCGCCGAGTCGTCATTAGTTTAAGTTGAGCCCTCTTAGTGAACCTCTAGCTTTCTGCTCTGTCGGGAAGCATCGGTAAGATTCAGGTGTTAAATAGGTTCCACTTGAGGGGTGCTGGTGGACTACTAGTCATGATTTGAGAATGCTTCCTAAATGTGCTTCACCCTATCCTTATAATAGTCATTTCACTCGCATCGTGCAACTGCTCGGTTGACCTAAGCAGACGTATTCTTTTTTACATTACTTAGTGTCTCGCCACCTACCACCGCACAGCGCCGTTCTCTGTTCGTCGTTTGCAGCACAAAGCCCCCCCCCCCCCAAAAAAAAAATGATTTTTGGGAAATAAACCTTAGGGTCGCGCGTATCCGACTTCGAAAAAAGAGTAGAAATCGTAGATAAGGAAAGGCAGGGAGATTGGCGAGTTTGTGACAACTGGTTCGCTACCATACTATCCGAACAGGGAAGGCTAGGCCAGGAAGAGTCGTTAACTGTGGTCATTCACTGTAGTGTACTAATTAGTACGAAAATGAAAATGGATTAATGGGGATGACAGACCATCCTTTGTCCCCCGTGTTCCCTATACTTTTACAGCGAAACCTAGCTGTTGTGAGATCACAACATGGGTCACGCGCAGCGCTGTAGTTGTCCGCCGTTGCCGCTGCACTATCGCACGAAATGAAAAATAAAAGAACCCAAAATAAAATATGCGAAGGCCACAGTAGGATTAGAACCCAGGTCCACTGCGCGCCAGTCCTGTATAGTACCGCTGAGCTACGCCGCCGCACGAAAGTACTTTCATAACTGCTTTTAGGCAGGTTTGATGTCGGGAATGGAATCACGTTAATTAATTTGCATAATAAAGTGTTTTAGCACAGCAAAGAAACAACCAGGCGTCACACAATGCAAATTGCGTAACCAGTGTGTATAGTCCAGTGTTACAACCCATTACGAAAGCTTGTTCTTCGTCTGCTATTAGTTGTAGCACGTATACCCGCTTCAGGCGTAATTCTTTATTGTCGTCAGCCACTGGATGAAACACAGTATTCGCACAAAATTGGTTGCAAGTGTTTAGAGGATACCACGCTTTTTTGAAGAATGATGAAGGATAGCATAGTGAATGCCGGCCCACTTATTACACAGAATTTATTATTATTTATGGCGCAGCGGGTACCCAAAAAGTGTGCTTCTAGCATTTGCCCAGACTGTTTAGAAAAGGCTCTGAAAGGCCGCTTTTCCAGCTTTCGCTGTGACTGTGCTGTACGTTCCGCGCAGGCCTTGCCTTTCTCGATCTACTTGTCCATTGGATTCATTTAGTTGTGTCTAACAAAGAAACGAGCACTCAGGAGAAAAAAGGCCGTTGTTTCGTGCTCGTACCTTACGTGATATTCGTTCACTAGGTTTGCGTATCGACTACCTATATCGATGCGCAAAGATTCTGAAATATTGACATGGTTTTTATGTCAATAATAGCAGTGATATCTTGACATAACAACCTTGTCGATAATAGCAGTGCTATCTTGAAGTCTTCATAACTGTTTTCAGCTTGATAAAAAAAAATGCCAGCGTATCAGAAAATGCGAAATATACGGTGTTGTGTCAAGATGTGTCAGTCATCTTCAGCAGAAATATGGTGCTATTTGTGGGAGAAAGACATGATACTATGCAAAGCTTCTTGCGTATGGAGGAAGTACGGTGCTTTGTGAAACTTAATGCAAAATAACTGTAACGTTTCAACGGAGCCTTATGATTCGTTACCTTTAATTCACGTAGGCTTTGGATATTTAGGGCACCTGCGATTTCAGTTCATTGTTTTACGACATCAAGAGGATCATCATGGGAGGCAAACTAAAAACAACACTTTCGTCTTGCTGTAACCCAACGGATGTCGTTTTACCGTACAACGCGTTTCGTCATCGTGGTCGACTGAATGAATCTTCTGCTTATAACAGAACAGAGATTACTTCAGTTGACCTATGCCTGTTAAGTAAGTCAGTCATTCGCCAGTTATCACAGTTAGATGAAATGGTTCCACCAGTATGTGCGTGTAAGTCGTCCACATGTGTGGTAAACAGCATCAATATTCAAGGCAAGGGAACTCTAGCTTTTCGCATTTACCAGAAACATTTGCATTATATAAAGACTAACGATGGCGCGCCTGTACTTTCTTTAACGTGGCTCTCGCTGTTAACCATTGAAAACTAGTGAGCTATCTCACCTGGCCTACTTTGCACACCATTGAGAACTCATAAAGCTGTAGTCCTGTAATCCTCCGGCGTACAGAAACGTTGTCAGGCTGACCATAAGTGAGCTGAATTATCTCGGGTCACGCCGTACAGCGCTGAACTTGGAATGAATTTCGACCGCCCCAGTGGCATCTTTAAGGCGCGCTGGAGTCGAAATGCGCGAGTGTTTTGGACTTTCGTCCTGATCGAATTGCGGCAGTTGTGGCTGTGAGTTGAACCCGCGCCCCCGAGAAGTTCACCGGGAAGCCAATTAACGCAGACAGCCGCCGCCTGCGTCGTCCACGTTGGCGTCGTCTGCCGCAGCGGCGACGTCCGGTCTTCACCGAGGCCGGCGTGACCGGCTGACGGGTCCTTTTTGGCACGTTCGTGGGCCGCGCCAACATGGCGTCTACCCGGCGGCAAGGTCAAGAGTGCATAACCAGTTCTCGCTGTCTGCCGCTTGCCTCACTCGGTCCCCTTGTTGTAGTGGCCGCCCACCCTCTCCTCTTTGAGCACCGCTACAAGTTGTGACGTCACACTCTGGCTGCACTCGTTCTCTTGCGGCGGCGCATTTGTACTTCGCGCGCGAGCCCCGACATTGCTGCCTGCGGCAGCGTGGTCGCCTCTATTTCGTACATTGTCCGAGTGTGCGCGGCTTCGCCCCTCGTTTCACGGTGCTTTACAGAGCAATGGCGCCCGTCCGCAAAGGAGGAAGGAATGAAACCTTTCAGATTTGTTTAATTGCGAAAGGACACGTATCGCCACAATTATACAGAAACACAGATAGTCAGCGCTGTTTAATGCCAATCTTTTTAGCCTGATTTGTATTACTACTACTACTACTACTACTACTACTACTACTACTACTACTACTACTACTACTACTACTACTACTACTACTACTACTACTACTACTACTACTACTACTACTAATAATAATAATAATAATAATAATAATAATAATAATAATAATAATAATAATAATAATAATAATAATAATAATAATAATAATGATGATGATGATGATGATGATGATGATAACAATTCATCCGATTAGCGTCCCAAAAGCACGACGTGATTTTGATAGACGCCTTAGTGGAGGGCTTCGGAAATCTTGACTACTTCGACTGGTTAACGTGCGCCTCAACCTAAGTATGTGTACCTCGAGCATTTTCGCCTCGACCGACGATGCGGATGCCGCGGCCAGGATTCGATCCCGTCACCTATGGGTAGTCGAGCATTATCACCATTAGACCACCACGGCGGGTCTAATTTACGATCGGATACAGTGAGTTGATTGCGAAGCACATACGATGAAACAATTTTTTTGTTCAGCCTCCTCGGTCACGTCAAGCATTTTTCATGGTTTTCGTGTTGTGTATAGAGCAAAAGAATACCGACTTCTCTGTTCGGTATAAGACATGCCGCTCTGAGAAGCAGCACCTGTTTCGAAGGTTTACTATTAACATTAGTGTGCTATTAATTTACCAAGAGAATTACGGTCACGTCGCTGAGTAAGACGGCAGAAAGATATGTGGAGTGCTGAACGTAAGAAGTTCGCGGGCATTGATGGAAGCAGCTTGCACGAGACAAGATAATTTGGAAAACCGTATCAGAGGGCCTCGTACTACAGTGGGCCCCTGAAGTATGCTGGAAATGACGAATCAGACGTACCATCAATCTCAAGATTTTGTTTCCCGCCGTAGCGAGTGTTCCTTCCACAACGTATGTTACATAGAACATTTATTTGTCATTCTATTCACTGGCCTCTTCTTCAAGCGAGTGATTGTGATTCAGGCATGTCCTTAGTTGTGCGTGGATTTCTGAGTGCGGAGAACTGTAGCGGGCCGAGCTGTCGTAAGCTGACGCATGCTGTAATCGTACGCTGTTGTAGTCGCTATAGGTGCAACATGCAGAATCAGATATAGCATAGACATCAGTAGCATATTGAGCGTGCTCGCGCGAAACATTTCTTCCTCTTGTTGCTCGGACGCTTTAATGATGATATTACGCGATTGGCGCAAAACGGGCTAGAGCTGTCGTATGCTATCGTCGCTTGCCGCAATTCATACAAAACGACGTAACGAAAATTTAAAACAGGAAGCGAGCGAGTAATATAAAGGAAGCATGAAAATAGGAAGAAAAGTAGAAAGGAATAGAGAAAAACGAAAAAAAAAACTGGAAAAGAGAACAATTGAAAGGCAACCGAGGAGAAGCGACGAAGGCTGTCCAGCTCCACTGCCTTAATTTTTTTTTATTATTCTTGCACAAATAGCTCCTCAGCTTCCCAAAAGATTTGTTGTTAGAAGTTAAAACACGTCAGAAGAATGCCGCTATAGCTTGATCAGGTATACGTCGCCTTCGTTGCAACCTGCAAAGGACTTCAAAACGAAAGCTGATGTGACGCTTTCGGTGGACGCCTTCAAGTGAAAGTAAACAGGTATGGAATATATGTGAATGTCTCGTACACACACACATTTTCAACATTTGTCCTTTTCGGAAATATTTCTATCTCTCTTAAGAAAGTTTAGTTACCAGCTTAAAAATTCTTTTTTTAGTGCGCCTGTGAAAACACTGATAGGAGAGAATTTCCAAGTCCATTGACGAACGCGATGCTTAGTAGCTGCCTTAGCAACAAAGATGATATGAAACGATTTAGCACAACAAGAGCCCATTGACAATCAAAATAAACGTGTGAAAGCAATTACCGCTTGTGAATTACCTCTGATGGTTTCTTTTGGCTTAATCAGGGTGGAAAGCGGATTTTCGATGAAACAGTGAATACCGGTATACATCTTTTGCTGTTATAGCTCGTCATCCATTTCTCAATGTTTCTACCATTAGAAACCGTTTAACGTGAGAGCGTCAAGAGCTCGTTTCACTAAAATTCCCGTGTCGTCATCAATGTCGGCGTCGGCGTTGTTGGTTGGGAATTAAAAATAATAGTCTTGCCCTGACCACAAAATCGAGAAAACGCAAATGAAATAAATACAAAAAATTTAGGGTTTGAGTGAGTGCCCACTCAAGCCGCCTGCGTGACAAAGCACGTGTTCGATGTATCACAGAGCCACGGTATTGTTCTAGACTGCGTGCTTCTAAAAAAAAAAAATTGGGTTGATCCTTCCGTCATATAGGGATGGATAAAATTTGAAAGTAAAACGCATTCTTACAAAAGTGGTTTAATATTTACGGTACACTCGTATAAGATAGCTCGTGCTCTGCTTATTGGTGTTTGACAGTTATGCGGTAAGAGTCTCCTTAACGCATGTAATATTGCGTAGCAGAGGTGTAAAATCGCGTCAGGCGTCAAAAGATGTGAATTGACTAATGAGGGGGTGCTTTAAAGGCCCATTTATTACAAAGGGCTCAGGGATATTTAATCATCATCAGCATCAGGGGCACCGATAAAGTCAGCGGCTGCGTTGGTCCGCGTCTTGCCTTATACGGACGCGATAATGGGCCCTTCGCTGATTCTCAGAAAGTTATGGCGTGGCGGGCACATTTACTGTATTCTTGCTTCAGCCATTCTAGGACAGTTTGATATGGCGAATATCGCGCGCACATTCGTTTGTTTCCTCACAGCCTTGTTGAGGTATGCACTGAGAACCGAAGCGATCGCTATGCGCACGGGGCACGATTACGCCATCTCGTTCTACTCTTGAAGGTGTCATTTACATTTTTCTGTTCGACTGTATGCTTTGGTGGCTTTGCACGATTCTCGTTTCTTCCCAAGTGACGAGATTGTGAAACTTCTGCTGAAAAATACTCCAAGAGATGGCCGCAGAAAGCAACAAGAAAGTAAACTTTAAATAGAGACAACACTCGCATAGGCGCCTGCCCGAGGTGTGTACTGTTGTGACTGCTAAGACTCGTTTATAAGCGAAAGAAACTAGAAGCGAGAATCAAGCGATAATTAAAATTGTTTTGTCTGTAGGAGGCGAATAATTAGCAAGTTACAAAAAAAAAACTGGGGCGTCACGCAACGACGCCATCTCCAGTACTGTTTTTTCGGCACCATGCTTGAGAAAAGTAATGTCATACGTAATCGTCGAGCAGACACTGTGAGACGGACACAGAATTGTATTTCCGACAGGCCTTCTGAGCAACGTCCCCGCATCTCTTTACTGGGCTGTGTATAAGCAGGGCCCAGTTGCACTTCGTGCTACAACCAGAGCTGGCAAATGCAGTGATGGAAGTGCGGCTTCAGTTGCTCCAAACTGCTCCAAATGAGAAATGCCGCTTCATGCTGCTACAAAGAACAGTTTTTGTTAGTAATTGCTCCAAACCTGCTCCGAAACGACATCGAGGGAACGAGAATGACGAATTTTTACTTTTTGACCGACTCGTAAGTCGTGAAGAAACGGAAAATAATCTCTGTACTGTCGTCTCAGTGTGCTATCAGTGCGCAGAATAATCGGCTCTGACCTCATTGGTGTGACAAGAACTGGCAATTAAGCATAAAGCTGATATCGCTGTTTTTTTTTTCCTCAGCTATACATTCAGGCTACTGTGGTGAAACGTGAAAATGACCAGGATTGCTTTCACCTCACACCGATCATTTTCTGCTTGTTTGGCAACTGTTATATGGGACTATGGTTACTTCTAAGATGTGGCACTCCGCTTTTCCGGTTTGATATGACTTCTGCTATAAATACTAGTATTTTAAATATAGCCTACTTCACAGCCTACTTATGACAGCCTGCCATTGTTTGCTTCATGAAATTTACTTTGATTGTTGTCTTTTAAACAAATTAGTATTTATGAAATGCTTCGACAATGCTTTGAACTCCAATTGTTGTGCGGAAGATTTATTATCTTCTCCTAAAACACCAGTAGCTCTTCTAAACTAGTAGCTGCTCCAAAACAGTACTTTTTCTGCTACAAAGCATGCTCCAAAAGTAAAAAGTCACTTCAATCACCGCAAATGTTGCCGAGCTAACAAGCAAATCATTATCAACAAAGAAGCCCAAGAAAAGCGGCGCGACATTACCGAAGACGCTTGTAACAAGAGGAAATTAAATAAATCTTGTCAACCTTCAAATTGTTTTTTTTCTATTTTAATTAATGTAAAATATGTTACTTAAGTGCAAAGGTCAGTTCGAAAGTTTGCTTTGTCTTGCACAGCGAACATATGCGCAACTAGGAACGAAATCGCATACTTCTTTGCATTGTCTCCATGGTAGTCTTCATTCGATTGTATTCGCGTTTGCCAGTGCTCTTTTGATGTTTCTCGTTAATTCCAGCAACGAATATTTGACCTGCAGCATGCACCAATAATCGAGAATTAGGTAATAAGTGAGTAACAAGCGTGCTATTGGTTAACGTGATAATCTCTAAGGTGACTGTGTGCTGGAAAAATGCAAGCCCCCCAAAAACGCGACAAGCGTCTCGGTGAAAAAAAGGGAAGCTCAAATCCGCTTACTACGAGCGGAACCGGCCAACTGTGGCTATAAACCCAGCCCGGTTCAACTTTCTTGCCTGTCTCTTTGAGAAACCGTTTCTCTGGACGTGCTTGTTATTCCTCCATCATGCGCCAGGCAGCGCTTGAAGAGGTACGACGGCCTCGTCGTTGTGTGCGTGCGACGCGCGAGGATTAGCCTCAAGAACCGAATGAGGGTCGGGTCCTGCTGTGAGCGCCGTATAGTATAGGCGTGCTGCTGCTGCGGCTTCGCCGGCGCGCGCTCTCGACTCGAGCGCGATGTTCCGCTTCGCGCGACCTGTCACAACAAGGCTCTTGCATCTTAGCCGCCCAGCGGGCCGCCAGTCACTTCCTTAATCGACTTCCTGGATTACCGAGGCAAGAAAGCCGAAACGACTGCCTCGCCCATGCGGCCGCTTTGTTGCTTGTTTCTCGAGAGCTGCCACGTCTTGCGGCAACATTCGAGTGGCCGCGAGGTGTTCCCCCTGCCAACAAGCGAGGACTTAGCGCTGAGCAGCTCATTCGTTGCAAAATATTGAGCTGCGCTCAGTCATCCACGAAGAGCGGCGGCGGTTCATTGAAAAATGGAGTAGCCGAGATGCCCTACTTATAAGCTCTCGACAACAATGAAGTTACGAATGAACAGAGCGGAAGTAGGGGTGTATGCGCGATCGATACACAAACCTTTATAAGACGAACACATTTAATTTCAGCGCTGTATGAACAACCTGTTGCTGAGGAAATCGTTGAGTGGTTATTTCGTTAGTTAAAAAAAAGGCAACGTTATCAGAAACTCTGCAGTTTTCTTCGCAAAAGCGTTCGTCCGTAAACGTTGTTCCGCCTAAAACTGACCACCTTCGCTAATACGTCCGACATCGCGAATGGCTAGCGCCCTCTTACGAAATAGTCTAGCGTGAAATCTTTTTAGTCCTTTTAGCACTCAACTTTTATTTTTGTCGGAGACTTGTCTGTTTGTGTTTTGTGAATAGTGGGGACCTCAGATGAATACAAGCGAAAACTTCAGCCAGTGGTTCAAGAATTTACGTATTTGTGAACATGACGTCAAGGTATATCATCCGGGCTTAGTGTTTGCGAAATGAGAAAAAATGGCGTCTAATTATTTCTACTGCTCACTAGAGTAAACAAAATGTGAACCAACGTACTATTTGTCAAGTTGATACTCTTTAAAACAGTTTCACGACGTCTTGCCAAAAATTTTCAGAGCCCACCGCTACGGCGTCTCTCATAATCAAATGGTGGTTTGGGGGCGTTAAACCCCACAAATCAATCAAATCAAACAATCATAGACGTCTTGCCAGAAATGGCGCTTACCGCCTCAGCTTTCGCGCCTCGGCATCACCCGATACTTCGGTCACGCTTTTTCCGCTTTGTGGTCCCCAGATCCGCAAACGTGTCTTAATTTTGATATCAGTCACGGTGAAGATAATTGAAGAAATATTCGCCTAAGAATGAGCAGTTTTGCTTTCATTTCCGAGGGGGAATGTTATGTGGAGTAGTGTCAATCGACACAGCCAGGGCCGTAAAGATTGTTGCGAGCACTTTAGAGGTCTGGACTGTTGTATTGCTGCTGTCGTCGTCTCATTTATGGCCGACGTAAGGCTAGTAAAACTACCTGTAGCATACTCAGCTCGTGCTCGCGCCCAGGAGGTGTTCTTTCTCTGGTTCTTCGAGTGACTTGATGATATGATGTGTGGAGCACATTGAGTGTACGGTTTATCGTATACTGTCGCCGCTTGGCGTAGCGCCGGCAATACCAGGTGTTAAAGTACGAAATAAAGGACGCAAGTGAGATAGAGGGCAGAAAGGAATGAAACAGAAAGAAAGTATAAATAAAAAAGAAGGAAATCCGGAAAAGAGAGACTGAAAAAAGATAAAGCGGAAGAGAAAGAAAGAAGGCTGAAAAGTTCCGCACTTAATGTGTTTTTTTTAATACAAGTCCTTACTCATTAAAGCGCCGCATACAGCATTCTTGCTCTACGTGGCTGCTTCTGTCTCGCATCGATGTTTAGAACACAAAACTGTTTTTGCTCTTCAAATATACGTGATATAACACTTACAAAGAAAGACGCACTTTTTCGGTCATTCATGCAGGGACACGTGGGAATAGGGGCTCGTGTTACTCGCATATAGAAGAATCAGTTTCGCCGAAAGAGCGAAGCAATGAATGCGACAACAAAAAAAAAAATGGGAGGGGGGGTGGGGGGGGGGGGAGAATGTCATTGGAACATCGCCAAGCAGCTCGATACTTGCAGCCTCCCTCTCAAGCACAAAGAAGGACGCTCCAAAAGGACGCTCCAAAAGGACGCGCAGGCATTCACCGGACAAGTGTGAGCTAACAAATATCATATAGTTGTTGCACCGTTATGTTTTAGCAACGCGCTGCAAGTGTCGACAGCGCAGAACTTGATGCTCCTTGACATTTCTTTTTTTTTAAAGTTTAGCGCGCGGAATGACACCCCTGCGTATCCTGCCACGTGGTTGATCGATTGATATGTGGGGTTTAACGTCCCGAAACCACCGTATGATTATGAGAGACGCCGTAGTGGAGGGCTCCGGAAATTTCGACAACCCGGGGTTCTTTAACGTGCGCCCAAATCTGAGCACACGGGCCTACACTATTTCCGTCTCCATCGAAAATGCAGCCACCGCAGCCGGGATTTGATCCCGCGACCTGCGAATCAGCAGCCGAGTACCCTAGCCACTAGACCACCGCCGTGGGGCTGCCACGTGGTGGCGTCTAATGCAAATGTTCGCGGTCTTTTTTTTTAGTCCTCATCACGAGTAGATACAAAAAGGGGTTCCTTTTTTGTGCCCGTCTCAAGAGCAGTTTTAAAATTAAAATAAAAAATGTCAGAGCAATGCGTGGAAGTAAACACGCTCAAGCTCCTCCGAGATCTGAATACTGCCAGCGTCGAGCGTGTATCTATACACATAGTTTGCCGCAATTATGCCGGCACATGCATGGCGTGGGGCTGAGTATTTTTTTATTTTGTTATTAAATTGCGTGTGGCTGAATAGTTAATGCAGCGTGCTCGGGAGCGCGTAGTCGGTGGTTTGATTCCCCGATCCGGTGCCGTGGATTATTTTTTCATCTCATTTATTTTTATGCCTTTTTTATGTATATACATACATATCGGGGAGAATGACGCTGACGGCGACGGTAAAAATCAACCAATAGTGTCCGTATAACTGCTGGTGCAATGAATAACAGTGAGGGGTCGATGACTTACCGCATACTGTACAGAGATGGCCCCAGCTATAGTGCATGCCTCGCCTCTTGTATAGTGCTCGGCTTGTTCGCTCATTGTGTACTTAAATTAATATGCCCCGGCGTTAACGCTCTGCTTCTGTCAGGCGACACGTCTCTGGGAGTTGTCGTACAAAGGCAACAATAGTCTGCAGTTGAACATTTCATTGTGTGCCAAATTATTAAAAATTGGGCCAGTCGGTTGACTTGCATGCAAGAAAACAAAATTGAAATGAAAGCCGAAAAAACCGACACTTTTCTTGTTTAACTTTCGCGTCCGACAAAACTTTCGCCGCCGAATGTTTTCTTGTGCTTGTTTATGTGTAACCGTTATTCAGTGAAATAAGTTAGTTGGGAAGTGCGCTCGTTTTGTTCGTCGTCCTCGTGATTTGTGCTGTTTTGCCATCATTCGTCGTGAGCATTGCATAGCAACTGTATTTCGCGAGATGTGACATGACAGCTTGCTCACGTGCCATTCTTTATCGGAAAGCTGGTGAAAACAACGTTAATAATAATCATCGTGATTTAACGTCCCAAAACGAGTAGGATAGGCATTGTAGTGAAGAGCTCTGAAAGTTTCGACCACCTGGGACTCCTTAATGGGCTCCTAAATCTGAGCACGCGGTCCTTAAGCACTTCCGCCTTCATCGAAAGTGCAGCCGTTGAGGCCGGGATTTGATCTTGCAACTTCCGAGTCAGAATTCGAGCATCCTAACTACTACACCACCGTGGCGGGTAAAAACAATAGTCCGCCGAAAAACAAAAACGAAAGCTATGTCACATAATTACTATTTTTACTTGAAATAGTCATTTACGTTAGGTTCTGGTGATTCTTTGTTGGTATGTTAACCGTGCAAGCCATTTTATATCTTTAAATCCTAAATTAACAATGATACGGTATAGACGCATACGCACGAAAACGGTTGTATTGGTGCGTGCAACTCGTGATAGCCTGTCGTCATGGAGTACCAAGGTTCGCTAATTGGTATTGATTTACGTTTCAAAATAGCGAGCTGACTGTGATGAAATAAATCTCAATTGAAAGCTAACGCTTTGTCCTTCGTCTTACAAGGTTTCTCCTTGGTTCCATGTTTCACCGATTCTCCCTCATGCAGTTGCTACCGCGTACCCAAGCATTTACAGCGCATCCACTAAGTACCCATATATCTTCCGAAGTGAACCCACATCGTTCCGCCATATCCGGATTCTGCGGACAAAATGATAGGTTCACAAGTACGGTGCTTCCGTGTGGTGCGCTTGCGTTCGGCAGTCACCCGCATTTTGCAACGCTATATGTACACTTATGCGGCCTCGTCGAGAATGTTTACGTTTCATTGCGGGACTCCCCGTTGATTGCAGCCCTGCCGGACGGTGATAGAGCCATGCCTTTGTGTGGGCATTAGGTCCACGGCTGAGATCAGTCAAGAGCTCTGTCAACACGGTATGCATTTGCGGATCGGTCGTGCGTAACAAAGCATCTCGTAGACGTTGCGGATCACGACAGCGTTGACCACTGGCGAGGTCTCGACCTCTATAGTGTAAAGAGGGACTGTATTTGCTCGCGGTTTTATTGGCGCAATCGTGGCGCAGTGTGTGGGTTTAATCGACGCACTTATAACGCTGAAAAGTTTGCGAATGATACGTTGGCGGAGTTTTCGCACATTTTTCAGCTCGCATTTCAACGCTAATGTAAACTTGATCTGGTATATGCTCGTTTTTTCTGCTGTATTGTGAGCATATCGTAATCTTTTTGATTCAATAACAATTCTTCGAATCTTCTGAATGTCTTTCTTAAAGGAGGGTGCGTGTTGTCGACCTTCATTTGTTTAGAAAAAGTTAACGATTTAGAGTGATGTATACTATGGGAGAGGATAAAGCCGCTCTGTGGGCGTCACACTTGATGATGCCCTGTTGACATAAACGATACGGGCTAACGTCTGTAACGCTCATGGTGAATTCACCCAGCAGAAAGCAACGTCGCCTGGATGATGACCCATTGGGTTTATCTTATACAATTTCAGCTCTCTCGGCACTCTTGTCTCATATAGTGCTGCTTTCCGTACTTGTAGAGTTGCAGTTTGACGGCCCTAAACAAGCCCCACACGTGTGTTGTTTTGAGTCATATGTATTTAAATGTCGCATTGTGCGGATTTTTAAACCGCTTTAATCTGTACCTCGCCAGCTTCATCGCCGAGCTATCTATATGAATAGTGCTTCCTTCTGTGAAGGAAAGAAGTGAAAATTTAAGGGCTCTTTTTCTTTGTTAGACACAATAATAGTGAGAAGTAATTCACAATGAAGGCAATTAATGCACAGGGGATGTTATCAGTAGTAATTGTGATGTCAGTGGAAAGAAAGCAAAGCGAATGAAAAGATAATTTGCCGCTAGCAGGTACCGAACCTGCGCTCTTTCGATAACGCGTCCAGTGTTCTACCTGCGAAGCCAAAGTGGCGGCCTTCTCTCGGTCCGCTTTATAAGGTGTGTATGTGCATTTTTAAACGTGAGTGTGAATTGGTGCCGCCAGAAGCCGTTACGGCTTTTTTGTGCCGTTTGTGAAGTTTGTGCAGTCCCTGGCGCTTTTAACACTTCTATTCGTTCGTATACGTATATAACTCAGATATTCTAAAGAATCAAGCTATACATACCAAGCTAGTGATCACCTGCTATCCGTATTGGACCTTATTGCAATACTCTGTGTCTCTGTATGAGGTTTCAATTTTACCGCGTGTAAAGACTGCCCCGTTTAGCTGTCATTCTGATGCCCACGCTTGCCCGTAGGGCCGGTATCTGCCATATCTGCGCCATTATTCATTGTCCTGCACTTTTTTGCTTTGTGTAACTTGTTAATCTCCCCCCCCTTTTTTTATTTCAGTCATCAATTGACCAATGCCTGTAAAGCGTGCAGCAAGGATCACCCAAGGTCAGTATTTTTTTTTTACTTGCGCCGTATGCGTTCATCACTTTGATTGCGTTGAGAGATAAAAAAAAATGTAAGACCAAAGCCGGTGAAAATAAAGTATAAGAAAACTTCTATCGTATAGCCAGGAATCCGACAGCCACGATCTTGCCCGTCATGCGCGCTGATCACTTAGCCACACCAACACGGTAGAGCCGACTTCTGCCACTACAAAATTGTTGGTCACGAAGTGTCGTCATAATATTGCTATTCTTGTCCCGCGCTTGTTCTGCGATTGTCACACGCCTATAAGACATATCTATTTTAATGCTCTATGTGCTTCTATTTGGGATGGTTCGCGGATACAAAGAAAACAAAAAGAAAAAGGTCAGCTGTACAAGAAAGACACAGTATGACGAACTGATGGGGTGCTCTGATAACGAGAAAAACAAATTGTTGTAGCCTAAAATAAACGACAGTTCTTCTAAGAGCTCTGAAATATCCTCAATTTCTTTCCATTTACATCCCGCGGGACTCGTCAAGTGTTGTGCTGAACTGAAAAACAACAAAGACAAACTTAAAAAGGAAGAAATAAAGGGGGAAAATGACTAATAACGAAAGATGTCGCGTCATCTCCGTACAATCTCGAGGAGGGGAGCGCACTTAAGAACGAAGCTGGAGAGCGCGCGCCGGGTCTTCGCTTCAGCGCGCATTTTCTTAGAGCGATGCGGCAGCATTAAAAGCGGAGAAGAGGGGAGGGGGAGGGGATGTAGTGCTTTTCCGCCGAGACTTCATAACCGCGCGGTTTATGCAAATGAGTGCGCGTCTCTTGAGAAGCGCCGAGACAGAGCACAGCGCCCTCCTTTTCCGCCTGGAGGTGGACGACGCAAACAAACCGCCCGCGGAGCTCGAGCCACTCCACCCTTTTCGTCGGCTCGTCCGCGGCCATCCAGACAGAGGTCAGTGTTTAGAGTCACCCGCCGAGATGGTCCCGCAGCTCCTCTGCGATGCGGCCGCCGGATTTCGCTTAATTCCCGTCGCGAACAGCGTATGTCGTCTCGTTCTGGTCTCGCAGATTCTCGGCTACTTCAGGAATGCCGCCTCAGCAGCAGCGGCTGCTGCTGTCCCTTACAGGCGCGCACTCAGCGTGAATTAATGTTTACATTTCCCCGCGGCGTAGGACAGGGCCGCATTTATTGATGCGTCGTGGTTGGCACAGTCTAGCCGACGCGCAAATAGCGGGCGGCTTATGTAGCACCGGTGCTGTGCGCCGAAGAGAAAGTGGAATTAGTGCTCCGAAAAAATGGTGTGCTTACGTTTATGAAATGAATGAATGAAATCGTTCGAAGTCTTGGAACGCCGGCACAGAGCAATCAATCTCGATTATGCCTACACAACGCCGCTTTTATGAAATTGCAGCTGATGTTCCCTGCGGTTATCAATGTCTTAGCGTCTCTGGCTCCCTAGTTTAAGAAAAGTTATCATCGATATAAGAGAGGAAGAGAGACCTGTTTTTTGTTGATTGTTATCCCAATCACTAAAGACCCACCTGATCGTTTGTTGTGTGTAAGGCTATGACAGGTTTAGTTTTTTTTTTTGTAGTTTCTGATGTAAAGTTGAACGTTCGTTGACGCGTTAAGTACACTGCAGAGACGCTGCAATATTGGTACTTTCAATATTACAGAGCTTAGGAACAAACTTACTAGCTTTCTTCGTTTCTTGATTGATTGATTTGGGGGGTTTAACTTCCCAAAACCACCATATGATTATGAGAGACCCCGTAGTTAGTGGAGGGCTCCGGAAATTTCGACCACCTCGGGTTCATTAACGTGCACCCAAATCTGAGCACACGGGCCTACAACATTTCTGCCTCCATCGTAAATGCAGCTGCCGCAGCCGGGATTCGATCCCGCGACCTGCGGGTCAGCAGCCGAGTACCTTAGCCACTAGACCACCGCGGCGAGGCTTTCGTCGTTTCTTCATGATGATGCAGCAAGGTGAACTAAAATGCGATCTAGCAGACGACTGCCGTGCTCTAGTATCAGGCCTTTTAATTAACGTTAGCGGCATATTTGAGTGCTGACTGCAACGCACTCTGGTGGCTTGATAAACTGAACAGAAAAATTAAGACTATAGTAGTAGGCGAAAAGAAAAATAATTGAGGCAAGTGTGGTGTAAACTATATATCACGCGTGCATGTCACTTCAGCTGAAATAGGACGCCATTAATCGTTTAATGACAAGTGTTATACCTGCATGTAAGGCTAGGGTATGTAACTCTTCGCCGTTCACGTCTTCTCAAATTACGCGTGCTTTTAGTGAAATGAACAGACCATATATATTTGTTCTTGCGCCGGTAGTTAGGAGGAAAATAAATGAGGAGCAAACGTGTGCATAGGACGTTTGCATGCATGCAGTGCACGCATTGCTGATATGTGATAGCGCAAAATGTTTTCCTCGAGTTCCCAAGATTAAAAAAAATCAAAGATGGCATGCCTTTCGTCCTTTCTCTTCGTGTGCGAACGAATAACGCCTGAAAAACAATTGTTAATATAAAAGAGAGCGTTATTTCTGGCTAGCGCATTTTTGTGTATGAGATATGACAGAATCAACGCTGAGTTCTCGTATCACGGGTTCATTGGCCTCTCTTTTAATTCCTTTTAGAAATAAAAATCGGTGAAACAGTGAGACCGTTTTCATTTATGAAACTCAAGCACCGATTTGTTTATATGCTCGGAACGATGCAGCTTTGCAGCAGTCTAGTTCTAAGTGCATGCTGTCGTGTGCTTAGAGTGTTATTTGCATGGCTCTTCTCGCTGTGTCCTAAGTTTACCGACCTCTAGATCTGTGGGAACGTGTACATCTGTGGTTCTCTAAAAGCATTGCTCAGTATACACATGATATTTCACGCTGGCCGTGTGCATGTTCGCCCTCGTCGGTTTGTTTCGTGTTCATTCGTGTGCGCATTTCGTTGGGCGCAGTCTTAATCGCTACACCGCGTACCAACATCCCGAGTACTCCTGTTCCACTCTTTCGAGAGAGGAAGCCAGACAACAGAGGCAGGGCGGTTAACCATACCATATATATACGTTGCCCTCTTCTCCCCGGCGCATGGTCATGCTTCTAGTCGAGAGCATTTTAATGTCTTTACGAAGTTGCGTGCATTAACGAGCTGTGCTCTCAAACGTTCGGCTTGCGGGGTTGACTTATCAGACAGCCCAAACACACGCTACGCTATTGTTAAACAAGTATAAACGCAGACGCTTCCCGACTGTCCACTAACCATAAACAGTCGCGAATGTGTACGCTGAATAAACTTCGAATAATTGATAAAGCATTCTTTCGAAGCCTTACACTTATTTCATTTGTATGCAGTTTTCATCACTACATGCAATAAAATATTGTTAATTTGAACTCGAAGGGGTCCGTAGAGTTGTTCAAATTAGGGAGCGTGCAGCGCTAGAATTAATGGACATCTCGTGTGCACACAGCGTGGACAAAACCTTTCATCGAAAAAAAGTCACCTCATTCCCAGAAATTGGGGACATCTGGACGTGACGCCATCTCTTGACGACAGGAACGGTGGCCTGCCGTAACTGAATGGAAAGTAGGTGAGAAAAATCATACCTCTTGAATAAAGCTAGGTATCGAAAACGACTCCCGGTTTTATGTAGAAGAGACCACCTCCTACATTTTGGTGAAATCGCTGTATCGCGCTACTAAAGCGTGGGGCTTCCCAGGACAATTGAACACCATCCATAGAAATACATGCATTGGATCCCATTGTTAAATATTAAGCACTACAGGAGCGGTCGCGCGGTTTGTAATGTGATACTGTAATTTTGCCAGGCTGTTGAAATATACCTCTGATGTATAAAACGAGAGTCATTTTTGATAGATGGCTTTTTTCGTCAGATATGATTTTTTTCCCGCCTATTTCCCGTTGAGTTGTGGCAAGCCATGCGGCCGACGAGAGATAGCGCTGCGTGCACGTGTCCCCGAATACTGGTGATTCTGGTCTCGTTACCGCGAATTAAATGCTACTACACCTTTATAAGAGGTGGATCGTAAATTAGGTTCATAGAGCTCTGACAGCGAACAAAATTAATTGATCAGTCAGTGACATGCCCTCAACAAGCATCTACATGCATTTACGTGAGTAGTGAGTCTTCACGTGCCTTTTTATTCCGTTCAGCATGTATTTTTGCATGGGAGAGCTAGCGCAATAAAAATGAAAGCAATTAGCATTTTCCAAAGCAATTAAGTATAAACGCAATCAGTCATTCGCGTTTGCTTGCGTTTATTCGGTAGTGACTCCACGAGTACCACCTGAACAAAAGCCCCGGCTGAACAACGCTTCTGCTTCGTTGTGTTGCATCCATAGTAAATTTGGTTTAGTTTTGCAAAGCGTTGTGATCACTCTGGGTCGACTTCTACGAGGAGCGATGAAAGTCAGCGACTCCCAGTTCGAAGTAATCGTTGTCCATACCAACTCGCTCATATGATAGGTAATTTTCGGCCACAGCAATAGATAAGGTGGTTTGAAGGGTGTATATATATATGCATATATATATATATATATATATATATGTGTGTGTGTGTGTGCGTGTGTGCGTGTGTGTGTGTGTGTGTCTGTGTGTGTGATGATAATCAGAGGAAACGTGTCATTTCTTCTACCATAGAGTTCTGATACAGACTCTATAGGAAAAGCTGGTCATGTATAGTGCCCCCGCATTTGAACTTATAACCCACTCAGGTGCCGCCATGATATAATCATACTCAGCTCTCGGGTGATGTGCGCTCGCACTCTACACTGCATGTTGCACTAACTCCTAACATGTTTAAATACCTTTGACGCAAAAATTTTGGTCTGTTTGTCTGTTTGTCCACCTTTAACGGTACCGGGTACTCTAAACGGCACCAGCCGATACTCGAAACGGCCAACCCCATCCGTAGCGGCCACCAATGTTGCTTTAGATTCAGCGTTCACGCTTGTGCAATTGTCAATTTAAAACGACTATTACGCATATCTGAGGCACCATAACAACACGTATCTGTATATGCGTCTTTTACTAGAAATGACATGCATGAGTAATTCTAAGGACCGTAGCGTTTATCACGCTGCGCTCCATGCAACGCTTGCACGAAAATACAAGTGTTTCCAACGCTTTGCTAAGACGACACGGTGGTGGCACCTACCCGTCGCCTTGCGTACTACATCTTATTAACCCTGAGACAGGCGCGCACGCCCGTCTCAGAGCCTCGCGCTTCGTTTTCCGAAATAATTGCCAGATAGCGTTCATGTCTCACGTGTGACGTGACTTGATGTGCTCGTTCGCCTCCGCTACACGCTCGAGTCACTCTAACGCAGCGCCTCCAGAATACCATTCACAAATATTCTTGCGCAGAACATCAAATAAATGTTTTGTTCACTCTCTCCAGACGCAAGACTATCGTCTTTCGATGACATTTACAGATTAACATGCGACTGCGGGCCATTTTTTTTCTCTCTCTCTGGTGGACCTCTGTGGCGTCGCAAGAGACTGTCACACAAGGTCGAGTTGATGTCTGATGGCAACCAAAAATACGGACAACGAAGCCCAAGCAATTCGGCGGAATTGGCCGCATGATACGGCCTGATACGGTACAAGGATGGGATATAATTGCAAACAATTTTCCTAGTGCGCAGCAAATTACATAAATAACTATTGTATCTTTTTTGACTATAGTTGATATACACATCAAGCAATTTTAGTATGTTTATAATAGACACGAACACACTTGTTCATGATTTACACTAGAGCATTTGAGTGTTTTGAACTGATATATTTGGAGCCTCGTTAAAGTATTCTAATGGCAACAATGACGGTCATTGTTGTCATTACAAACGTTGAATTTTCCTAGATGTCATAGTTTTGGTGATTATAGCTTTTTCGGCACAGGTTTTCCTCTAGTCTGTATATTAACTGTATGACTTCTACAATTACGGGTCGTCGAATGAAACGCATATATTGATTCTCGTATTTACGCCATCGTGACTCAGCAAACAATTGTGTATGTGTGCGTGTGTGTGTGCGTACGTGTGTGCGTGCGTGCGTGTGTGCATGCGCGTGTGTGGGCGTGTGTGTGTATGTGTGTGGGCGTGTGTGTGGGCGTGTGTGTGTGTGTACGTGTGTGTATGTGTGCGTGCGTGCGTGTGTGCGTGCGTGCGCGCACGTGTGTGCGCGTGTGTATGCGTGCGTGTGTGTGCGTGCGTGTGCGCATGCGCGTGTGTGTGGGCGTGTGTGCGTGCGTGTGCGCGCGTGTGTGCGCGTGCGTGTGTGTGTGTGTGCGTGTGTGTGTGTGTGTGTGTGTGTGTGTGTGTGTGTGTGTGTGTGTGTGTGTGTGAGCGCGCGTGCGCGCGCGCGCGCCACACTGGCAGTGCTGAACTGTGACTGCCAGAGCGAGTCGGCGACGAAGCGCTGTATGGCCGACGAAGGTTGTTGGTACAGCGATTTTTGTGCGGGGCAGTGTGTCATCGCAGCTGTGAGCGCGCATTCCACTGACGTAAGCCTATCGGCGCCCGTGTGCACGTGGTCGTTTGACGTTGATGTTGAAAGCGGATACCAACATCACCGAACTTTGCCTGTGACACCTGCGCGCTTCTACCTCGGCAAGAAACGGCCTATTCTTGCATCGCTGCCGCATATCGCGTTACGGGCACTGCGCGAGTTGTGCTTTTGTTATCGCGTATACGCGAGCTGACGCGCGTAGCTGGCGTTTGCATAATCTTGCCTATTGCTGTAGCAGCGCGCAACGTCGGGTGGGACTATTTCTGGCTGTCGCCTACCGGCTGCCTTTGTTTTTGTCTCTATTTATTTGAATATGTGATACGCCATGAAGACAGTTTCATGGCCGCTGGATAGAAAATAAGAAGTGTTGTTTTTCATCCAGCGGCCGTGGTATTTTTCAAGGCAGCGTAAAAAAAAAAGAATCGGCAGATCCCCCGTATCTTGGAAATCAATGTTATGTGAAGCATGCGGACGGATAGTGACTAGGTTATAATTTTTTTCATTGAGCGGTACGTTACGAGGTAGCGCTCAAAATATGTACAAATCATCGCACAGGCATGCGATAAACAGCCGCATATGTATTGTTTAACCAGTTGTTAACAGTTGCGTAACGTTGCCAACAGCAACATGAATATTAGCAACGTAAGAAACGGTAAGCTGATATGAAGTGCTGGTGCAAGTGAAGATGGACACTTCTACATAAATTAACTTCAGCGGATGGCGCCTAACTACATCTGACACTGACATGAAGTGACGGCTGCATAGTACGCTTGTAATTTTTATAAAACTGCATAGCCAGTACTGCAACCAGAACTGACGTTTCACGGACATTAGGGCCTTTTTTAAATGTAGTTCTCAGAGCTGGCGTGGCTCTAAAGTAGAATACTTGATTGCCACGCAGAATGCTGGGATTTGATTCCTGCTGGAACCGTGACATTTATCCCCAGTATCCATCGGGTCAACGCTGACGGAGCTAGCTTTTCCTCAACGCTCGCGCGTTAAAATTAACCGTTCTTGCCGTTCCTGGGTAAATATAAACTGTCAATCACCTGTGACACATACTCGCATGCCTGTGACGCGTACCCGCCCGCGGATATTTGCGACACGTCTGGTGGAAAGGGTTTGACAACGTACGCAACGGGATCGCTATATAATTCATGTCATGACCAGCGAGTCATATTCTTCAAACCATCTTACCCCCCCCCCCCCCCCCCACACACACTCATTTTGGTTTACCCAAAATGACTGTGGGGCTGGCTGGCTTGCTGGCTGCATGCATGCTTGCTGAAAGTGCCTGCAGTGCGCACAGAAATGCTTCGGATTTAATATTCAAGCCATAAAGACACGTTTATACAGCACAAGATTGTTAAAGCAGCCGTATTTACAGCTGAAAAACATGACGCTGCGCATCCATCGCGGCATTGTGAAAAATAATAGAAAGTGTACATATTGAGGTACTATGGATTAATTTTGACTCGCCGGGTTTTTTCTAGGTGCAATCAAATAAAATCACGCTAGTGCCTTTTTTTTACATAGTGCGGAGTGTTAGGACCGGCGCCAGGTCTGACAATGGATCGGCGTTCCTTTTGATGTTCCTTTTGAGTCGCCAAACGGGTGGGCGGCCGGTGTCCGCCATGTATTGTTCCCACCTGGCCGGAGGGTGCGGCGTCCTGCCGCCGCGGCGCCGTGAGCAGTTCGGGAGACCACCGGTGCAGCTTCTTCTTTGGAAGATGACGGCGGCGGCGGCGGCCGGGAATCGTCCCGCTAATTGAACGAGTCGTTCGGCACCCTTTGAAGCTTGTTTACGGCGGCCCTTTCGATGGATGCAGTCCTCAACTCCAGACCCCTCGCCCAGCGACACACCTTGACGGGGGGGGAGCCGCGTTCGTGCCACATGGCCGTGCGGTGACCACGCTTCAGTTTTGAACGTTCGCGTGGACCGTGCGTGCTCGTCACCCTCGCGGGTAATGTGTGGTCCGTGATTGGACGGTGCCATCTGTACGCGGTCCCCGATCTAGGGATCTGGGGAGGACAGACCCTTTATAATGAGCCCCCACGGCTCATTCGGTGCTTTTTCGAGTGGAGAACTCGCCATGTACGAAGAACGCCACTATATATCTAAACTTTCTTATTGACCTCTCTCTAATGTAAATAAACGTCTGTTCTCTGTTTTCCCATATAAGCATTGCTTCTCGCTATAAGGGACGAGTCCGATGGGAGCCAGCTACCAACGACGAGACCCACAGGACCCAGACCACAACAACTGGATGGCAGCGGTGGGATCGAGCTCATCGACCAGGAGGCAATGCTGAGACCTGCTGTCTGGAGGACCTAGAGTCGGACAAAACTGCTTCGTGGCATCTCTGACAACACGGGAAGGAACGCGTCCGAATTCATGACTGCATAGGGTGAGTGCACTGCTTTTCTTTGCTGAGATATCACCAGGCTTTGCGTAGGATTGTAAACAAAGCAGTGATTTGGTAACGGTTGACGGAAGTATTGATAGTACGTCAAAGTTGTTTAGTTAAAAGAGTTAGCAGCACCAAGGACCGCCATGAATTTGAAGGGACTAAAAAAGCCAGAGTTGTTAGAGTTGGCCCGAGAGCTGGGCCAGGTAATTGCCGAGACGAAAAGAAAGCAGGAGATCATTGACGCCATCGAGAAGATCGGGGCAGATGACGATGAGCTGAGCGAATGCTTGGAGGCTATTACGCAAAGGAAAGAGGAGCAGAGGCTCCGTGAGGAAAAAGAGGAGCAGAGGCTCCGGGAGGAAAAAGAGGAACAGAGACGTCGTGAGGAGAAAGAGGAAAGAGAACGTATCGATCGTATGGAAATGAAACGCCTAGAAATTGAACTAGCAAAGGCTCAATCAATGAACGGAGCTAGCGCAGTGGCACGAGAAAGAGAGCGCCGAATGACAGATTTGATGCCATCCTACGCGGTAGGAGGGGACATGGGTCTTTTTCTGGTGCACTTTGAGCGCACGTGCGAGAGGGAAAATTTTGCTAAAAACACGTGGCCCCAGCGCTTGCTTACGCTGCTGCCGTGTGAAGTAGCTGACATTATAGCCCGTATGGGTAAAGAAGACGCAGACGACTATGACAGAGTCAAAGCGAGTCTGCTCAAAAAGTACAGACTGTCAGCGGAGGCGTTCAGGCGAAAATTTCGTGAGATCGAGAAAGCCAAAGACGAATCATACCCAGAGTTTGCGTACACCTTAAAGGTAAATCTGGAGGAATGGCTTAGAGAGGAGGGTGCGCTTGGCGACGCGGAAAAGACTCTGCAGTGTTTTGCGTTGGAACAATTCTTTCGGCGTCTACCTGAAAACATTAGGTACTGGGTTCAGGATAGACAAGGAGTAGATACTATCACGAGAGCGGCAGAGCTCGCAGAGGAGTACGTAAATCGCCGTGCCCTCGAAGGCAAGGATGTCCCTAGGAGGGAGATTAGTAAATATCGGGCCGACAAGCCTCCGCGATGGACAAAGTCGGGTCGGTATATGCCGAAGGAGGGTTTAGACTCCAAAGGAAGCGGTGATGAGAAAAACAAGAGAAAGGAAGAAGCACCCGAGAAAAGGGCGGAAGGGCAACAGAAAAAGGCGTTCGAGGCCAAGAAGCCGATAGTTTGCTATAACTGCCAACAGACGGGGCATATTTCTTTGGGTTGTAAGAACCCGAAAGTTGTGTTAATGTCACTCTGTAGTAATGACGAAAACATGAAATTGCTAGAACCATACATCCGAGACCTAGTCGTGAATGGCCAACCGTGCCGCGTGCTCCGCGATTCGGCCGCCACTATGGATGTAGTGCACCCGTCCTATGTCGAGGAGAGTCAGTTTACAGGAGAATGCGCGTGGATAAGACAAGCAGTAGAGACAAACAGTGCCTGTCTCCCAGTAGCAAGAGTCCGCATCGAAGGCCCTTTCGGTGTTCTAGACACTGAAGCTGCCGTTTCGACACATCTCCCAGTGCAATACCCGTATTTGTTCTCAAATAAATCAGAGTACTTGCTGCGACAAAAAGGAATTGGGTTCAGTGAGGGTATCGTACAGGCCTTAACTCGATCCAAAGCAAGGGAGCTCGCCGCTCAGACAGTTTGTAAAGATCCGGTGGCAGACGAAACAGCTTCAGCGGCAGAGCCTTCTTTACCTGGCACGAAACTGGACCGCCCTATAATGGAGCCTCAAAACACAATATCTAAAGAAAGATGTAAGAAACCGGATGAATCCGAGGCATCTCGAGAAGTAGAATGCACTATAAAGCTGTTAAATGTAAGTCCTACAGAACTGATAGTGGAACAGGAAAATGACTCCACTCTCCGTAACTTAACGCCAGACGCGAAGGAAGGGGTGGCTAAGCAAAACATTCAGTTCACCAAGAAGGGGGGCGTCTTGTACAGAAAGTACACAAGTCGAAAAGGAGTTCGGTTTAATCAGCTAGTCGTACCGTATCCTTTCCGCAAGGAGCTGCTGCACCTGGTCCACGGAGGTTTGTGGTCAGGGCATCTCGGCATCAAAAAAACAAAAGAATGTTTGTTACGGGAGTTTTACTGGCCCGGCTGCTTTCGGGAGGTGGAGGCATTTGTAAGAAGCTGCGACACGTGCCAACGCGTTGGCAAGCCAGGGGATAAGGCTAAAGCACCTATGAAGCTGGTCCCCATTATCACAGAACCGTTTCGCAGGCTAGTTATAGACACAGTGGGTCCACTTCCTGTAACGCAGTCCGGGTACCGGCACATACTCACAGTGCTCTGCCCGGCCACGAAATTCCCGGAAGCAGTACCGTTAAAGGAGCTCAGCTCGGAGGAGGTAGTTAAAGCGCTTTTATCTATCTTTGCACGTGTAGGCTTCCCCGCAGAAATTCAGTCCGACCAGGGATCTGTTTTTACAAGTGCACTAACCTCGACATTTCTAGAAAAGTGTGGCGTTAAAATCATCCACAGTTCAGTGTACCACCCTCAGTCAAATGCTGTAGAAAAGGTACATTCAGTCATGAAACGGCTGCTACGCGCCCTTTGTTATGAGCGAAAAGAGGATTGGGAGGCTTGCTTGCCCGCAGCTATGTTCGCGCTTCGGATCGCTCCTCACGAATCAACAGGGTTTTCGCCTGCGGAGCTTGTTTACGGACGTGCTCTTCGCTCCCCACTTCGCATTGTTCGAGAATCTTGGGAGGGCCGGGCGGACGACCCTTCGGTAGTAGCATACGTGCTTGAGCTGTTAGACCGACTTCACGCAGCTCAAGAACTAGCGGAGCAGGAAATGCGCAGAGCTCAAAACAACGCTAAGCGCTATTATGACAAGACAGCCCGGACGCGAAGCTTTCGAGTAGGGGAAAAAGTGATGATACTGAAACCCTCACTGAAGAATAAACTTCAGGTCCAGTGGGAGGGACCTGTTGAGGTAGTTCAGAAATTGTCAGACACAAATTACTTGGTTACTGGACTGGGAAGGCGTAAAACGCAACAGGTGTACCACACTAATCTGCTCAAACCGTACCAGCAGAGGCATGCCGTTGTAAACATGTCGCTCAATCAACCGGAAGAAATGCCTATTGATTTCCCGGAGTTAACAACAGAAAACAAAGACATTGGCGAGACTATTAGTAACCTGGTAGAGCAGGCGGAGTTGGAGCCAGATCAGAAAGCGGAACTGAAGGAACTATTGTTTGACTTTAAAGAAACATTTTCAGACACACCTGGCAGAACCAAAGCCCTAGTTCATGATATTGAGCTGACATCTTCGGAACCAATTCGTTCTAAAGCTTACCGCGTTTCCCCGAGGCAACGGGAAATAATGGCCGCGGAGATAAACCGAATGCTCGAGCTAGGAGTGATCGAGCCAGGAGAGAGTGATTACACCTCGCCTCTGATCTTGGTTGAGGTCCCAGGGAAAGAGCCGCGACCGTGTATTGACTATCGGAGGCTCAACTCGATTACAAAGGACCAAACTTATCCAATTCCGCATATTGAGGAAAGGCTTGAGCAAGTCAGCAGTGCCAATTTCATCTCGACTTTGGATTTAGTCAGGGGATACTGGCAGGTGCCTCTAACTGAAAGGGCTAGTAGGCTTGCGGCGTTTATTTCCCCGATGGGAACATTTCGGCCGAAGGTCCTTAGTTTTGGATTAAAGAATGCCCCTTATTGCTTTTCTGGCCTAATGGACAAAGTGTTACAGGGTATGGAGGACTTTGCCCTCCCGTACCTAGATGATATTGCTATTTTTTCTTCTTCCTGGATAGACCACATGAAACACTTGCGAGCTGTGCTATGTCGTCTGCGTGAGGCCGGCTTAACAGTGAAGGTTGCGAAATGCCAATTGGGGCGCGCTGAGGTAGCTTATCTAGGGCATGTAATAGGCCAAGGCTACCGCCGGCCGTCAGAAGTAAAGCTGGCCGCAATAGACAACTTTCCCCAACCACGAACCAAGAAAGACATTCGGTCGTTTCTTGGATTGGCCGGTTATTATCAAAGGTATATCCCGCGTTACTCTGACATTGCAAGTTCCTTGACAGACGCCCTTAGAAAGACTGAACCCCAGACCGTAAAATGGGATGGGGCCAAGGAACATGCATTTTCTACGCTAAAGAAGGCACTAAAAAGTCAGCCAGTGTTGAGCGCGCCTGACTACTCTAAGCCGTTCATTCTTCAGTGTGACGCCAGCGACCGGGGTATGGGTGTCGTGCTTTGTCAGAGGGGAGAGAACGACCAGGAACACCCTGTACTGTATGCCAGTAGAAAGCTTTCTGTTCGTGAGGAAGCATACAGTGCCTCAGAAAAGGAATGTGCCTGCGTTGTTTGGGCTGTGCAGAAGCTAGCTTGCTACATCGCCGGTTCTAGGTTCACGATAGAGACTGACCACTGTCCCCTCACATGGCTACAGTCCATGTCATCGAAAAACGGCCGTCTTTTGCGCTGGAGCTTAGCTCTTCAACAATACACCTTTGATATCCATTACAAGAAGGGTAAACTCAACAGCAACGCAGATGGTCTGAGTCGTTGTCCCTAGTACCCCGAGGGCTTCAAAACGATTTTCTGCTTTCTATCCTCGATTTGAGGCCCACTAGTTTTCTGTATTTATCCAAACATGTGTCAAGTGTTTTGTTTAATGTCTTCAAAAGTGGCTGATGTGGTGTTGCGACTCGGCGGGGGCCACAGGAATAAAGTTGAGGTAGAAGGAAATGACTTCCACAGGTGAATCTAAGTCTGGTGATTCTGAGTAGGGAATTGCCGTGTGCTTGCTCGTGTGTGGGTGTGCTTTCGGCGCAGTTTCCGCAGTTCCTCATTGGTGGTGGGCGGAAAATATGGTGGAGAGGGGTCACCTCATCCCTGCGAGCAACGCCCTCTTGGTCAATGATCATCGGATCCAGTGTTCGGGACAAAAATAATAGAGGAAGAGCCGACAAGCTGCAATACAGATCCCGCTGCACAGTACCTGCTGGCCACTGCACCTCGGGATCTTCTTTCCCCGGCGGAGAGGCTGTTAGGACCGGCGCCAGGTCTGACAATGGATCGGCGTTCCTTTTGATGTTCCTTTTGAGTCGCCAAACGGGTGGGCGGCCGGTGTCCGCCATGTATTGTTCCCACCTGGCCGGAGGGTGCGGCGTCCTGCCGCCGCGGCGCCGTGAGCAGTTCGGGAGACCACCGGTGCAGCTTCTTCTTTGGAAGATGACGGCGGCGGCGGCGGCCGGGAATCGTCCCGCTAATTGAACGAGTCGTTCGGCACCCTTTGAAGCTTGTTTACGGCGGCCCTTTCGATGGATGCAGTCCTCAACTCCAGACCCCTCGCCCAGCGACACACCTTGACGGGGGGGGAGCCGCGTTCGTGCCACATGGCCGTGCGGTGACCACGCTTCAGTTTTGAACGTTCGCGTGGACCGTGCGTGCTCGTCACCCTCGCGGGTAATGTGTGGTCCGTGATTGGACGGTGCCATCTGTACGCGGTCCCCGATCTAGGGATCTGGGGAGGACAGACCCTTTATAATGAGCCCCCACGGCTCATTCGGTGCTTTTTCGAGTGGAGAACTCGCCATGTACGAAGAACGCCACTATATATCTAAACTTTCTTATTGACCTCTCTCTAATGTAAATAAACGTCTGTTCTCTGTTTTCCCATATAAGCATTGCTTCTCGCTATAAGGGACGAGTCCGATGGGAGCCAGCTACCAACGACGAGACCCACAGGACCCAGACCACAACAGGAGCACCTTGGGCCCGGCTTGTCGTCCATACATCTCACATGGCGTGATCACGCTCTTCGTAAAGCGCTCAATACAGCCCATAGCAAGGCTAGCAATGCTCAAATTGCGTTTGAAACGAACGAACAAGGTCTAACATAATGATGTTAGCTGAGATGGCGAATACGTAATCGCATTAATCAATTTAGGATCACTAAAACGTTCGGAAAAGGTGGAGCTGCCTTCGGCGTGGTGCATTAGAAGGCGTCACCCCTTTGATGAGCGAGAAAATGGCCATGCCTGTGCGTCAGCGCTGCATCGCTACACGGCTGCACCTGATGTAGAAAGCAACTTGATGGAACTCGCTGTGCACGACGTCCATCTTGAATGCTGTAACAAGCAGGAAGAGAGCGATACGCAGACAAAGTGCAGGAAAAAGTAGTGCACATGTCGCACTCGCATGCAGATAGCGAATCATCCCAATATTTTCTTGTCGTGCTGGTTAAACCCCACATGCTTACATCAAACACTGGCGACATCGCCGTTTCAGCAAACGGAGCCGTGGGAACTTTAGGAAGGAGAATCGCTGGGATCCCGTGCTACGCACTTCCTCAGGCTTCACACTATTGGAGCTGAAATGCTTTTTTTTTTTTTCGTGTCGCCCCTCGCGAAATACGGAATCATCTCATCAGCGCGACGCCTCCACGGCGGGTGTCAAGTATTATCGATCTCAGCACTGATTGGAACAATACGTCACGCTAATCACCTTGAGCTCTTTGTGGGAAAACGAGAGAGAAAAGAAAGAGGAGGGGTTTTTCTTTCATTGCATGCCATAATTAGTTGTTCCCAGGGCTCAGTGGTGGTCCGAGAAAGCGCCAGGTAGGTAGACCATCGTGTTTTTTTCAGTTGCCAAGTATATACTGTACAAGATGAGGTAATATCTATTTTCAGTATGCAACACTGCTTTCGAGAGTGGTCTTTGCGCTGTTCGCAAACTCTATACACAGGAGGCGTTTCACGCTTATTCAAACAAGAGAAGAAGGCTCACGATACATGCATGGCTCTCGGACATGGGTCACGCTCGATTTCATGGTCCTCGCGCTGGAAAAGGGAAGGCGAAGGTCAGCTTCCCTAAGCGCACAAAACGCACTGTGATGGCCACCTATAGAGGCTGCCGCGGTGGGCCGGCTCTGTCGGCATTCGTGTAGCAGAGCACTCGAGACGGCCAGGGTTTGAGTGGAACGGCCGATCCGGGGCCTTCTCCACTTGGCCCCACTTGAGGCGCGGCCACCGAGCCGCTTACAGCCCCCTTCTTCACTCACTCGGTGGAGGCCGGCCGCGTGGGCGAGCTGTCTTCGGGCGGTTCCGGATGCGGCTCGCTTCGACAATTGGACGCAGCATCTGACCGAAGTGATGCTGTGCTGTGCCGGATGGCGAGTATCGATTGGAGAAGTAATGACAGGTTTATCGGTTGCTATTAGTTGTATATATATAATAAACAGATAGAAACAGAGAGAGAGAGAATGGTTAAACAAAAGAACAATTGATAGCCCAGTGCTCAAGCATGTGTAGGTACCATTCTCATGCATTAGTGAGGAAAATGGATAGACCGCTTGTTTGTGTCCCAATATATATTATTTGCAAGTATCGTGCAGTGTGTTGTTGTTGTCTGGTTCACGTCTTCTTGCGCTTACCAGCAGAGGCAGAACATTGGGAGTAGCCCGCAATGCTCACGAAAGGAAAACATCTTGATCTACTCGTTTGTAACACGAAGCTACAAGCGAGTGGACACGGATTTCTGAGAAATGAAGTTCCTTAGCTGACGTAAATTTCGCTATGAACCCGGACTCGCAGGTCTTTATTCTGTCTTAAATTTTTAAGCAATGAGGAAGACGAGAGAAAGGGCAGAGATTGCACAAGACGAGTGCTGACTTAGGAGTGACAATTTTATTCGGACAAAAACGCACACACAGGAGGTGTGCGCCCTCTGCGGGTTAGTATAAAATTAAAGAAGTTTAGTGGCTCTGTCGCGTTTTGTCAAGAATTTCACTGCTGCATTGTGATGAAGCGTTTCCAGAGAACACAAAATCGTGTCTGTAGGCCTTGTACTATTTAATTAACTATAAATAATGTGGATTGCAGTGTGTGTGTGTGTGTGTGTGTGTGTGTGTGTGTGTGTGTGTGTGTGTGTGTGTGTGTGTGTGTGTGTGTGTGTGTGTGTGTGTGAGCGATATAAAAATTGCCTTGGCGTCAAGTACACATTGTATAGTTTTGCTCAATACTCCCTTTCGGCAGAGCTAGAGAAACAAGCACACTTCACTGGCCTACCACATACGACAGTATAATAAATGTGGTTACATAAAGTTAGTTCGCTGTATGCCGAGCATGCTGACGCTGTAGTTGAATTTGTGTCTCTCGTTCATAAGCTCTGAACAGCCAGATGTACGCATTGCGTGGGTTTTTTCGTGACGACTCCTTCGGTCAGCATTAGCAGTGCTGCAGTCGACTTCATCGAGAAATGGCCGCAGTGAAACGAGGCGAACTTTTTCTTCTTCAAAGCGTGGGCTCTGTTTGCCTAAAGGACTATTTGGCCACTAAACCTGCTGTGCCGTATATCTTCCAGCAGTGAACCATCTTGAGCGTGCGTCTTGTTCTCTTTTAGTTGTTTTTACATTCCTTTTGCTCGCGTGCGAACGGCAGATACGAACGAAGTAACTTGTAGCAGAACTTAAGCCGTTCTCTGTGTCAACTTGTCCCCCGTTTTTCCTTGAGAGTTGCGTTGGATACCGGGTGCGCGGGAAGAGGGAGGCGGTGCTAGGAAGGAAAGCTTGGCTCTACCACGACAACAGTTGGCATGCGGGCTGAAGTGCCGTCGTCCCAGCCAGGATCCGAACCACTTCTTCCATCGGCTGTAAGGTTGAACGAGCAAGCTGTGGAGCGCCAATTCCGAGGACCCCTTCTACGGCACAGACGTGTTTTGTGCGGATTGGCAACGGTGGGCTCCTCGCGTTTGCTCTGGTTATTTGTTCGCAACCAGATGGCGCTCTCGCGTATCGGCGCGCCTGGCAATTTCACTATACCCCCCCCCCCCCCCCTGCGGCTGCGTTTTCCCATTCATTTCTTTTCTTCAATTTCTCTTACTTATGTTCGCCTGTGCACTGGTAACATTCCTTTTTGTGCCGTTGTTTATTTACTGTCTGTATTTTCCGGCATACTCCTGCTAAGTTGATGCGTTCCTTGTTCGTTGCGTTTAGAAAATAAGCCGCTTCCTTCGGGGCTGTCGCTCATGCTGAACGTCGGACAGGGACAGTCCGAACTACGAAACGGACCAAGCTCGCCGAAACGAAATGCACACGGAGGCAAGAAAACACGCACCCCCCGCTTGCTGTATCCGCAAGAAGTAAACAAAACAATGAGTAGCTTATAGATACGCAAGTTCAGTTTACAACGCGAGTGCTTCCCATTACTTGGCCCTCCTTCTTTCTGCGGCTCGCTTCTCTCTGGATGTTTTCCTCCTCCGTCGCGTAGTGTCGGCCCGTGTCCTATTGCCGTACGCCCGCATGGCTTCGTGGAAGCCATTCCCAGGTTTCAAAGCGCCTCTCGCGGTAAGTTTGCGCAGCTGCGTTTTAGGCTCTGTTTCTTCGAATGATTATCACTGCTCTTGTTTTACACTGTTCACCGAAATGAAGGAACACTGCTTGGACGTCATTCTTCTCGCTTTTATCGGGATGCCTAGCTGATCAATTCGTTTCGTTTTTTTCTCCTTCTGATTCCGCTTTTCCCACAGAAATTTGTGCATAGAACGTTCCTGCTCGGCCTGTCCTTTTTTAACGCGTTGGTGTGTTCGTGCATGCAACGTCACTTTAACTTTCAACGTTGTGACGGTCCACTAGAGCAACGCTCCAACAGAGGTTCGCTTCGTTCTGTCTCTATATTTTTACCTTCCTGCTCTTTCGGTTTACTTAGGTTTGCTTCGGGTGCAAATAACGGCGATTAACTTACGCGTCGTTATTTCGCAGCCATGCGTAAGAGCTGGCGCTGGCCGATGAATGTAGGTCGTAAAGAAAATATCCGCTTGAAAAGTTCGGCCTCTCTCTCTCCCTTTTCCACCTTTTGGAAAGCTTGTTCAACTTTGAGTAAAGCGCACGGTAAAAATACAGTGCTATCAGTGAGATACTATTGCTAACTAAAAAAAAAAAAGCTGGGATCTCTCGCTGCGATACGTCCGAAAGAGTAACGCGTAGAACGTAGAAAATATAGTAATAAGAAAACCTCGCAGAGGTCAGGAGGGCGGAACCGCGCTATAAAACGAGCCAGAATATTACCATGGCGACACTTTGTTCGCTATTTAAACTTTTTTGAATATTTATCGTAAAATACGCACAGTTTTATGCATACGGTTTTGTGTATGTTTTCGCTATCGAATGGATACCCTAAAAGCTTTTTTTTAATGAAAGAAAAAACAAACCCGTTTGCGTTTTTATCAGCGTTGCCTTCACGCTACTGCCCTTTAGCCTTGCTCAAATTGCTTCCCTGCAGACAGCTGCGTTTGCTTCTGGCTGTCACTAGATAACGATAGCGTTTCGACAGTGCCGCGTATGATATACTGGCGGGCTTCACTGCTGAGCCGGGCTTCTTATTATGCTCGTGTGTTAGAGCTTCGGGGGGTTTATTAACTCTCTAAAGCGGCGGAGCTTCGCTGGGTGGTCGTAGCAGCTGAGAATATGTTCCTTTCAGGGTTGGCGCGTTGAACGAAGCTTTCGTGCGTTCTGTAAGAAGATTACTGAAAAAAAAGCGCAATATAAACACAAACGCCCATCCAGCTGCCCACGCAGTATATTGCGTGGCCCTGTTAAACCTCTGCTCTCGCTCTATCTCGCTCGCCGCTTGTTGCCGCCGTTGCTGCGAACGGGCTGAGCTTCGGTTTTGTGTGGAAACGGCGCCTGAGGACGGAGTTCATGCACGATAAAACCGTTCAGCTCTCGCTGGATACCGGCGCCGACAAATCTGTGGGTGACTATATTGTAAGGCAACGTAAGGTACCAGGGATGGTTGGTAGTCGAAGATAACAAAAAAGCGCTGCAGAGAGAGGACCAGGGGACCGGAAAGCACTCTCCACCACTTGTAAGGCAACGTTTTGGCTGCAAGACACGTCTTTTACTTGTCGAGCCTCTGCCCCACAATACTGGTCAGGCTGATGATGATGAGTATGTACGTTTGATAAAATGATGCGCATGAATAATGCTCACAATATATCCAACGCAGTTTGTTCACCATACCATGCTGGTGCTAGCCTGTAGCCAATCATGTAGCAGCTGATGATGGCATAGTCTAGTCTCTTTACGTATCGAGTTATAGCAGACAACTTTTCCTGTACGTGGATGTGGAAGTTCGCCTAGCCTGTTTCCTCTATAGGTCCGTGTTTTGCAGAACTCTACAGTTCTGCTTCAACAGTATACTGATCTTGTCATTTGGCGGCACAGTTTGCACGGACCTAATCGGTTTAATTTCAAAGCAGGATTAAGGGATCTCATCGCGCAGGTAGAACGTGCTTCAATGCATGGCGAGCGCACGTTATGGAAGCGTCTCTAACGCCTGCGTGGGGGCGCGACGTTCAGCGAACCGGTATATACATTCCGTACGTTTGTCGTCCTTGCGAAATCGATACGTACACAGGGAGTTAGCTGTTGTTTGCTGCGATCTATATTCCATGCATCATAAGTACACTGTACATACTTCGGTGTATCGATCATTCGTGAGCAACGCCACTGACGTATCTCAGGTGGAGGTTATGCCGATTGACTTCATGGAAACGGTGATACCTGTTGACAGTGCGTGCCTCGGCGACACGTGGCAAAGGGCTCTTGATCTCGGCATTGGTGTTGCAGCGCGAACGTGTTTGCCCTTTTCTTTCTAGGCCAACGTTAAAAGGTGTGCGTTTCTCTCTATAGTGTACGTTCTACAGTATATTATTTCGGTTCGCTTGTCCGGGAACCTCCGGTTTGTCTTTGAAACGTCTTGTCAACAAAAAGAGAAAAAGAAAGTGAAATATGAAAATGAGATACCCGTAAAGAAACGCCACTGTTTCTAGAGAAAACAAAATCTGCCGCTTTCATTCTATCTTTTGTTCCTCTGCACGTACTATTAGGGTTAATATGGGTAAATATCGTTTTTTTTTACTGCACATTTCAAGCTCGCGCTGAAGACACGCTGAGAACGTGACGAAGACGCGATGAAGTCCAATAAGCAGCAGTGGGATGGGTGCAGACATAAATCATTGCATGAAATAAATGGTAGAAAATTGTCAGTGAATAATTCGCAGCATTTCGCAACCGTTAAATACGTGTGTCTTGAGGTCCTGAAATCGAGTGGCTGCGATTGAGTGAGAGAGAGAGAGTGAGGGAGGGAGTGAGTGAGAAATGCAATATTATTTGCATCACCACTCTACCAGAACTTGACACAATAAACGCATCAGTTCGTATAAGACAAAATGTTACCCATTTAGGTATTCATTTTTCGATGAGCTATTGTAATTTCCAGCCTGTGAATGATTTTATCGCAATACAGGAACAATATTTACATTGCTCGTAAACACATACATCGCAGTATACGATTCATTTTAGACATGCTGAACAAAGCGATGTGTGTATATGTATGCTGCTCTTATATATAGGATGTTATTGAGTCAATATGATACATTTGCAATTTGGTCATAAGGCTGTTGTTGCAATTGTTGCAAACATCTTTTTTTTTTTCATTGTAAGCTATGAAAGTTACTTGCGTTGATTGCCAGAGTGGTTTGCCAATTTTAGTTGTGTTCTCGCTTTTCATCCCACTTTTGCTTTACCCAATTCTATAAAGCTCATGCTCGTGTATATCTTTACTATCCGCTTCTTGTATGGGCCTGTGCCAAAGCTTACAGTATTGCTAAATAATAATAATAATAATAATAATAATAATAATAATAATAATAATAATAATAATAATAATAATAATATTATTATTATTATTATTATTATTATTATTATTATTATTATTATTATTATTATTATTATTATTATTATTATTATTATTATTATTATTATTATTTAGCAATACAATTATTATTATATTTAGCAATTTTGGGTGATGTGATTGCGATGGTTGCAATTTCATCAATCATTGGATTGGTTCAGTGAAACTTCCTTAACCAACGACATTTGTCACAAACTATACCAGGCGAGATAAGCTGAAGGGATTCCCCGAATGCTTTGCTAGCTTATAGAGCCGAGCTACTGCACCCAGCTGCCTCCTCCTTTGTCGTGTATGGCTACGCGGGAATGCCGTCTCTGAAGAAGGACAGCCGAATGAAGAAGCAGGGCACATCTCTGCCCGTCTCGCTCGCTGCCAGAGTGAATGCGACGCCGAAACGGGAGCCTGGCGGCGGCGAGCGTTTTCTCGATGTCTCGAGTGGCCGCTGCGTTAGCTGTGATTGGACGAGAGTGGCGGTTCATCTATAGCAATGCAGAGGCGCTCGGACGGACGTTCGGAGTTATTGGCCGCGTCCTTCCTTCCCCTTTGTAACGTGACGCCATAGCGTGCAGCCGCAGTCCGATGCGGGCGTTCGCAGGCTGCTTTACCGAAGCAAGTTGGCACGTTGATAGAAATGGACTTTCGGCTTCAGACCACGTCAAGTGCCTGGCAGTGTTCGGGTTACGGCCACGACGCGCCCCTGCTTGAAGGCGCTTCTCTGCTGTACGCGCAGCATTGAAAGCTCTAAAGCTCGTTTGAAGTTTGTAGCTGATCGGCTGCTACCGGGAAATTCCACGACGGACTGTTCTCATGGGCCCTGGCATTGCTCTACACGAAGTAAAATTACGACAGCCAGTCAATGAAGCTTCATGCCTCGCAATGATTATGCATTAGTGCGAGAATACGACTTTATAAAACCGCAAACTGTATAATAATTACTTAAAAATGCGAACTCTCATTAACCGAAATCTCGGTGCGAAATATCTGCAGGGCTATGCGGTTTCGGTTTTTCGCCTTGAACTTAACACAGCCAAAGGAAGAATGATTGAAGTGGTCTGCGCTGAGAGCACGGGAGAAGGAGGTGAATGAATAAGAAGGTAAAGCGGCGGATGACACTAAGATCAGTGCCTCTTTAATGTGTTCCTTCCTGGAACGCTACAATAGTATCTGACGTTTTATACGCCAAAGCCACGATATTAATATGAGGCCGAAGAAGAGGGCTCCGGAAATCGCGACCATCTTATGTTTTTTAACATGCACTGACGTCGTACAGGACACAACCCTGCAGGCTGTCGTATGCTGTCGTCGTGGCTGGCGTTACGCAGGCAGAACCAGATATATTGGCGGCTGTAGTGTACTAGGCGCGCGCTCGATCGAGTAAGAGAAGCCAGCTTCCTCTTGTTCCTTGAGCGCCTTGACCATGATATAATGTGCGGACATTACTACGATGACTAGAGAAACACAACAGCGCAAGCCACGTATAAAAATTGAAAGTGGAAGCAATCGATAAGTATAAAGAGAGAGAGAACTAGCAAAAACACGAAAGAAAAAAAAGACAACAATCGAAATAAAGAGAAAAGAGAGAAAAACACTAGAAAAGAGAACAAGAAAAAGAGAGAGAGAGAAAAAGGGAAGACGAACAGAAACCAAGAATGCTGCCCTGCTCTGCGATTGATTCAGGCTTGGCACCACTATAGGATGAAGCTGGCTTAATATCTTTATCCTGGCTTTGAAGCTCGACTCGCATTGTCACCAATTATCAAACGAATTTTTCACGGTAGACGAAGAAAGTGCTTAACAGCGCAGACGACTGCAGTAGGGATAGAAGTGCCGAGAACAGAGCGCTGAATTAACAACCAAAGTTTATTGCAAACCAACTGCAATATATAAAAAAAACTTAATCTGCGCGTAACCTCGCAACATCAGCAAAATCGCACATATGTGCTAAACGGCCTACCTTATCAAGATTATACGCAGATTGTGGTTATGCGCAGATACTATTTTCCTATATATTGCGGTTGGTTTGCAATAAACTTTGGTTCTTAGATCAGTGCTCTGTTCTCGTCTCTTCTATCCCATCGTGTCGTTTGTGCTGTAGGCACTTTCTTCGTCTACCATGCAGCACCAACCAGCCCACTCAAGCACTCCGTTAAATTTTTCACGCTCAATGGCGGTCAGTTCTTCACCAGTGCTAAGCTTGCGGCAGTGCGAGTTTTAGTGATATGGCGGCACGCATTCAACATGCGATTTCTGAAAAGTGCGCTGGTGAACCACAGCACATGACCTGTCTTGTATAAATGAGGTAAGACGTGGCAGACGAAAGGGCGCAAGTTTCATTTGGCACATGCAGTTAAAACCCACGACGCAGAGATCCAGCATCGTCTGTGTTGGTGAAAGCACTACTTTCACATATTCTCGCATTTATTTCAGTCAGGAACTACGCGTGATCTTGCCGTCACTCATTAACCCCATCACGCCAAGAAGGTCTGCTGAGTTCTTGTGACGGCGCTTGACGCGACGCCCGAAAGATATGCGGGGCAGCTGTGCCTTGTCTCCGAAATGTGGATGTCTCCGCCCACATTCCACACCTCTGAGAGGGCGTTGCGCTCTGTTCTTTCAAAGGCTGCGTACGAGGGTGGTCGCTTCCCGGCGAGTTCATGCGCAAGACGAGTAAAAGAAACCCTTCCTTCCCATCGCCTTGACGTTCTTTCCCTGCAGGTTTATTTTCGCTTCAAGGATGATAGTCTCTTGAGATATACTTCAACGCATGAATTTCAGTTTGTCTGTCTGTCTGTCTGTCTGTCTGTCTGTCTGTCTGTCTGTCTGTCTGTCTGTCTGTCTGTCTGTCTGTCTGTCTGTCTGTCTGTCTGTCTGTCTGTCTGTCTGTCTGTCTGTCTGTCTGTCTGTCTGTCTGTCTGTCTGTCTGTCTGTCTGTCTGTCTGTCTGTCTGTCTGTCTGTCTGTCTGTCTGTCTGTCTGTCTGTCTGTCTGTCTGTCTGTCTGTCTGTCTGTCTGTCTGTCACACGAGCCACCCGGCCAAAGTTTAAGCACTTGCCGGGTGCCCAGCCAACTTCAACTAGTGGCTGCTTTCATACATGGGAAAATGTCGATCAAAAAGCAAATATTGCGCATATCTGAGGTGCAACATCAATACGTAAGTATACCATGGTGTGTTCCTTTACTAGAATATACATAGATACGTAATTCTAAAGATCCTATAGTGTTTTACGCTCCGCTGAAAATGCGAAGCTATGAACGAAGAAGCGCTCTGCTGATGGTATGGTACTGCCACCTAGCAGTGGCCATGGGTTTACCACAAGCTCATGTGTCAGGACGGCACTGCCAGATGGCGCCCATATCTCACGTGGCGCCTCCTCTATTTTATCAATGCCAGCCTGATGCGGCCGATTCAACATAACGAAAGCTCTGTCTGAGGCAAGGCAAAAAAAAAAAATAAACGTGGCCGCTTGGTTGGTCGAACTATTATCTTTCGACGACATTTGCAGTAAAGCACGGAGATGCGCGGCCATTTTGTTTCTTTTCTAGACATTCATACTTCTTTTTTAGCACTTTATCTTCTTATATCATATTCTGAAATTAGGTACGAATTGTTCTTGTCTTGCTCCCCCCTTTTCCAGCATTTAAGCTCATTCTTTGATGTGTCCTCAATTCTGGTGCGACATTCTCGACGATTTATTTGAGCGAGGTACTCAAATACTGATCCTGGGCAAATTGTCAAACCTTTTTCTTTAAAAAACAAAATAAAAAAATCAATGAGGTTCATTTGGTTTACTTCTTGGTTGGCTGCTCTTCGGTGCCCTCATTAATAATATTCTGGGCATCGATATCGCCACGAATTTTTCCCCGAGGAAAATTCTGTCGGAAGTGCTACTGGTGCATGTGGGAACTGATTAACGTATACAAGTTCACCGCGGAGGGTGGCGAAATATTTCAGCAGGCATTCAAAAAAGGTGTCTAATGCTTCGGTGCGCAAACATTTGTTAACGTTAGACTTTTGCCGAGTGGTGTTTCCTGCACAGGCAAGACAAAAAGCAGTAATATACATGAAGTAAGGCATTTGGTTGGTCCAGTTGGTTCATCGATTCGGAAGACTTGTTTAAACTGTGCGAAGAAGGCAGAATGGCTAGTTGGACAAGTTGCTACTGATCCATGAGTGTACTGCGCAAAAAGCAGACGGAAACACGAAGCAGAGAAAAAGGACAGACTAGCGCAGACTACCAACTGAAGGTTATATCAAGACCGGGGCAATATATAAAGGAAATAATAAAAAGCAAAGGAGGGCAAAAGGGGGAGGAGAAAAAGGCACGAGGGGTCAAATCAACAAAACCTGGGCAACATCGGGAAATCACGCACGTCATGCAAAACCTACAGATAGGTCAACTCTTCATCGTGTATGGTCACAGAAGGGAGCACGTTAGAAACACAAAACACGCATACACACGAACACGACTATGTTTCAAACGTGTTGTCGTGTTCTCGCAGTTTAAACGCTTCAAAAAAAAAAAAAGAGCGGCTTATCGATCACGTATGCCAAGGCAGGATTATGCGTGCGCGCCCGTCGCTTCCAATCTGCCAACGCTGTTTTGTATCTATCTCGCCAACCTTCCGAGCTGTGTCACTGTGTCTTTTCGTTAGCGGATGACGGGATGATGAAGTTTCGTTTCGGCGGCGTGACCAAACTCTACGCTTACGCAACTGCCGTCACAGTCAGCACCTGTCACACGGGCCTAAATTACAGAGTGAGAACCACGTCGCCGCTCACTCTTCCCGCTTTGCATTAACCGGCCAAACACCGTTACTCGTGCTATAGCGTGAGCACACTGCGTGTTGCGAACGCACGTGCGACGCAGTAAGTTCTTCATACCTTCACCGCAACCGCGGTGGTTACGCAATGTTGGTCGCCAAAAAAAAGACAAAAATGTAAAGAGGCGTTCTTCCTTATTTGTAACGACTTCTCGGGCATGCGTGAACGTGAAACAACCGTTGGCGCATAATAAATGCGCAAGAGCTCCCGCGGGTAATGGCTCTTTCATGTTCGTACAAAGCCACTGTTTGTTTCGCGGCGTCTCAAAACTGAGGCTGCATGCAGTATACAGTAGTTACGAAACGCCTTACTCGAACGACAGTTGCTGTTCATCAACGAGAAAGAAGAAAAAAATGGGTCTGATGGGTGCCATTCGCAAAGTGAGACAAAAACAGGAAACGAAGGAAATGAATAATGAGAATAACGAAAGGAATCTGACAAGAAAGTAAGCGCCAAGTCGAACGTGGGGATTTAGTGGGAGGGGTCTTTGGCCCCACCGCTGCATCAAAAAGCAACGAAAAGCACACTCGGCAATTAACTCCGCGGCTCCACGTATTCTTGTTTTCGCTTCTCGTACACATTACCCGATGCGCGCGGCCGCCAGTTTATCCCGGATGAAGTCACGACGCAGTCGCCAGTCGACAGAGTAATTAATACGCCATGAACGACGCGAACTTCGCGCCTCGGGGTCGATAAAGGCAGCTGCAGCTCCTGGGTCTTCGTTGGAGGTGGCTCGCTCTTTGGCACCTGAGGTTAGCGACCCCGAAGACGTTGCTGCCTTTCTTTCTTTCTTTCTTTCTTTCTTTCTTTCTTTCTTTCTTTCTTTCTTTCTTCTTTCTTTCTTCTTTCTTTCTTTCTTTCTTTCTTTCTTTCTTTCTTTCTTTCTTTCTTTTTTCTTTTTTTCTTTCTTTCTTTCTTTCTTTCTTTTTTTGATGTTCTTGCTGTTTTTGCTTTGGTGTTCTCTCTTTGGCGATCATCTCCTCGCACGTATGTAAAACTATAGCCGGGTGTGTTTAGACTCCCTTTTATGCCTCAGCATCGTGCGCGACGTTGACATTACCTTAATACGCCTCGTGTATTTCCCTCGAGTAGCTTTAGGTGCAACGAAGAAACATCAAGACCAGGAGGAACGAACCTCGGAAAGCAGAGAGCGTGTTGAGGTTTATGCTGCCTGCGTTCTACGTACTATCCGGCAGAGCATTAGGTTTAAGGCCAGAGCTTTATCTCGAGATCTTTTATCAAAACAGGTGGCAACGGAGAAATAGTTTTGCTTGGTATACACTGACCGAGCCCCGCCGCGGTGGTATAGTGGCTAAGGTACTCGGCTGCTAACCCGCAGGTCGCGGGATCGAATCCCTACTGCGGCGGCTGCATTTCCGATGGAAGCGGAAATGTTCTAGGCCCGTGTGCTCAGATTTGGGTGCACGTTAAAGAACCCCATGTGGTCAAAATTTCCGGAGCCCTCCACTACGGCGTCTCTCATAATCATATGGCGGTTTTGGGACGTTAAATCCCACATATCCATCAATACACTGACCGAATTCCATGTGGTACGTTGCATTTAAATATAAAGATATATTCTGCTGATTGTAGGGCGTGCATCATTGGGCTAGCTGGAGGAGGGGACGTTGTGTGTGTGTGTGTGTGTGTGTGTTGGGTGGGGGGGGTTGCAAAATCCCCGAAACATTTCAATTTCGCGTGTGTGTATATACATACACGCGCACATTTAAGCGCATGCACGAATATGCATAAAGTATGATTACCCCCCCCCCAAACACACACACACGTAGCTACGCTTCTAGCCTGCATTCGAAAGGAGCTTTTTTGAAAGAATTGTCCGCAAAAGCAAATCGCAGAGAATTCCGAGTATCAGTGCGTGAGTAGGTTGGGTATAGCCTTTCTGCACAGCCCACATCCTGCATGTTCAGACGGCATCGTATTTCCGTGAGGACTTTCGTATGGGAATAGTTCATAGCGATTTCTGGGGTTTTACGCCGCAGAGCTACGATATAATTGAGGCACATGATCGCGAGATTTTCTACCAGCTGTAATTCTGGAACCAGCACCTAATCCTATAGGTGCATGGGCATTTACCATTCCGCATCCATCGAATGGCGACACCTCGGCGGCCGCTACTGAACCCATTGCTTTCAGATCAGCAGTTGAGCACCGGGCCGCTGTATAGGCTTGTGTGTGTTCGTGGCAGCGCTTTATTTCACCCAGGGTACGCTACATCAGTTACAATTAATGTGATGCACTAGAAGCAAAACAAAAAGTTGGGCTAGTTCCGTCTTTGTCTGTATATTTGCGCTGTATTTACACCCAAATATGACGCACCAACAAGTACAACCTGTCAGCAATGTCTTAATGATGGAGTTAAGGCAGGGTTCGATTTTTGAGAAGAAAACTGTATTGCACTAGAGTTACAAGTGAATCGCCAGTGGTTACATGTAGAAGGAAACGGGATTCGGTGCTGGAACTCGATTGGCTACGTCCGACGCCACTCGTGTCTCGGCTCGCTCTCTCGTCTGGCGATGCGTTGCTATGCATTCCCGGCTCGCGAGCTCACTTTAGTTCTTTTTGAGTGTTCGTCGAACCAACGCCTCATGGCAACCGCGCAGAGCGGACGTGCTCAGGGCTCGGAGTCCACGTTTACGCAGTGTAGTGTTTCTTGTGCGGTCGCCGAAACGCTGTCGGGGAATCTGGCTGTGTGAATCCGAGTGCCGCTGACGAACCTGAAATCTTAAGTAACGAAAAAGAAAAAGAAACGGCTGCAGCTTCATCTGAAGCGACATAATTGTGAGGGCGTGGTTCCAGCTCGTGCTGCTAACGCCGTAATGGCCGCTTCCCTTGCAGTCGTGCTTCTCCGTCCGCTGAGCACCGCCCGTCGCCATTGCGGTGGCACCGCTGACAAACGCTGGTCATTAATGCCGCGTCACCGTGGTTGTTTGCTCTGCGCTTCCGCATTTCCTTTTTTCTCGAGGTGCGGGAAAACGTGCTGCTGTTGTGCGCGAGCACTTCACCGTCATCCGCCTGACTACGCCCACTGCAGTGGAAAGGCTTCTGCCATGTTCGACCAATTAAGCCGGTCCTGTGCTTGCAGCGGCCATGTTTGTTTGTACTGCTGTTGGTCGGAAACAACTGGGTATTCGGCTACCAATGGCAGTCGAAATGCGACAGAACCAGGTAACCAAAGCAACTGAATTACCTTACCATGCATAGGCGTCTCCCGAAAGCGCCGTATCATTCATTTTTACGTCCGATGAAGTAAAATAATTATTGCGCTGCCCTTGCTCTTGTCAGTTCGGCGCGCCCATTTCTTGGGTGGACTTCACTGTGCGCCATGGTTTGCTCTAGGAATTTCGACGTGTTGTAGTTCGTACAGTAAATCAATCGCAAGGATGATGCGAATATTTTTGCTAGGTTGTTTGATTGAGCGCACCATGGAAAACGCATCTGCCAAATTCAACGTGTAGTTGGACTTTCTGATACGTTCTCTTGTGGTTTGCGAGCACTTCTTTGTCGGGCTCTTAGTGCACGGCATGTAAATTTACGAGCAGGGTATACTTAGTCAGATGGCAATGAAAAAAAAAACAGTAATGATGCCAGATTATAGTAAGCACATTCAAGTTTATGTGTTGCAACTTTCTTTCAATTCTCTTCCTGTTCCTCTCTGTTTAGGTGCTCCGTACATGCGTTATCATTTTAATTCAGATAATGCATCGGTCATTTATTCGTGAGCGAAGTAATGAAGTGGAAAATAAACCACTGCATCGCATTAGTTTCATTGCATAATATCTGTTTGCATCATTTTTGAAACGATGCAACGACCAGTAATTAATCGCTTTGCTTTTCGATATATATATATATATATATATATATATATATATATATATATATATATATATATATATATATATTCTTTTTTACCTTTATTTATTTCACAATAGTGGAATAGTTGAACACAATAGGCATAAGCCTATCTGTCGTGATCATCTGCTATATCTGCGTTTGCCACAGCCACAGCTCTGTCGATCTCCCTCATTCCCCCCCCCCCCATTTTTTTGTTCTTTTAACCTGTATATTTAACCTCTGCTTCAAATCTCCTCAGTGCCCCGTAATGGTAATGTTTCCGCCTGCGTATTATCTCTGTTCATACGTGGTCGTGGCGTCCGTCTTAAATGCCGAGTTTCTTTGGCGAACTGCAAGCATTTTGAGCGTTCCTGCGTACGTATTTATCTATCTCGCCGCCTACGTCTGGGTGCTGTCCTGATCACCTCTTTTGATTGGGGTAGAACAAAATTACTATTGGCGAGTAAAAGGATCTGAAGAATATGTCTGATTGGCCATGGTATGAATGACGTGAATATTCCGTCGCGTAGGTCGTCGAACACTCCAGACACGTGTGGCACATAGCCGTATACCAGGGGCCATCGTATGCGCCACAGGTGATTGACAGCGTATATCTACCTATAGGAACGGCGACAACATACGTTCGTAATTCAAATGCGACACCATTAAGAAAAACTGACATCGGAATTCTTGACCCGATGAACGCAAGTGTTAGTAATCAGGGTCCCAGCATGAATCGAACGTATGCATTCTGCATGGCAGTCAAGCATTTCATGCCAGGTCCCGAAACTGCTTTGGAAAAGGCGTTATGCAGGTGCAATGTTGGGGAAATGTCAATTGTGGTCGCAGCGCTGCCAATTTGATTTTATGTATGTGTACTCCGTTTATGCATGAGTGACGTCATGTGAACGACAGCTGTATAATTAAGCACCACCCAGTGAAGTTGGCCTACGTATGGCTTTAACCATTCTCGCAAGCACAAGCGCTATCACATCAGCTTACCGCATCTGGATTTGGTAATAGCCATGTTGCTGGTGGCATCGTTTCGCAGATGGGACTATTAGGTATAGTATAAATCATATGTGACTCTTAAAAATATATCTGTGCGTACGTCATTCACACATATCTTACACCACACTCACCTTCCTCCTGCGTGCTTCGCATAACATATATTACCATGGCTGGGATCTGCTTTTCTTTTTTTTTCTAATTGTCTGTACTCTCGCAGTTATACAACTTTCCACAGAGCCGCGGTAGAAGAGAAACATTTATTGAATGAAGCCTGTGAGTGAAGATGGGAGGGTCCCTTATTCCAGGAACCCTCTGGCTTGGACAGCCCGCCGAGCTCGAGCGACGAGTTGACGCTGATCGACCAGGTCCGGCTGGGAGATCGCAGCCTCCCACGCTTTACTGAGGAGGTCTTGGTCCGCATCTGGTGCTGCTGCTTGTAGCCTTGGGACGCTTACTTTAAATTTACTTCTGAATCTTCACCTTCTAACAATTATAATATTTGGGGTTCGTAGTCTTATAACCACTTTATGAATATTAGGCGCGCTGTATGGGAGGGCTCATGAAATCGCGATCGTCTATATAGCATTCTTTGTCGTGCTCTGGGATTTCACAGTACACGAGCCTCCACCATTTCTCGTTTATCAAAATACGACCTCCGCGGTCGGCATCGAACCCGCATCCTTCGGGTCTGCAGTCGAACGCTCCACCGCGGCGGACAAATCGCGATGTTCGCTGTGCCGCGTCGTTTATTTAGTTAGCGCACGTGACTTCGTTTGCGTGCTCGCGAAGCGTGCGGCTGTGCGTCTTCTCTGTTTCGCGTCTGTCTATATTTATCCTCATCTGGTTATGCTCGTACCAGCCCCGAAACGAGGAGCACGTTGCGCTGCCGAGCGCTGGAAACGAGTTAGCGGTAATGATCCGCCTCCACTTTTCCCGAGGCACCGCTCCCCCAATTTCGTTTCTGCCGTCACTCGGACTCCTCCTCTTCACCCGATACTTTTTTTATATTCACATTTTGTTGTACCTTTCTGTTTGTTTCGGATCTTCATATCATCTCTTCTCGCCGTCTCGAAGCGCTGTCCGCGAACTAATGCACCGTTGTCTCGCGCGTCTGGCTCCCATGTTTATTGCCGCCGGGTTCTCCTGCAGAGTCCTGCATATCATCCTGTGTTCCCGGACTCTCCCTTAGAGCTTTTTTTTTTTCCTGCTTTCTATTACGGCTTTGTCATTCTCGAAACATGATCAATTCCAAACGTGTAACCTAAAGGAAGAAGAAATGATAGAACAAATAAATCAGAAGAAAGTCCGAATGTCGATGAGCAATGAAGAAACCAATGCTCAGTACAAATATAGACAGAAGAAGAAATCGAGCAAAGTTCGTCTTCCGCTTTGTTTTACTTTTTCCAGACACGCTTCTGTTGACTCGTTTTGAGACCTAGCCATTAATCAAGTTCTCCTCCACCTCCTTCTCGGGGAACCGCGAGCGTGTGACGTGCTTATATATATGTACGCGTGCTGTCACCCTCGCCGTTTCGACTTCGGCTGTTGCTTGGCTCGGCTTCGACTCGGGCCTGGCTGGACGACCGAACGTTCTTTTCTTCCGGCATGAAACTCGGCGACGCAGTCATTATTACCCGGAGGCGTTCGTTTGGCGCGTTCCGTTTCCTGCAGCTCATCGACGCTTCGTGGGAGAGAAGACGTCGTTCCTTCGCTGACGACGCGCGCATTCGGGAAACGAGGATGGCGCGCGGCGAAAGAAGAAGACGCGCTAAAGAGGCGCGTCTTCTGCAGCACGTGCTCTTTGCAGAGACGCTGCGGCCGATCGATCGGCCTTTTATCTTGCTTCTGCGCGCGCATCCTCTTCTTCCTTTCCTGCGCTTATCTGCTTCCCGCCGCGTCTTGCCCGTTCACTCGTCCTGGTAACCCAGTTCGTTCCTTACTCGCCGATCCCGCCTACACCATCGGACCGCGCCGTTCGGTCTGTCTGTTATCAATGTGCTAACCGCCTTCCCCGTGTTAGCCACGCCTCGGCCGTCTTTGCCTTTTGCTGCGATCGCCCCTTCTGCTCCGTCCTTACGCTCCTTGTTGCGCCATTTTGTCGTCCTTTTATTTTATTGTATGTGAGTGGTGCCCTGCTCGTTAACGGTCTCTTATACTTCCCGCGGCATCGGCGCGTTTGCATGCTCGTTTACGCGAGTAGCTCGGCGAAGCGGTCCGAGAACGTGCGAAGTGTTCGCCCCCGAACCGTTCTGCATCTCTTGGGTCGCCTGCATCCAACAACGGTATTTGTGGTTGCAAATGAGTGGATGGTGTTCGAGCGCCGTGCAGTTTGCCACAGTGTTAGTTCAGCGGTTATGTCAATGTGGCGCTATTAGCGCAGGTGGCCCGCCGCGCTGGCACTGTGTTCCAGTGCTCGACTGCTGACCCAGAGGTTGCGGGCTCGATACTGGCCGCATCGATCGCACTTTAAAAGAAGACGAAACGCTAGAGATCGGTGTACCTATAAGTAAAAGCACGTTAAACACCACCACGTGGTCTAAATTTTCGAAGCACTTCACTACGACCTACCCTGATAATGCCGTAGTGGTTTTTAGTTTATGAACACCAGTAAATATCGTTACTATTGCTAAACACGAGGTGTTACGCTCATTTGCCGCTTGAGACAGCTACTGTGTCAAGATTTTGGCATGGTTAAAACTGCAATGCAACCTCCCGCTTTTTTTTTTTTCATTCGTCACCACGCACCAATTTAATCATCCGTGCGTGGCAAAGAAAGAATACCTCGCTGAATACCAGTTTTTCCTACCGACATTTTCAACGCTCTCTATTTACATTTCTTTAGAGCTTTTAAAATTGTTTGCAAAACATACTCTAGCAAAAAGTCGCACCACGTAAAAAACTTAATCTGCACCGTCCACCGTTGGCAAATTTGCATCCTGACAAAAGCTTCGTCCACTTGTAGGAACTGTACGGACGAAATAAACTTTGAACAGAACAAGTGGCTTCATGTGCTATCAGCTATTCGCAGCAAGCTCATCTGGGGACCTAGCCGTACATGTAATAAACATGCACTTATTGGGCATGATAGATAAATGCGGCTTCTTATCAGTGGGTAACGTATCACGCTAGCCTCCTCTTTTCCTCGCTGTGAGTGTGAATGCCCTTGTTCAGCAGAAATGGGTTATATGGGGTAGAGCGCTGGACAGAAGGCAAGTTTGCGTGACGCACATTGAGTGCAGAAACTCCGTTTGCGGTATACTGTAGCGCCGTATTACGCGCCGCATTTACCCCTACTTCACACTGAAGCATCCGCTTTCTACAGTGAGCGAAATTCTCATGCCGCCGAAACGCAGCATCGTTCGCACTGGACGCGCCCCGCGCCGCCGAATATGCCATCTACCACGCGTGGGGTGAACACGGGATGGATGCGCAGTCACCCGGTTGTTGTCGCGGCTCGCAAACGCCGCTACGCTATCCGGTGATCCAGACATCGATGTTTATCGTACGCAGAAAGCAAGAAGAAGCAGTACTGCTTACTTTGCTGGCAAGTTGCTGTCTTCTAATGCATGAAGAGCAGAAAAACCCGCCGACGCCAGCAGCATTGGTGCCAAACCGCGACAAGCTCGGCCACGCCAACAAGCTCGGTCACCTCTCCCACGAAATAGGGACGTGAAGTATGCACGTGTATTGGGTTAAACTCCCGTAGGTTACAACATTCAGTTACGTGCGTTGCGACATGACAAGTTAGTAGGGCTTGGCTGCCATTTTTCAAAATTTCTTGACTAGCACTGCTATTGGTCCGTGGGGACCGATTCGGCGCGCTTTTGATGGCCGGAATGCTCACAGTGTGAACGCACCGTTAGGCCAGTACGCCGGTCGCAGGTTCCTATTCGGCCACTGCGCGATGTTCCTCTCGTTTTGGCATCTCAGCTCAGGGGCATAGCCAAGGGGTGGCACACCGGGCCCCTGCCCCCCCTCCCCTCCACGCCTCGATTTTGTTCATGACATATGCAGAGCGGAATATGACCATTTTAAAGGCTGCCTCCTCGCCAAAATAAAAAAAGTGGCCCCCTCCCCCTCGCGAAAAAATTTCTGCCTATGCTCCTGTCTCAGCTTGAAGGCTTTTGCCGACTGTCTTGGAGGAGTGAACCATATAGTTTCCTAAAATTAACTAGAGGGGACTATATCGCTGCGATCGTTCGGCGACCATGGGAATGATGGGTAGTACACACATTCGCCTAATCTTCGTACTTGCTGGCGGCGAATCGTACTTGCGGCTTCGTTTATTGATGTGTCTCGGTTTTGTTTTGAATGAACGATTCAACTCTTTTGAACTTCGTGACCCGATTTGGAAAGGTAAGTCTACAAGAATAAGGTGGTGAAGCGCAACCGCTGAACATTTTCTGATTTTTGTTTCGCGAGAAAACAGCTCCAAGCCACACGAACACACAGGGAGCCAAAAGCAGGTCAGAAGTACGAATATTAGACAAATGTGTGTACTACCCATCATTTTCATGCTCGCTGAAGCGCCGTGCGTTGCAGCTCCCATAGACACAAGCGCCAGAGTTCCCTCTAGTGTATATTAGGAAGCTCTATGGAGTGAACTTCTCAGTGTAATATGCTATATGTTACCATTTATCGCTATATGTATGAGTTTGTTTCTACCCCAGTGTAATGCATCCGTGTCTGAAGCCTGCTTATCCGTCTATAGTTTGCAGTCGTGTTATATTAGTATAGTATAGTAGCGGTAATAGCAGTAGCATTATCAATATGTTTGAGCGCAAAAATTACAAATGTTACTCGGCTGTGTTTTCTTTGGCGGGAGAGGTCAACGTCCAGCAGAAAATCCGAGGTGTTATCAGCTGGTCCTGTATCGTGTAGAGCTTAATACGGAACGATCACATGTGCTTGTGCAAACTAAATCTCCCATTTGCGCGGCAGGCTCGTTGCTCGAGCTTTTTCTTTCGTTTCGGCTGCAGATTGGTCCGATTGGTTGTCGGCTTCGCAGTCGCTGAACGATCGTTAGTGGCTGGGATTGAATCCGCGCTGTGCGAAGGATGGCCGAGGCGACAGCGCCAGTACCACCGACGACGCTTGATGTAGGAACGCATAGCAGCGCTCTTCAGCAGCGCAGTAGCGTGCATTAGAAGTATAGCGAAAAAATGATAAAAACCAAACTATGTGCATGGAAGAACTACAGTTGCCGCTTGTCCTCGCGTGTCGACTGATTGGATTAGATCTGCGTGCGGAGCTCGGTCGAGCTCCCGCCGCCATGCGACATCGTCGTCGTTCGTTCTATAGGGGCAAGATACGAGCGCGCCACCTAATCTCCGCGCTCCTTGGGTGCGCTCGATAATCGCATCAAGCAACCCGGGCGCTCCTAACTGTTTGCCTATTACCGCCCTGGTGTCCCCAGCGGACGCCCGGGCTTTGGCCGGCCTCTGTCACGTCGGGCCACGCGGTGCGAGGACCACTTTAGTTAGTTTGGGGGGACTGTGCCTCGGTATAGGTGAACGAGCCCTATACTCAAACACACACTGTGCTCACCGAACTTTTCGCTTGGACGAAGCTACTTGTGAAATTTGCGGCTCGAGAATCCAGCATCCGGCCAATCGCCCTTTCACGAGTAGGTATAGCATGCCAGATTACGTGTGCTCTTTACGACCTGAGCGCCTAACAAAGCAAAGCGCCAAGAAAAGGGTTATTGGAAACATCGAACGAGTGAGCTGATGAAGTGGAACCTCATAGTGTATTGAAGTAGCTGCGAAGTCTGGCATATTTCAAGCTTGGCGATGCAAAGCATTTTCTTGGAATTGTTGATACGCATGTATAATTCAGAAGCTATTGGCAGTTAAGAATGAAATCCACAGAGCACAGAGTACAAGAATGCTGCTGTAAAGTCCGTGAAGTGTTCTGTGAACCTAATTTTACCTCTTTATTGTGTTCCTTAATCGTTCCGGCCATTCTCAAGAACGTGAAGAAAAATGGGTCTCTGAACTGTGACACCAATAGCTGTGAAATCGAACGACAATTTTAAGGTATTATCAATGAAACTGTGACAGCGTATGTAAGCGAGAACGAAACGACGGAAAATGAAAATGATAATGGCATGAAAGCTTTCCCTATTTTTGTGGTTACCTGTTCGCTTGGTAACCATAGTTATGCGCGCTCGTTTCAAGAGGCTAAAGGGTTTATTTAGAAATGTAAGATTATGCTAGAGTTTATGCATCGTGTGGAGAAACTCGTGATCTTCATGGCCTGGATATAGGACACCAAGGCTCATAATTACCTGAGCTCTAAATGCATCGCATGATGATGCGGCGCCGCTTTCCATGTATCAGCTGCCGACTTCATCTGTTCAAGAACGAACTTTAAGAGGGCTGCAAGAGCAACATATCCGTGTGCGATAGATTCAATCAATACTTGCTGCGCTCTATCATGGGGCCTTCATGAGTGAGGCTGAGGACAACCATGATTAATTAAATTCAAGCTCGCTTTCTTGCGGGGGAGCCAAGTCAATTTCTTGAGGTAGCTTTAAACGGGGGTCAATCCAGTTCTCAGTTGCCGCTAGGTCAATTTGGGAGTGGGCCCAGACGTTTCTCTCAGCAGCTGAACTGGACTTATCAACGGTCAAATACGGCCAAGGTTATTTTAAGGTCAAACTTTATGTGGCTTGTGATGCATGCTGTAGTTCCTACATACTACAGCTTGCATTTCCATTAAGGCTTCCGCGTCACCTTTCTCGTCATCGTGAGACACTTGAGCAATTCCTGATGTGTTCCATGTTTGCTGTGTTGCTGTGTGAATGTAATTTAGTCCTGTTGGAGGTTCGTGTTGTTTCTTGACATCCGCAGTTAGAAGAAGGAGGGAAATCTAGGCTAGTTGGTAATAGTTCATTTTTCGATAACTCACAGCGCAATTCTGATCTTTTTACCAATGTCGTACATCCGGTTCGTCCTCAAGAGGGCGTTGTTTTCTAGCTGTGCATTGTCCTGTTTTCTTCAAAAGTTCCACGTTATTTCTAGCGTTTCACCGTGGTGAAGGTGGGTTCTTTTAAAGGGACGCTAAAGGCAACTATAAAGTCGACGTTCATTGTTGAAATAGTGGTCCAGAAACCTCTGTTACTTATTGCCTAGGAAGGGCTTATTTTGAAATTAACTTAAGTTTTAGTGGCCCGCATCGGGCTAGCGCACTTCAAATTACCCGCCTCAAGTAGCGGACCGACTCACGTCACTGTCGCCGTGCACAACGTTGCTCGGCTTTACTGCTCGCGCGCTGACACTAGCAGACAGAACGAAAGCAGCGGGAGCCACAGCAGCAATAACGACCATTGATAAATTTCTCGCCATTGGCTCCGAGACGGAATACGTGCTTTGGTTCAACTTCACCCCGCTAGATGGCACGACCAATCTGGTGTAACCACGCGAAAATTTAATTTTTGAACCAGTCGCACCATATCCATAGTAACGTCTGGCAGTTCTTTTTTTCGTGAATCAAAAAGAAACGAACGAGCAGCATTTTATTGCGTCTCATGATGCGCGGAAGGTTCTTAATTTAGTGCAGCTGGATCGATTACTAGTGGTTAATTGTAGGCGGTTCGTGTGACGTCATAGGCATCATTTTGGGAATGTCCTACTGCGGCGCATGTATTGTGCATTTACCTTAATTTTTCGGTAAAAAGGGCACTGCTGATGGTAATATTCTCACTTTAGATGTTGTCATACATTGAGTTTTCACTCTGACGAAAATTGTTGTTGACTTTAGTGCCCCTTTAATGTGCGCTTACACCGCACAGTACGAAGGCCTCTCGCATTTCAGCTCCGTCGAAATGCGACAGGCACGGCCGGTGTTGATACCGCGTCTTTCGAGTAAGCATCGGAGCTCCGTATACTCGCGAGGCGAGCGCGGTGTTCTACCTCAGACTAAGTTGTTAGATTACTGTACCGCAGTGATTGCGTGTCGTTACCGGCAGCAAAGTGAGCGCGCATGGAGTAGCTGAACCGCACGCTTGAACAGGCAACTTGACGGGAAGAACGCTTGGGCGCTCACAAACAGCCTCCGCAGTGGCTGGATGCCGATGCGGCGCATTTCGAAACTTCGCACACGTGCCGACCACAAGTTATGTTCCGTTCACGCGTTCATAATGGGTGCCTTTTCCGTGCTTCGTAGCGCGCAGTCAGCGAATGCCCCATGTCAGGCTATATATTGTCATTTGCCCCGACATCATCACATCTTCTGCATTCACGCCTTATCCAGAGTTTCGCACAAAGTTCTGAATTGAGTAATAATACAAACTATAGGCACGTTATGGAAGCGCCGACGAAAAAAGCGGCTGCTTTGGCGCCAGGGGTTTGGTAATCATGCCCGTACACAAAAGCGTCAGATCCCGCGCTCTCTTTTACGAAGCGGCTGCGTACGCGTATAGTATAAATAGCTCGCGTCTGAAGCAACGAACATTGGAGCTTGTTCTCTTGCACCTTTGCTTTCCTACCCCTTTTATTCGCACGGTATTCCCGAACACGCTCCGCAGACAAAACCACCGCGCTCCGCGATATTAATTACTCTAAAGGGTGAGTTATGATTACGAATATTCGTGCCGCTGCCTGGGTTGTGATGAGAGTGGTGTTGGTTCATGCAGTGGTTGGGGTCTACGTATGATGGTTGAAATATTAAGAGAGGAATGCGATGGCGTGGGTTGGAAGAGTTTTCCGGTATGCGCAGTGGGCTGCGGCCGCGTGCAGTATATAGGGCCCATCTGGGACGACGTTTCGCAAGCCGTGGGCTCTATACCAAACCGTGTTTCATGACACGGAGCTTTCGGTGGGCGTGTTTACTTCTTTACATCTGTACCGCTTGTTTGATTGTTGTTCGCTCGCTTTCCAAACAGGGCTTACGCTTCGTACGACGTACGCAGGGTCGGGTCGATAATTATCGCATTATTGGGCGCCATTTTTGCGCTCAATCGACCCTTCCATTATTCCGGAGGAAACGCCCGAGTCACGGCCCAATACAAGATATATCATCTATCTGTCGTCCCTGCGCATTACAGCTTGTTCGTTTACGAACAACGCCGTTTTTTTTTTCTGCAGTAAATTTTCGCATAATTAAAGGCCTGAAACAATGATAAGTGTTGTGCGCTAGTCAGTCTGGCTAAGCTCCCTGTTCTTCCTTTTCTCCTCTTCCTTCTTCTGGCCTGTCTGCAGTTGAAAATGAGCATTCGTCCTCTGCCGTTTTTCGCTGCTGATATTTTCATCTCGCTTGGGAAACTGTATCAGCTTTCAGTCATTGAAATGATAAAGTAACAAAGATGGAGAAGAAGAGGGAAGGAGGCCATAAGTTTCTGTTCTTTATTTTGAAGCTGGAGGTTCAAGCTACGCTCCAGATAATGTTCAACATCATAACGGCTATATGAAAGTCTCGTCGATACAGTTATTGATTATTGGGCCGTGTCGCCGTCGAGGATATATACACGATATAGGTCATATGGAAGCTAACCGGTCGCGGGGGTTTACTGGTTATTTGGCTTGACTGCTGGCCGGAAGGTCGCGAGATTGAATCCCGGCTGCCATGGCCGTGGATGCTGGAGCTCCGTGTGTTCATAGCATTTGGGTGCACGCTAAAAACGCCAGTTGGCCGAAATTTCCGGATGTTGTGAGCGATGTTCGAGTTTGCTCTATTCATGAACGAGTGGTGTATGAATTCAATGCATATACCTACTACGTGTTCGTAAACAGCGCTGGGTGCCGTCGACGTACTGGGGCACTCGTAGCGACATCGATGTGCATAGACTCCGCCCAATCCAAAGCTCGCCGTCGGCCTGCATGACCTCCGAGCGCAGCGCGTTGGGGAGCCTCCCGTGCGTTCACGCAGGCGCTGGTTCACGTGATAGGCTCCTCGGCGCGCTGTGTTTAGGAGGCCGCTTTGCGGCTGCTGCGGCAGTGTTCACGGGATCATAGAGGGCTGTGGGGAGCTGTGGGCTGGGCGGAGCCTGCGCGCCATGACGTTGCACAGACGCCCCAGTTTGTCGACGGCGTCTTCTGCTGTTTACAAACACGGCAATGGTCTACCTCGCAGCACCGCATATGCACGCGCAAAGCTCTCGGCAGCGCTCGAGCCTACTTTATTCATCAAATTAACTGCATTAATGAATGAATGACGAATATATAATTGTCGTCCTAATGAAGCCTCTCTTTACTGCGCAGATATCGTGTGAGACGTCTTTCGCAATCATGGATGCGCTGGTACGCCATCTTTAGGACAGCCTGCAGGTAAGTGCTCACTGGCTCAGTTTCACGCAGCAGTTCCTCGTTATCCGGCGTATTATAGCTTTGCACGCAAGGAATGACGAGCATGTCGACCTGTCTTTTCGAGATAGTTAGTTAAATTTATCAAAAGGTGCCATAACAACGGTACGAGCAGCCCCACCAGAAGGAGCAGTCTAAGAGTATCCGTGCATAGAAAAGGCTCACTGCGAATAACTAAGTTAATTCGTCTTTTTAGACGCGGCTGGTTTTGATGTGCCGAGATTGTGCCTTTTGCGTGTACGGCTCTGCTTGTTCTGTAACTTGCTTCTGACAATAAAATTCAATTGAAAGTTAGCGCTGGTCCCGTTGTGTCTTCCTCGTCCGTTTCGGCCAGTGGTATGACACGTTTTGATGCACTAAACAAAAAAGTAGCCGGCACTGAGGCGTTACTTCTTCGTAATAGTCCTCAAAGAAAAAAAAGGCTACGTGAGTAACAACAGCGCTGAGCTCTCACACCCATCACGACCAATAAAGTGCACCATGAAACGCTACGCGGAGTTCAAGCCCGGAAGCACGATTTTTCCCTCCCGCCTACGAGACGAACTCTTGACCCGCAGTTAAAAATGAGGGGGGGGGGGGGGGGTCGCAGACCAAGCTTGCCCAAATGCAGGCGCACGCGTGGAAGCCAAATCAAAAGCAAAGGAGGGAGCCTTCATTGTCTGCCCGGCTCGTTCATTATCGCCCTACCGCCGTTATTCGGGGGCGCCGGAGACGGGGCGAGACGCTGAGGCTCTGTGCCGCGCCTCCTATCGGGGGGATGACGAACGAACGTGAGGGGGTAGCGAGGCCCGGGAGGAGAACCGAGTCAATCCATCAGGCAAACAAAACACTTACCGCAAACAATGCCTCTTTGTCGGCGGCGGACCTCTCTTCTGTTCCTCCGCCGCGTCGTTGTCGCAGGGGAAAGACTCCGCGCGGATGGAGAGGGTTAAAGCGCCGCCGACGAATTAATGACGCCCAGCATTGCGATGCCCTCCGGGGGTATGCGACGTGCTCGCGGCGTGTCCTCGCTTCGTCTTCTTCGGGGCCGTGATTCAAATTGGAAAGAGCCGTATCGGCTGCTTCGCCTCGCTCCATCGTGTATATACGCGCCCTGGTTTCTGTTCGCTCGAGAAAAGAAAAAAAAGCTTTTCTTTCGTGTGTGTCTGTGTGCGCTTCGTGCACCCTCTACCATTACCCTCTTGTTTTCTTTGTTACTATACGCTCACAGATTACAATTTCAACCGGCTCTCAGCGCCGATAGGCGCCTGCTATCGTTCCTCCAGCTACACGGACGTTTGGCTTCGTCCTTCGATTCGCCCGCGCATTTCCATAGCGCGCGATCGTGAGCGCACTCCCACGGTTTTGTTTTAAGCGTCGCGCGCACGTATCCCCGCGCAAACCATTGTTAGCCATCACTATAGTATGTTCGGTAATGAGTTGCGGTCGTGCCGCATGCGAATGTGCGGCCCGATGCGAAGAGCGCTCGTGCAGAATAAAGGCAGCGCTCTGACGAGTCGTGGTCGGAGCCGACCGGCCCGACCGTATAGTACACAGCGAAGAAGCTTATCAGTTGACAAGCGACGTTCGATTCGGTCTGTGCCATTCGTCAGCCTAATTCGCCGCAGAGAAGCTTTTGTATACGAGCCCTCGACGCAGAGTGGCGCATGGGCGCGTGTTTGTGCGTCCCTGCAGCGAGATTCGTTGTATGCGGTCGGCGGCTTTGGAAGTTTTAATGGCGCTAAGCCAGTTGCGTGCTTCATCTCCTCTCATCCCTTCGCAGCCGTGGCACGGTTAGATTGGTCGTGCTGGTTAACGCACATAGTCCAACGTGTGTCTTACTGACTGCGCGCACGTGGCGCCAAAGGAGATTGGTTGGTTGGATGAAACGCGAATGTTTGGGCGGCCCCGCTGCTAATTCGCGTTACCTTCTTTGTATATAGTACGTCCATTAGTGGCCATATATAGCACTGATATGCGTTCCAAGTCGCAGGCATTATTCGAAACGACATCGTAGCAAATAACGGCACGATACAAAAAAAAGAGAAGACCGGTGAACCAAGACATCGCTATGTATAGTCCTGTTCCATCTGTCTGGTCTTTGTTGTTTCCGCGCTGTTTTATTTTTTTTCAACTGTGAATGTCCACCAACAAGCTCAAGCTCCACGCGCTTCTCGAAACAACACTTGCGCATATATAGGCGCATGCGGTGTTATCATAACAACTTTGCGTTGCTTATGTTAAGCTGTGTATTTTAAATATAAGGCTTGTCATCGCGAAGCGGAAATTTCATGGGCACAAGCGTTCACCGATTGACACAGAGACGCCATTAGAAATCGATTTCTACTCGCTTTTTATCATGTATGCCAGGCTGCACAAAACTACAAGTCAGGACTGTTTAAACCGTTCCGACATCATGGTTACGTGGTAGTTTGTTTTTTCGATGAAGGACAAAACATATAGTGGAATAAGCTATTTACGTAGGCGTTGGTGACGTTTCCAAGGTTCCACGCCGTTGTGGCGCATCTTTTGACCATCCGAACAAACGCAAAAACATTTTCTGTAGCATTTTGGTGTGAGACAGCAGTTTGTGCTCATAGTTGATCTATTCGGTAAACTTGGGGAGTAGATGTGTGTTTACAATTGGTGTTGCTCATTCAGTGCTATATAGCTCGCGGAATCGACTTTTTGTCAATGTAATGACAACTCTACGTCTTATAAATCTGTTTTACGCGATTTCATGCAAGCAAGTTTTCTTTACTCCTGCGTCTCTATGACCAGCAGTTGGGCCACCTATATAACGTCGAAAAATAGAAATTCAATGTCAAATATAGCCGAGGAAAGGTCCCTAATGTCATGGGTTTTTTTCGAGCAAGACGCGCTTTCCTCCGTGTTTCGCTTCAATGCAACGCGCTTCCGAAGCGTCAGAGCACATACTCTAAGGAGCGTCGAGTTGGCAGTTCTTGGGGAGAAGAGAAATGACATTAATAAAAAATATAGGAGCAAGGTTAGCAAGACCCAAACTGCAGTTCCTTGACGTGAAAGGAGTGGCAGCAACTTGGGAGGCGGCAGCGAGATATGCTTTTGACGTGAGGACTTCTTTCTTTTTTTCTTAGTGAAGAAGAGCAAAACTCAGGAGCGTGGGGGAAAAATGCATCCCTGCGTTCGCAGCCATCCGTCACGCATGCAGCCGGCCTACCGAGTGTTATGGGCCACGCTTGCTTGTGCAGCGCGCGTGCGCGCCGGGGGCTTCCTATAGGACACGTCGGTCCGGTGCTTGCGCGCGCTGAAAACATGACGCTCCCGAATCTGCTTCGGCGCCGCCCCACGCAAGCAGCTTCTGCAGCGGCCAACAATGACGGCTGGGCATCACTCCTCGCCAATAACGAGACGACTCCGACGTCTCATCGCACGGTCGTCTTCGTCGTCTCCGCTGCGCAGCCAGGGGACTCGGCGCAGCAGTGCGTGAAGCGTTCTCGCTCGAACCGTGCTCTGGCGTACGCATTTCTTGCCACCCTTCTCCTTCCTGGCCGGAGTTGCACTTCGAGTGGCGCCGTCTTCCTCGGTTCCCGTATTCCTTCATCCCTTCCGCCAGCCTTACCGTGCCTCTTCCACCCCGAAGAACCCAGGTTCGCGCTCGGCCGACCCGAAAGGTCTAACTGCAGCGTAGTGTACGCGCGGCGAAGCCAAAAGAAGGGAAAAAAAAAGTCGAGGTGGAAAAAAGTGGGGGAGACGGCTGCAGGATGACGGATGTTTTTCCCGTTGGGTCCTGACGTTTATGAAATGCGAATCCTGACGTATTGGCCCCAATATCGCGCGCTTATGGATCTCGACGAGTTGGAGCGGCTCCCGCAGTGCCTAGGCCTTTCTTTCTCGCCCACCGCTGCTCGGGCCTTGCTTGCTTTCTCCTACCCCCCCCCCCCCCCCCCGCCTTCCTTTCATCCTCATCTTTTTTTGGCAGTTGTTGTCTGCGTCCCTTATTTTTCGTGTTCGACTCACCAGCGCTCTTCTTGCCAACACCACTCTTGGCTCGCCCTTCAGATATTTGATCATTATTTTTTTCGTTTCGCCGTTTTACGGCTTCCACGGTGGGTCGTAACTGCTCTCTCTCTCTCTCTCTCACTATCGCAACCCTTGCTCTGAAGCTGCAATAAAATGACTGAGTTCATCTGACAATTTCTGAGAGGGGCGAAATTTTATGGCCCCGTTATATATATGTTCATACGAGCGTCGGATAGATAGATAGATATAGATTTCTCCGAGCGCCCTCAGTCCGGCCCAGCAGCAGCCTTACAAGGGAGCGCGTTTCCGGTAAAGTGAAAGCTGGCTGTCGGAATGTCGTTGTTTCCGGCGCAGCCATTTATAACGGCCCGTTTTCTAAGCCCAGAGCGGTCTTATTAGGCGAATTTCTCCTTCTCGGCGGATTTATCAGTATTTGGTCACGCTCTTTTTCTCTCTTCAGAAATGTGCCCTCGCTTTTTTTTTTCCTTACAGCTTTCCCTTTTTATTTATTTATACCTCCAACCGTCTTTCATATTTATGTCTCTGTGTGGGACCAAGTCACTGAAGTTCGAGAAAAGTGATGATGTTTGAAGCTTCTACTTGCAGTTAGCAGCTTCAACGTGGGCAATTTCAACGGATATATGTATAATGTTTAGACTTTAGACAGTATGAATCAGCGTTATCAGTCTTAGGTAGCCTTTTTGTTTCTCGAGGAACGGGATGAAAACATCAGTGATGATCCTTGATGCAGCCCAATATCGGAACACATTTACGTTGTTTTCACCTTAGCTTAAGAATGACCCGCTTTGTTGGTGGCGCCGAGGACATGAAGGTGGAGTTCGTACTTTCATTTTCTAAGGCCACAGATAATAGTGCTCTTAATTAGTAAACCATTGACGCTGTCTTCCCTGTGTAGCGTACGGAAGTGGAGATGGCAGAAGACGAGCACTGCCCTGCCCGAAGCTCTGCACCATGGCCTTCTAAACGTTGAGCGGTCCCTCCCGCGACAGTGTCGCAACACGTGACTTTGTCCAGTGCCCCTCCTATAAAATAGCATGCACAGCGATGCTAAGAACAGACTTGTTCGGCAAAAAGAATCTCAACCTTCTCGTTATCATTCATTGCAGATTTTCGCAGATACCGGAATAGCCCGGGGAACAAAATGTCCAGTACAATACTACGAGCTGTTCATTTCACTTTACCGCGGTGTCAGAGTGGTACGTTATTTATTCGGTTACTTTTTTTTCACGCCTTTTGAAGTCACCGTGCAATTTGGGTATGCCAGAGATTGCGCATTTTGTGTCGGAGACAAAAGTCCAACAGCTAAACATGCAACAGTTGCAAAAGCTCCACAAAGAGCCCAAGAAAGCCGTTGGCAAGAAAAAAAAGTTATAGCAAAAAAACTATATGGAATTAATAGTACAATCAGGTTATAGCCTAATTGATTGGACTCTAGTCAAGCCACCCTTGTACTAACGACAGCCATTTAACTGATATTGCCTTAATTCGGCTCCAGCAGCAGCAGCAACAAGGGCGCTCTTCTGTCTGAAAATGAAGAGATCCGGGTGGCAGCAACAGAAGCACCGCACCGCCCGAATCGCATTCCATTTCAGGGCAGGGAGTGTTTTACAACGAAAAAGAGCTGCGTAGGGCGAAAAAAAAAGTATAGAGGAAACTCGTGAGTATATAGTGACACATGTACAAAACAGTAAGGTGGAAGTGGACGGCGATTTTGTGCTGTCGCACATTGAGCACCTGAACAGTCGGGCTTGGCTGAGAGGGAAGGATGGGCGCTCAACGCTGGCGCCGAGTGCGGAATCTCTGCACATCGTCCGCTACAGTTAATTAACGCGTAGATGAGAGCGCTCGTTAGAGAGCTGTTTATAACGGCCCCCGAGCCGTGCTCGGCGTTGCGCAGTACTACAGAGCCCCGCGGGCCGGCTCGGCGCGAAGCAGCACTATAGCGGAAGGTCAGCGCTTGCACCAGTTCGCGAGAATAGGCCCGGAACTTGATACGCTAAATTTCTTTAGCCGCTATTATACTCCAAAACTATTTAACTATTTAGTTCTCCTCTAGGTTCTCGTCAATCAACCAGTAGATTTATAATACCTTTAACTCCGCATATATATATATATATATATATATATATATATATATATATATATATATATAATGGGATATGGCACAACGGGAGCGTTGTCAACAAGGATAAATACATTTATTTCCCAACAGTTTCGGGAGGGGTCCTCCCTTCATCAGGGGATGAAGGGAGCACCCCTCCCGAAACTGTTGGGAAATAAATATATTTATCCTTGTTGACAACGCTCCCGTTGTGCCATATCCCATATACCTTCACGAAGACTAACTGGCCCATTGAATTGTTACTCCCACTATATATATATATATATATATAATGGTCCTATCTTATTTTTAATAGACGTTTTCGTGTTTTCCGCACTAGCCGTGGCATTGGTTCAGGGGAGCTAAATAGTTTCGGTGCCCGAGTGTGCCGAGATCCTAGTACACGAAGTGTTGATGTCGAAGAAAATCAGGACGAAAGATAATTGCAGCCTATCTTCGCAAGACGCGCAATCTTTAATTGTTGTCTCAGTCTAGTGCGGACTGGTAATCTTTGAGCGCAGAGCCAAACCGGGACAACGAAGAACAGGCGAGGGACGGGATTATCAGTCATGTCTTTCCAATACGCTCATACAGCCATGTCGGAAAACTTCTGTGGACCTTTCCACGATGGGCATACCTGATGCTGTTTTTCGCAGTTTAACTATCCGAGACCTTTTTATATAAGTTCGACATGCTTGCACAGTGAAAAAAAAAAACCGAGGACATAAGACAGGACACCGCATAATGCCTGTGTTGGGTACTCTCTACTGTCCTCGGTTTGTTTTGTTTAATTTTTTGTTGTGCGATGATTACGATAGTATACAAATCAGATCACTACCTATAGCCTAAACAGCAGTTTTACCATGCTACAGTTTCTCTGTTACTTACATATGGGAATTAAAACTACCATCAGCACTGCATTGTGCAGGCCTTTCGATCTCTCGCTCTCTAATGCGCGCCTAGACGGCTATGTCTCCTTGGATGGTCTCCTTGGACGTGTGTTCTCATGTTCGCGTAGCACAGCTGCGGCCGCGCTCCGGTCAATGTGGGCCGTGTTAGCTGAACGCAGGCCCTAATTGGCTTTCGACGCGTTCAGGCGCAACATTTACGTGACCTTAGTTTGAGCATGTGTGGATCCGCTTGCTCTCTCGTCAACGTCGTTAACGTTATGCAGGGGAGCGGGAGGTTATACACTGCCAGCGAACAGTCTGTGACCCCTTATTTTTCTGATGTATAATTTGGCAATATCATTTGATAATGGACAATCATTGAGAAATATACTTTTATAAAGTGGCTACTCAAGCTTCTTCGCGGCCGAGCAACTCATGCTCACTTCTACTCGTTACTCAACACATGTAATAGCCGCCTCAGGAGGACCATGAAGGCCCAAGATAGGCATCAATTTTTTTTTTTTTGAAGAAAAAAAATAATTGCTTTGTGCAATTCTCCATATCGGCTCTACATCTCGTCCCGCTGAGGACGTTTAATGTGTTACCACAAAAATCAGTAAAGTCAGACTGGAAAGTGCTGTCGTTCTGCATTTCTTTTGCACAAAGGGTACACATTCACGTGGTTTAGAACAACGTTGCTTTAGATGTAGTGTACACGTGTTCTCTTTGTGAAAGCGTGGTTTTGTAGCCCAGTGGTAAAGACACACGCTTTCGGAGCATGAGGGCTTCAAATCCCAGCATCGGAAAAAAAAATGTTGTTTTATTTATGCTGAAGACATTATCGGGTCTTACTAGGCGCTCGTGGTGCTCAAAGCAGCGCAGTAGCTCGGGCGTGGCTAGGGGCCCTATGAGAGTGTCCGCTCTTTACGCACATCCTCGCACAGAACATAGGACGTATTTCTTGCAGCAGCAGTCATCTGCTCTTTAGCCTTTTAGATTGTTCCGTATCTCTGGCTGTTCAGCGAAGCTCACTCGCACGACGCGCAGTCGGTCGTTTCGTCTTTCGCTTCCGCGCACGCCGTCGCCGGAACGGGGCAGGCTCCTTCGCGGCAATCGCATAAATGTAAATCTTTAGCCGCCTGGGCCGTGGCGTAGCTTGTATGCGGAGCTGTTTGCTCAGTTTCGCGGCAACGAAGCCAAGCTAAAGATAAACGCAGCGTTCTATTCCTTCGTCCCTTCCGCTGTGCCTAGGCTGTCGTCGCGGCTCTTCACGGAGTGCTATGATGACTTTCTTCGTATTGTGTGTGTGTGTGTGTGTGTGTGTGTGCGTGTGTGTGTGTGCGTGTGTGTGTGTGTGTGTGTGTGTGTGTGTGTGTGTGTGTGTTTAAGAGAGGGAGGGAAACAGTGACATGTGGAGAGGAGGGCATTGGTGTTTTGATTCTGTTACTCGCTGACACATACGGCTGACCCGGGACTCAGCTTATGCTGTTAGGCGATAATTAGCCATTCTAAGCTTTATGATCTACGCTGAGCCGCAGCGCTAGTGACACGCAATATATAATGTTGTAGTCGTTTACAAGTATCTTGCTCGAGCAACTCAGCCAAGACACAGCCCTGCACAGCTCTGAGTCGAAAAAGCAGGCTCGGTGTGACAGAAGGATTCGTTTTCATTCGCTATCATTTACTTCTGGCTGAGGCTATCGCTTCACTGGGGTCTAAGTGCGCCAGCACTCCCTCTCTTACGCTCAGTGATAAAGAATTGTATTTTCTAAGAAATTAATTTTTTGTGCGCATCATTCATGTCATGTGATGTTATTTTTCTTGGTGATATAGGCGAGTGTGCGGTGGTAATAAACATTATGTTGGAAGTTAGCGCCTGTGCCGTGTGCCCTCGTCTTGTGTCCCCGTTTCTTTGCGCTATTTTCTGTCGTCACAATGCACCAACAAGCCCAAATTTCGACAGTGTTGAACTTCTGGCTCATTATTCATTATACTCGGCAAAACACCACTTCGGCCACTGAGAGAACTCAACACGTGAAAATAAGGTATAGTGGGAACGATATGTTAACGCGGCCTGCTTCGCGCGGACCGATCTAAGTCTTCGATTTTCGCCGCCATCGTGAAGTCGGTTGGATTCTTCGACGTTCATACTAAATTTGTGGAGCGTGTTTGGCTCTGCAAACGAACGCCTGAACAGTGTCCTGGCTCAGCCCATTCGCTCAATCTGAGTGGATTCCTTTTATACGACTAGAGTCAAATTTCGACCCGTTTACGCCGTTCAGCATTTCTCTGGCCCGTACGCACGATGATCTGCCGTCTCAACCGTTCGTCGTTCCTATAGAGTGCGCGCGGGGGGGGGGGAAAGGGGGCATTATTTGTGGAAAGAGGCGGCATTAACAACCCTTATCTAATGTATCGGCTAAGCGTTCTCAATAAACTTCTCTTCTGGGCTCTATATTCGTGCTTGTGAATAGGCTCAATTCTATGACAGTCCGAACAGATTGAAACTGCTGGAGGATCTCAAGCCGGTTTTTTCCAGCGTTTCAGTAATGACCATGGCTCGCCCACAGTCCTCTTGAAGACCGTCATTCCCCAATCGAATGTCAGAACGCTGAAGTTGTTTAGGTCAGGGAAGCTCCGGGCCTCAGTGAGGGATTGTGCCGCTTTGTACGTGCAGTGCTCCCCTTCTGTCTAGTTTTCTATGTCTAAAGTTGCAGGTCCGATTCCGGCCTCGGCGGTCCCATTTCGGTGGAGGTGAAATAGTATAGGCCCATGTACAGTGTGATATCAGCGTACGTTGAAAAACCTCAGCAAGTCGGAATTTCCGGAGCCTTTCATTACGGCGTCCATCATAATCATATCCTGGTCTGAGGAATGAAAACCCCAGCTATATATCATTATTTTTTAATCCCTTTTTTTCTTATTCTCTATGAAGGGTAGCAAAACGGAGGTTCCTCTGGTGAACCCATAGCCGCCTTTCATTCTCTTCGTGTCTCTCTCTTTCTTTCTCAATAAACCGAACTTTTGTGGGCTGCTGTCGATCGTGTCACAACATGCGCAGCTTATGTAGTGTAGCTCCGGTACCGCCGCATTGCTGTGCGTTCCCCCGTGATGAGGGCGGCGCAAGACAAAAACTTGGCGTTGTCCGCCGAACAACGTATACGTGCTGTCGCCTGCTCCGCTCGCGTTCCCATTCCTCCGTCCTCCTCAATCACGCGTTATGAGCCCACTCAATTTGAGCTGACCTATGCGTACAGCGGGGACGGGGAAGCCGCTGTGCCCGGCCATCCTCATAGCGCGGCCCCTTCCATCATTTTCAACATCTCTTCCCGCGCTGCTCATTTGTTCTTCTTCGTGCGCTCTCCTTTGTTTGCGCCGTCTCGTAGTTGGTGGAACGGTTGTTTGCGCGCGCCCCCCTTATGGCTCGCGCATTGATTCGTGGCCGAGATGATTGGCTTTCGAAATCGACCGAATCGAACAAGAGCGCGGTCCTAACCCTGCCTCAGAGGCGCCGAGTGGTCGTTCGCTCGAAGTGCTCTGACGTCCCTTAACCGCTCGTTTCCCCGGATGATTGGAAGCGCCCCTCGTTGTTCGCCGCGTGTTTCGTCTGATCGCGCTGACCCCTTTATTATTTTTTTTCTTCCGAAGTTTGTCGAGAGACGCTGAGATAACGAGATATTCGAGCGACAAGAGGGCACGACCTGCGCGATTGCGGTGAACAGGGAGGAACGGTGCGTTGACCAAACTGTCCATCTTTCTTTTTTGCAGGGGGGGGGGTTGGGGGGGGGAAGGGCGGCGGCGTTACACATATTTGGTGCTGAGAAATAACGAGCACGCTGCCTTTCTACTGCTACTACTAGTAGTACTAATATTAACCAATGACACATTTATTTGCTAATTTAACGCTCCCGGAAACAGCCATAGGTGGTCTGGTGCCGCAAAAACGAAAATTACTGATGATAAACAAAGGGAAAAAAATTCTGAGGGCTGTTTTGTTTGTCTGGCGCAAGCGTAATGAAAACCAGCAGATGATGAAGCCGACGAATATATGGGGGCGTGATTGTATTGCTTCAAGTGTATTGTAATAATTGTGGTATAAAAGAGAGAAAAGTAACGTGGACGATAAGACAAAGTTCTCACGGGCAGGCACCGAACCTGTGACCTTCGGATCTGGAAGTCGCAGATTTGGTCGCTGCGGCGGCAAGTCGCCTTTACGTCCACTTCACTTTCTTCACATCTCTATGAAACTTATTACAGCACGCTTTAAACAGAGCGATTAACGTCCCGTGTTTTTCGGGATCATTAGCTGCTTGCTTTCGTTGAAATGACACTAAACAATAAATGCATTCAGGACTCCCTACAGCAGAGAATAAAAATAGATAAAAAAGAATGTGCAAAACTGAAAGTTAGGATAACAAGAGCAAAATGCCATAACACGGCTCGATTATTACCCAAGAAAAATGATAAATGAAATCGCGTACAACAATGTTGAATGCGGGCGGTAATACAAAGGAAGCAATTTGATGTTAAGTTGTGTGACCGTTAAAACAGCGCAAAACGTGCAGTGAAAGAACGACTGTAAGCTACGAAAACTTCGACAGCAAGGAAACAAACACTACAAAGACAGCTATAATTTCTCGTGGATGCTTGAGTGTTGTACGCACAGACAAGCGAGTACATGAAATGTTCTATGCTGCCTGCTTAATTAATTAAGGGGTGGGTGGGGGAAGGTTCTTTCGACTCGGTGCTCTTTAAACAAAGGCTTCATGAAAAGCTTTCGCGTTAGAACTTTTCGTAATATAGAATGTCAGCCAATGTTAACACTAACAAGTAATAATGCAGTGGTCTGGAGGTGACAAATAAATAAATAAATAAATAAATAAATAAATAAATAAATAAATAAATAAATAAAGCGCCCAATTTACGCACGCACGCCAAAACGCCACTACCTACTTCTACACCTCTTGATTGGTGCAGTCCACTCGTTTACATAGTTATAAATTTTCAATACCTCCTTCAATAAGAAGAAAAGAATAGTGACGAAGTATGCAATCTAGTAGTGTGTCTTGAGGGGCGGGGGTGGGGGGGTATTGTTCGTACCCTGAAACTTGTTTTACACGTGTTCCGTCGTCCGCACAGTTTTATTAAATGCGAACGATTTATTTGCGTATTGCAAGCCCTTTTGGCGTCAATCTGCGTATCTATCCGTCTATCTAGCCGCTTACGTCTGGCTGCTCTCGTGATCACCCCCTTAACTCGGCGTGAATGAAAATTAGTATGGTAGGCTAATATTGTTTGACGAATATGATACGCTGGTCTATATAGACATGAATTATGTCACAATCCCGTCGCGTACGTTGTCAAACACTTCACTCCGTACAGTGGCACATATACCCTCGGGTGGGTATGTGCCACAGGTGATTGACACATACCAAGGAAAGACGAGAGCACAAATGGATAATTTTAAAGCATGAGCGTTAAGAAAAAAAAGTTGACATCGGCAGCTTCGACCCAGCGAATGCAAAGAATACATACCATGGTTTAGTAGAATGTGACTTTGAACGAGTTGGCGCATAGCTTAATATAATATTTGTGTAATAAACGAGTTGAAAGTCTAGCGCCTTAATCTGTCTCCTTCTTCTTATTCTTTCTTGCATCAGTTGCGCCGCAAATATTTTATTAAGAAATGTCAGGGTCTTAGCAGGAATCGAGCCCAAGCGTTCTGCCTGGCAATGAAGAATTCTACTACAGAGCCACGCCAGGGTCTGGAACTACTTCTCAAATAGGCCCTGATGTTCGTGAGACGTCTATTGTAGTTTCAGTGCTGGCTATCCAATTTAATAGACATTACATCTGGACTCCTACGATACTGGTGTTGCTAGTACCCATGTTCCTGTTGTCATCGTTGCGCAAGTGCAAACAACTGGTTGTGTAAACATCTGCGTCTCTTCAACATATGCCTTTGTGTGCAAGATTTGTACTTATATTTAGCGTCGTTTCATGACGCGTCACTCAATAAAAAATTACAACACGGGCATCTTCCATCCGCATGCTTTGCATAACGTCGATTCTCAAGGTGCGTGGGATCTGCTGATTTTTTTGTTTTTAGTTTCAATGAAAACTAAAATGACGGCTGTTTGTTCCGGCCATTGGGAAAAAGAAAATAATACTTCGCGAGCCAGGCCGAACTCTGACAGTGACGTAGGCGGCGTCCAGGCGCCTACGTCACTGTCAGACTTCAGAAATGTCCGAAATTGTTTTTGCGGGGGGGAGGGAGGGGCAAGCACCACCTTGATTTTCGGAGGGTCAGCCCCTTAAAAGTGACCATTTTTCGCTCTGCATGCCTCGGTACGAAAAATTTTTTGGGAGGGGAGGGGGGACGGCACGTGCCCGGTGTGCCAGCCCCTGGCTACGCCCCTGGCGGCGTCGACACGACTAACGCGAAAATCATCGTATTTGATGGCGCCAACCTGCGACAGCATCATGGTGCCCCAGGTCACCAAAACTTTTGATGTCGTCACGTCACAGATCACGCGACGTCACATTATGACTTCGTGACGTGAGATCTTCCCTTGGTCATAGTTGGGATTATGCCGAAGGTGCGAAAAGCCTGCTGTGCCGGCGGTCCCGGAGGCTCTGCAAAACAACGTCAGGTACAGAAAACTTTTGGCGACGGGGTAATCAATACAATCGACCTGTTAACAAAAAGAAAAGGAAGATGGCTGCAGCCGTCGAGTCGTTTTATAAGGGAACCCATCGGGAGTCCGGCGAGTTTTGCGTTTGCGCACGAATATTTATTTATTTATTTATTTATTTATTTATTTATTTATTTACAGGATTTCTGCTGGCTTCAGATTGAAGCCACAAGCAGGAGTGGGCAACATATAAATATAGCACACTGAACATTTTCACAATATATTGCGCACAGAGAATGCCGCGGATACAGAGGTTTTAACGCGGTAAAAAGCAAAATATACAGTGCATGACATGCAATTGCGCATAGCATAATACCTATATAAGTGCGTGCTAACATCACTTGTGTGCTAACAACGCAACGTCACAAAACAAAGAGTACAAATATGGCAAGAATACATGCTATATATTAGTATGTCGCCTGTATTATTTCGAACCGGCACGCAGATCCAGCACACGTTCTGCTGGAAGACCGAGCGAAGTTCGGCGCGTCCTCCATTTCGAGAAAAACGGAGGGACGGCGTTTGTCGGCGCGCCTCATATTCCCCGTCGCCGGTCCGCATCGACACGTGCTGCACGTCCGCGGGAGGACGTCGTCGCGTCCCGGGGCCCAAATCCTCGCCGTCGGCGACGTGATCCCTAGCGTTGCGTTGGATCGGCGCGGCGGCGACGACAATGTGGCCGCTCTTTGGCTGGCTTCTTCATCTTCTTCGTGAGGCGAACGAAAACGGCGAAGTGCCGTAGCCGGAAAGGCTTTTTGGCGCGCCTGGGGAGCGCTCAAGGCCAACCTGGCGAACGTGACTCGCACGACCGAGCGCCGGATTCCGAGACCACCCGCCCGCTCGGCCGTTTGGTCGCCTTTCGCCGGCTTCCCGCTGCTCGGCCAACCCCGCTCTCTTTCTTTTCTCCATTTGTGGCGTTGCAACTCTGCCTTCTTCCTCTCTGCAGTGCTGTCATCCTTTTTTATGGGGAGAAGACAACGGTTCTTGTATCGTGTTCGCGGTCGATATCGCCGAGCCGAAGTCTCGCTCTAGTTTTATTCTCTGTTGTCTGAACTCTTGCGCTTGGGTAAGAGATTGTTAATTATTCGGGGGTGGCTACAGGTTTCCCAAACTGACCACAGTCAAATGAAAAGGCAACAAAGTACACATTGTGCATCCAGTGCTTTTTTCCTGACTCCGCTGGCCCACCCCTGCGGACAAGTCTATACTCGCGGCTCTTTCGCCACGTTTTGCGCCAGGACTTTCTCTCCTTCTTTTTTTTTTCTTTGACAGAGCCCCTTTGACTCTAGTATTTTGTTGTGTCACTGATTGCTCCCAACGACGTCAAGTTCGGTTTTCTCTTTACTTCGTTTGATTGATTGATATGTGGGGTTGAGCGTCCCAAAACCACCATACGATTATGCGAGACGCCGTATAAGGGCTCCGGAAATTTCAACCGCCTGGGTTTCTTTAACGTGCACCCAAATCTGAACTCACGGGCTTACAGCATTTTCGCCTTCGTAGAAAATGCAGCCTGCGCAACCGGGATTCGATCTCGCGACCTGCGGGTCAGCAGCCGTGTACCTTAGCCACTAGACCACCGCGGCGGGGCTCCTTTTTACTTCGATATAAATGCGCTGGGGCCTTCTTGCTTTCAAATAAGCCTCACTTTTCCGATTACCGAATGATGGTTCACGGCTCTGAACAAGGTGAAGCCGCTTCGTTGAGTGATAGTTTGTTATGATGTGCTGTTTATTGTGAATAATATTTTACACCCTAATCTGTTGTGAGCTCACAACGGCCACTTTTGCTAATGATGTCGTCCACTGCCGCCGGTGTTCGTGGCGCCGTCTTTGCGCATTCAAAAAAGAAAAAATGGGGTTTGTGCCGGAAATCGAAGCAAGGCACTCTGTGTGGCAGTCAAGTATTCCCCCACAAAGCGACGGCAATCTTTAAAACTGCGTTGGAGAAAAACGCCATAAGGTGCCATGTCGTTCGAACAGTCGCGATGTAATACTGCATGACAGCAGCGTAATATCGCACCAGCGTCATACCATGTGGGTAACATAACGAGTGGGTGGTGAATAATAATAATTTATGGGGTATAAGGTCCCGAAGATACGATATGATTATCATAGACGTTGTAGTGGAGTGCTCTGCAAATTTGGACCACCGTTTTTTTTTTACGTACACCTAAATCTAAGCACGGATTTCGAGAAAATTCACCTCCATCGACAACGTGGCCGCCACGGCTGGGATTCGAACTCGCGCCCTGCGGGTCAGCATTTGAATACCATAACCACAAGACCACCGTGGCGGGTGGGTGGGTTGTTTAGAGTTGCCGACCGATTACGAATGGCTCAGCCATAATTCATCGTCGCAGTCATTATCCCCTTCATGTGCGGTGCGTAACTACGCATTGCCTTGCAGACACGCAGAGGTTGACGCGATACACCTCAGTGTGATGCATTATGACGTTGTGAGTACTTCAGACCTGTACACAGCTTGCAACTGAAACAGCACAACCAGGTTATGCTGTGACATTGCTGGGTGACATTGCTGGGTGACATTGCAGTGACATTGCCGGGCCTGGAGTTTCTGAATGTGATAGCCTTATACGTGCCTCGTCAAACACAAAAAATTGCCCGAAGCTTCCCTCGGGGGAACACTGAGGAGGATGCGGAAGCATGTAATTGGTTAACGGGTGTTAAATTGCGACTTACTTGGGTCGATGGCTAAATTGGTTAACGTGGTTGTGAAATGGGGTGTTAAATGAGTGAACACGTACGGCACGTATGCGAAAGGGCGGTGTTTTATTTATTGCGACGAACCAACCGACGAGCGGCAACTGAGCGAGCGAGCGCCGACCTTGAGTATATATACAGCGCGACGGTGCATGCGCTGTCAGCTGTCGAATGTTCTCGAAGGAGAAGCGCGCGCGCGGCACAGATGGCGACGGCGCGACGGCGCATGCGCTGTCAGCTGTCGAATGTTCTCGAAGGAGAAGCGCGCGCGGCACAGATGGTGGGCGACGGCGCATGCGCGCGCGTCAGCTGTCGAATGTTCGAGAAGCGGTGCGGACGGCGCGGACGGCGCACTACAAGGCGCGAGTATAAGATGCTTCCGCATCTAATATGTTGAACGATTTTGAGTACTTCGTACTCAACTATGGGAGAGCACTGAGCCGTCCCGCTAAAACAGTTTAGTGGCTGGTAACAGAGTTAGACACATGCCTGAATACACAGGCATGGTTCAGTGTGCACCGACGCTCGCGTAGGTTTTACATAGCTAACTTTACCGTACAAGCTCATGTTTGTGTTACTGGTTTCCGTACCAATACTTTACCTTCCTGGTGCATTTAATGTGAAACTTTGACCGTTTTAACTCGGACACATGTATGCTTTTGAAGTGCAACAAATAACCTTATACTTGATGAACGCGTGAATATTGCAGTAGCAGAGAACGAGTGATTATTGTATCAGACGTAATGAATTAGCTCAACTAAGGCGGTGCGGACGGCGCGAACGGCGCGGACGGCGCACTACAAGGCGCGAGTATAAGATGCTTCCGCATCTAAAACGGACCAGTGTTCTGCGTCATGTGGGACAACGCGAGTGACGTACAATATCCTCATCACGGGATGACGTCACCATATAGCGTCAGCATGACGTAAGAAATTGTCAAATGTTGTGTCATATTGACGTCACATGGCACGAAATTTTCGCTTGTTCAAAAGTGGGCCGATCCTCCAGGCAGTGCAAAGCAGACGAGTTGCAGAAAGGTTATCCCGCCGACACTGGAGCCGTTGGAAAACCGCGTTGGTTGAGAAAAAACTTTCGGTGGGACGTCTATAACGCGTCAACTTGGAAGAACAAGAAGAAGGCGGCGTTCGCTTTCGAGTTGACTGAGGCAAATGCATAGGGGACCCTGTCAGTTCTTTTGTTTTATATTCTTTTTTTTTCGTTTCCCGACGTCACTTACGCGTTCCATGTCAGTTGTTTCTTTATTACTTTTTTTTGAATTTTCGTTTGCTAACGACAATTAGGCGTTCCATGCGGCTGCGTACGTTTGGAAGCACGACGGGAGCGGAAGCATGCCTTGCACCTCTTGCTGTGCTGCTTGTCAGCATGCCACTTTCATTGTTTCTCTCGGCTCTTCGTTTTACGCGCTGCTGTTGCTTGGGAACCACTTTTCTTTCCTTTAAGAAGACAATGTCTTCCGCGGCCTGTTCGATCCACCTACTGTACTCTGGAATACCGTGACTATTTCTGGCTCGCATACGGCTATCAGCGCTTTGTTGGCACTGACTGTGACTGGCTTGTGCTGACTACATGGTGACCGTGTCAGCTAACGTCGCCGAATAATGACTTCTTTTTTACTATACCGCTGGTCATGCAACCTCTATGCGAGCGCACTTGTAAAGCGAACCCGAAGGTCGCGGGGTCGAGTCCCATTCGCGGCTGGGCGCATTTTCGATAGAGACGAAGATGATTGAGGCCTGCGCTCTGAGATGTAAATGCACCTTACAGAATCCCTAGTGAATGACAATTCTAGAGGCCTTCACTACGCCGGCTCTCATAATTTGGTGGTTTTGGAACTGTGAACTTTAACAACTATATTATTATTATTATTATTATTATTATTATTATTATTATTATTATTATTAGTAGTAGTAGTAGTAGTAGTAGTAGTAGTAGTAGTAGTAATGGAGGCTAACGATTGGTAAACGCCGCCTGATGTCGCTGATTTTTATCGCTGAGACGTTCGAGTCAAGATCTCCCGTGTGTCTTGGATATGAAATTATCATCACCATCACGAAATGACACGCCCTCAATCTCCGCCCGAGCACTCTATCTGCTACAAGAGAGAGTGCAACGTGCGGCGTTTGAGCGGTGTTCGCCAACGTTTTCAGGACACTTGTGTTCACCGCCCGCGTGTTCCCTTGGAAATATTTGGTGAACCAGTGAGGTTAGTAGTGACGTTTGTCAAGTTTCTGCGGCACATATATACTACAGTAGCTTTTCACAGCATAAATACTATTGTCGAGCTTTGCCTGAGAGAGAAATAGATGGAAAGACGAAGAGTGAAACAAAAAGATAGAAAAGAGAGCGAGGATAATTATAGTGCACCAAGGGGTGGAGAGAGGTCAGAGAGTAAAAGACTATGGCCAAGCAAGGACCGGTTAGGTGCTCACCAGGTGCGCTATGACCTAGTGCAAGCTATTAGAATTCATGATCATCATCATATTATTGTTATATTATTATTATTATTATTTTTCTTTCAATTTATATTTAGTAATTTATTTTTGCTCGTCTTGAGCCACGAGAAAGGCTTGTTTCCACCTTGTTGACATGCCGTTGTTAGCCACCCTCGCAAGCACGGTGCAACAGCACCCCCGGTGTGTCCGTGTCGACAAGACAGAAGTCCCGCGCGCATATGTCGTCTTCACGGCCCGTCTTGGCGAGCTGCCCCTTCTGCGAAGCCTTTGTCGTCGATGTATAGTGAAGCTGCTTCTTTGTCTCACGGTTTGTCGTTCTTCCGCTGACGTGCTTTGTTCCGTGATCAAGACGTATGACGGCTGCCTGCAATCCGCTGCGGCTGCACTGGTTCCCCGTCAGTTACGCTTGTCTTGCCTCTCTCTGTAGCACGCCGCGGTGTACAGTGGTGACGGAGTGAATGGAGCTCGGCACAAGTCGCTGCATGACTATAGAAAGGCAGGCACAGTGCTCTGCGGTGCAGTTATTCAAATTATATTACCCTGTTGGCAATTTTCGTTGCAGTCTTCCAGTGACGAACATAGTTCGTTCTTCGCACAGTCGCGCTCAACATGGCTTAATTGCAACACGGTAGCGTGCGGCCTCACGAGCTCCAAGGTCACCCATGGCTTCCGATAGCCCTTATTTCTGCTCGTAAACATCGTCTCTTATTTGTAGATTGTCCCCAATCAGCAACTCAAAAACTTCATTGAAATGTCCTGGGGAGTTGAGGCCCTTAGGGGATCCACGAGGGACACCGCAGCCGTACTCTAGGCGATGCCCGAGTATACGGCGGGAAGGTCGTGGTGTTTCGCAAGTTCTTGGATACTCTGGTCTGTCTTTATTGGTGGAGGAGCTCGGAGCCCTTGACTGCTTCTGGCCAGTCGGACTCACTCGTGAGAGTCCCCTGCTATAACGACGAACATTGCCAAAACGTGTGCGAGAGGGAACAATAAAGTTCTATGAAGTCGGAGCATTGTGGAGTAATGCCTCAATTGTAATGGCTGTAATGGCTCAGTCAGTCCCGCATAGATACGAACTTGTTTGTAGCATCCTTGATGCGTAAATATTATTTGGTTGTGAAAAAAGGGAGTAAGTTGACTCAATTTGCAATCTTAGAGCCTGTGAGGAAATATGCTCCAATGTTGCACGCCATCTTGAATAAAATTGTAGTAGAGGCAGGCATGCCACAGTTTTGGTAAGTGGGGCCCAAATATTTCAAACTTGACATTGGGCAGACAACTGCTCTGTAGGTTTAGAGCATTGTGGCCCGCCGCGGAGCTTGTATCTTACCACAGTATACGAGGCTCTGCTTCTTTATTGTGGTGGAAAAACAGCAAGAAAGAAAATGAACGAGATGAAAAAGCACGGACTCACTGGAGCGAGATGTTCTGCCATTGTCAGTTCATTCGGGTTTACCATTACAGAGCACCCGGACTGACGCTCGTTTAATCGCGGGTACAACGGCTTTCCTCGTCTTCGGCCCATGCCATGTCTCAGTAAATCGGTGCAGCAATATGGAAGCTAAGCCAGCGTCGGCATCTGAGAACAACGACGCTCTGCAGTCATGACGGTGGTTAAGAACAGGCTGGCAGTGCTTTTCCGGCACATGTGTCGTTATTAGTTATAGCTTAGTTAAGGCTACTTGTACGTGACATGTTACCTTTTATATAACCAAGGATTACTGGACAGAAGATCTAAAAATTGTGTGGGTTATCACTAATCACTGAGTGCGTGCGCTAACCATACTAACTTCTATCAGTCATAAATCGCCCTTGTAATCGCGAGAAGACCTGAGAACTCATTCTATGGCTGGGCGATCCCATGTGAGCCGTTTCTAGTGCTGCGCTGTTTTACGCACACAGCGCGCAGTCGCTCATATTTTCACGTCATTGCCTCGCCTGGTTCGCCCTTTTTTCCAATTGCTTTCCGAGTTCTCTTGGTGGCAGCCTCGCCAAGCGTGATTCAAGCTCGGAATGAGAAGAAAAACGCAACTCGTTTTGCATAATGTGCCTGCGGGGAATAGCCGCCCGCACACCGCGAGAAGAAACGCTCGGACTGTCATCGGGGCCGGCTATGGCTCGTCTCTCTTTGGCTTGTGTTGTCTTTCGCTCGCAGGATAACGCGGCTGCGCTAAAACGGTCGCCACGACGTGCGAGTCCGTTATATGGATGGTGGCGTGGGACTGCTTAACTACCTGAAAGCAGCGAGCCTGCCCACTCTGCTAGCTCACGCGCGAAAGCTGTAAGAGAGCTCACAGAAAAACAAAAATATCGATCTATATAACATGGCGACCGTGTGTGGAGTTTTCACTCGAAGGTGGGTTTGCTGTGAGATAAAGGTAAAACCGAAAAGGTGAGATAGTTTGCGGGAAAGTTGTCTCGTATGCGGTGCGTATAGAGGAGTATCAGGTATCGACGACAATAAGATTCGATATTATCTCTTTTACTTAAAGTCAACAAACCTGAGCAACCGCCTGTAGACTGTGTGTGCTCCCCGAGTGTGCTCGTGATTGTGTGTACCTTCTCATCTCTCTGCAACCTCTTTTCTCCCCTTCATCCCTTCCTCAGTGCAGGGTGGCAAATCGGATGTGCGTCTGGTTAACCTCCCTGCCTTTTTTTGCATCTTTATCTCTCTCTCTCTCTCTTCTCTTCCATTTCTATAGCGCATTCGTAGCGATAAGATCACTTGCTATACGTGGCGCCTATACAGGCAGAAAAAGAGTGTTGCGCCCTCGCCATCATGGCTGCCACCTGCGCTCACTAACACTCCCAGGTTTAAATGCACATATATACCCCATAAAATGGACGTTTAATTGACCACCGCTCTATAGCTTGAATTCTACCGCTGAAACCTGGAGACCGCTTGGTAGAGCATCGAACACTTTATTCAAAGGTCACAGGTTTGATCCTTGCCGGCAGCAAGTTATCTTTTCGTTCACGTTTCTTTCTTTACATTTACGTTACAATCGCCACTAATAGTATTTCCTATACTTCCTTCGTTTTATTAGTTCTCATTAATATTCGTTGTGAAATATGTTATGCAACACAAACTATTGCAACGAGAATGATTCTGGAGCGTTTGCAAATGCAGTAGCGGTGAAACTGATTTTTTTTTTCCATCACCGTACACTTTGGGCGTGGGGCATACAATACATTAGGAGTGGCAGAATTGAAACACGAATGTCCTGCGAGCACTTGAACGCGTACCGCATTCGTTTTTCAATCGTGGCGTGGTTGCGAATGTCACGCGCAATTTTTGCGTTTGTGTAACTCGCCATTTCTAACAAGGTTTTTAGCAATTGTTGTCACTGCAAACCTGTTATTACTGTTCTGTCATCTCGCCTAGGTGTATTAGTTAATTTTTGGTCGTGATTACGATAAGTGGTTTCAACGCTTACGCCTTTAGAATTCTGGTGCCAACTGTTCAGTCGCTATGAAGGCCATTGCGACGTTCTACAGGTCAAGATATTTCATTTTACTGCGCGTAAGTAGATTTTCCAGAAGGACATTGATATGTGCGATTGCGAAAACATCGTGGCAGGTATTTTTGTCACTCAGTGCCCTGAGACACACGCTGCTGTGTAGACGTGGGAGCAGCAAGAGGCGCTGCATGCAGCCTGAAACGTGTTTGCGTCAAGCGACTCCTTGGCGACGAGGAAATGGAGGCTGTTGTGTGCGTGGCCGCTTTCGCATATGCAACGACGCATTCAGTATGTATAGCAGCAAGGAGAAAAGGGGGTGCTACCGTATCAAGAACCGGAATTCCACTGGCAGCGGAGAGGTTGAAATAGCGCCAGCGTCCACACAGACGTCCACGCTCAGCCCGCTGCGTCCCTATTCTCCGGCAAGGCTTCCGGCAGCGCAGGCCGGAAGTGCACCTCTACGGCGATACCGTTTCCGGGAATATGTCTAGCGCCAAGCACCGTGGCCGAACGCGCCGCAGTGCTGCTGCTATCGCTTTCTCAATGAGCCCCGGCCGTGTATTATTTCTCCTTTCTCCGCTTTCCTCAGCGTCGGCTTCTCGCGCCAGTGGAGCAGTGTAACAGAGCGCCCTTCCAGGGGGTACCACTCTCCGCGCATCTTTCTTTGCCGGGGCTGCTTATTGAGCTGTCAGGGTGGTCGCTTTAAATGGACCTCGCTTGGCGATGATTGCCTTGTGCTGCGGCACGGAATCGGGTTTCGGAAGGAGCGGATCCGCTTGGATCGCGAAGGCTTCTCCGCTGGCTACCCAGACGTGTCCTTGTTCCTTCTTGCTGCTCAGACGCGCGCGGTTTTTCTTTCTTAGCGAGGATTTTCTCACCGCGCTAGCGAAAGGATGTGGGGAGTGGGGTGGGAAGCACAAGTCGTGAGCGCTTTTATACGCGGCTGCTGACGCGGCACAGAGCCGAGCTGACGCGTGGCCGCCGAGTGAAGACGCGATAATCTGGCTTTTTCGCGTTTCTCCCCTGACTTAAGCCGTCGCAGCTTCCGACGTCTAGAGTCCTCTCCTCCCCTCGATCCTCTTGCGTTGCTGCGCCGCGCTGATGAGAGCGGCTTGCCGATGACAGCGCCCTTGGGTCTGCGTTTCGTCCCTCCTCGGCTACCGGCTTGGCGAGTCTGTAGGAACTCAGGGGCGCCTTCGTTCTTATTCTGCCTTCATTCTAGCGAGGCACCCCTTGTGTAGTGCTCGCGTTGTCTGGCTCACTTCGTTGCATTTATTTGCGCTACAACCCTACACTTAGCGCGTATTGACGTAATGCGCACCTGTAAGCCACCAGTGCGCTGTTGACTTCTTTGCGTGCCACGAGCCTTAACGAAACCATGTAAACAGCGTGGTCTACCTTTGTGCAGTTTTATGTGCTATGTGTGTATCAGTGCATATATTATAATCGTCACCCACCAACTGGAGTAGCACATCAGGTGAATACCTACTCCAACATCTCCAGCTATTCATTAACATATTTCTCTTTCTCTCTCTCTAATGTCTAAGGGGAAAAGATTGGTTGTTCTGCTGTTCCTTTGAAAATATTTGTGCAAGCGCTGTCGCAGTTACTATTTTGTGAAGTGTCGAGTCAGAAATTAAGGAGAGAAGTGTACATTAAGGACTTTTTTCTTTGTTCTACACAATATTTATTAGAACTAACAGAAAAAGAGAGAGGTAAATGAAAGTCAGGGTGTTTAACCATGCTGTACCTGTTTTTCCTCTCTATACGGGGAAGGCGAAAGAGGGTGAAAATAGAGAGAGAATGAGGAAGGAGAGAACAAGTCATACGTGGAAACAGAGATCAACTTTCACATTTACTCGCGTACACAGCCCCGCCGCGATGGTCTAGTGGCTAATACTCGGCTGCTGATCCGCAGGTCGCGGGATCGAATCCCGGCTGCGGCGGCTGCATTTCCGATGGAGGCGGAAACGTTGTAGGCCCGTGTGCTCAGACTTGGGTGCACGTCAAAGAACCCCAGGTGGTCGAAATTTCCGGAACCCTAAACTACGGCGTCTCTTATAATCATATAGCGGTTTTCGGACGTTAAACCCCACTTATGTATAATCACCCGCGTAAGCATCCACCCCTGTGAAACATTTAAGACCAGCTCCTCTACAGTTGTCCTAATGTAGACTGGAACCCAACTTGTTCAAAAAAAGATTACAACGACAGGCTCTGAGAAATCCAAAACTTGCGGTGCGCATTGAGCTGATGGAGTTCTCATTCCGTTGACAAGAGTGTGCTTCGAGATCATAAGAGACCTCAACAAAGGGAGGACTTGTTGGTTTTCATTATGGAAATCATCTGTGAACGATGATGCACATTTCGGGGCATTCTGCATCTGCCCTTTAAGAGTTCGCAGTGGTGGCATGCTGTGAGTGCCCCGCCATAGAGTTTCCTAAAAATTAACTAGAGGGGACTCTTTCGCTGCGACCATTCAGCGACCATGGAAATGATGGGAAGTACACGGATTTGTCTGGCCTTCGTACTTGCGGGCGACGAGTCATACTTGCGGCTTCGTTCATTGCTGGTTTTGGTTTTGTTTTGAAAGAAAGAAAGAACGAACTCTTTTGAACATTGTGACCTGATTCGAAATGGTAAAGGTTACGGACATATCTATATACGCAGGAACTGCGAGAACAGACATGGGTAACTGTAACGCTTGAGCGTTACGAAACAGCTGCCATAGGCAGTGTTAACCGGACAAAAACAAGAAATAAATATCGGTATCCCAGCAGAAATCGAACCCTAGCATTCTGCGCGGCATTCAAGCATTCCATCACAGAGCCACGCCAGGTCTCCGAAAGACTTAGCCCTCTAATCATTGTGAAACGTCAAATGTGGTTGCAGTGCTGGCTGTATACAATTTTATAAACATTACATGTGCACTCCTATGATGCAGCCGTCATGTCGGGTGAACGTAAATTGCAGTTAGGCGCTATCCGCCGAAGATCACTTGTGTTGCAGTGTTGAGGGCTACCATCCTCGCGCACACCAGCGCGAACACCAGCGCTTCTTATCAGCTCACCACTTCTGGTGTTCCTATTATATGCGTTGCTGTTGGCATTGTTACGCAACTGTAAACAGTTGCTAATGTAATACAAATGTGGCTGTTTAACGTATGTGTGTGCGTGACTATTTATTTAATTAACAATACGGTCAATCCCGGCAGGGATTTTTACAGGAGTGGGCTGAAAAGTGTCAACAAACATTCTATATTCACATGCTTATACAATTGTATGGGTACAAAAAAATCATGGTATAAAATGATAACAATTATAGACCTACATTATTAACGAGGCACATGTCTCAGTCACATGTGCACACACTGAAAAAAAACACGAAAAAGAAACAAAAAGGTAAGAACGCAACATACAAAGTTGGCACCGACTTCCATCTTTTTAAACCACAAACTTACTGGCAGGAAGGACAATGATCAGTACAATCCTGATAGCGTCGCTATCATGTAGCTGATAGAACTTTGTTTACATATTTAGCGCCACATCATAATGCATTGCTCAATAAAAAAATTAATAAAACACATTCACCTTCCATCCGCGTGCTTCGCACAACGTCAATTTCCAAGGTACGCGAGATCTGTCGAATTTTTTAACCGGTTGCTCTAATGAACGTCCGCAATAAGTGCGGCCTCGTCGCTTAATTGTTTGGGTTCACTTTCGCCTTCCCCTGACCGGCCACCACAGAACAGCTCGTGCGCATCGTCGCGTGAAAAGACTGTCGAGGTCGTCATCTCCGCTTATTGCTCACGCTTGGTGGAGCACGCCTGGGGAGATAAGCGCGAATACCGAGTAGCCCGAGAGTCTCGAGACAGCAGCGGTGACAACCGCGACAGCCGCGTGATGTCGCTATGTGCCGTTATAGTTTCTCTGGAACGCGCGGCCGGAAAGACCTTCGCTCGCGGTATGCTCGTGCTATATACGTACGCTGGTGAAGTAAATGAAACGCACCTGTGAGGTGCTTTTTCAGGCGTAGATTTCGGTATATACGTATGACATATATTCGGTACGCTGTTTCTTTATGTGCATGTCTATTGATCTAACCATAGGGGATGCGTACCGCTTTAATTGAGACTGATGTCACTAATCGCCCGATATCACGTGGAAGCTATAGACGGAACAGGTATGCGGCATTCATAAACCGCTTTTGACCTAATTACTCGTATTAAACGAGCGTGTGATTGATCTTAAAAGTAGACGATGCAGTAGAATAATAATAATAATAATAATAATAATAATAATAATAATAATAATAATAATAATAATAATAATAATAATAATAATAATAATGGGTGCACGTTAAAGAACCCCAGGTGGTCAAAATTTCCGGAGCCCTCCACTACGGCGTCTCTCATAATCAAATGGTGGTTTTGGGACGTTAAACCCCACAAATCAATCAATCAATAATAATAATAATAATAATAATAATAATAATAATAATAATAATAATAATAATCGTTTTTCGCGCCAAAATAACAATATGAGAATGAGGGACGCCGTAGTGGCGGACCCCGAATTAATATTGACCGCCTTGGATGTTTTAACGTGTTCCTCAGCCTAAACAAGACGCGCTATTTTTGTATTTCTTAAAATATTGCTAATAATATATAGATGGTTGTTATGGCACAATAAAGATAATGCAACGTAGAGATAAGGCCAAGAGTCGGAGACTCAATCCGGACTTTAATGGCTGTACAACGACCCAGATATGACAAGCGGCCGTTTGACGACAAGTACTAGTCGCTAATCGAGTCCTCCGTGATAGCTTAAAGCCAGCGACGACTGACGTGCGCATTTATGGATCCGCATGCAATCTTCTGCGATTCAGTGGTCCTTCCTATGGCAAGCAGAGTTAATGGCAGGGTCTTTTCACAAGAAGTAGAGGCCGTGTAATTTGGAGGTTATACGTGACATATGCCAGTTTATAACAAACTATCAGCCATTACGCGTTAATAAAACGCCATGACCTCTTCGGTTACACGATATCGCAAATGTCCAGCTGCACGTGACATCACATTAGTAATAAATCGCCTGATATCATCCCCAGCTTCAGTCCGAAGGCGCTGCCATAATCTTGTCTGAGCTGTTCTTAAGATGCGTGACCCCCCAAAAAATGCACTGTCGAGGCTGCGATGCCAGTTTTTGTGCCCGCGTGGGACATCCCAGAAAGGGGGTTATCTATGTCTTCGTGGGAAAGGTCCATCATGCAATGTCGGGGGCGGCTATAAACCGTAACCTCTCCGTTCGCCCACAATCTGCAGCTATTAATATGGATGACGCAATGCCCTTTGGAGCTCACCGTTGCACAAAATAGACCCAAATCACAGCTTTAAAACGCCGCAAAGATTAAGCAGGCAAGCATAAACACCAAACGCCGGATGAGGCTCAGTGTTTTCTATAGGCAGACTATAGTTCAAGTGCAAAATCCGGCACTCCGATTCTCCGATGTGGTTCACACGTGATCGCTGGGGAGAAGTAAAACACGTCCTGTAGGTTAGTAGTTCGCTATATATCTACTATAAGAAGTATGCAGGCTTGTCTGACATTTTGTGGGAATTCCGCCGTCCACGGCCTCCGCAAAATAGTTGGCTAATCCACACTTCTGACACCATGTCGTGACACTGCATATATATATACGAGTGCGAAGCGTATGCGTGTTGCAATAAACAGTAGAAGAGTGGCGCTCTGGGTGACGCAAACAAAAACGCCCTTTCTTTATTGGGCCGGTCGATAACATACTTACCGGGGGACATCACGTAGTAAGGATAGCTTGGCGCACACAGTTGTCGCCCAGCTATCAGTTGTGACGTCAGATGCCGAACACGAGCAAACGGTAACAGCGCAGTAATAGTTATACCTCCCCCCCCCCCCCGCGCGCGCGCTATAGATTTCTGCACCTAACGGGGCTTTGCACTGCCTCGATCCATGACTGGCCCACGTTTGACCTAGCGACTACTTCACCTCATGACGTCATCATGTGACGGTACGATGGTTTTGTCGTGGCGACGTCACTAATTTCCGAAATCTGTGGCGTCATTCTGACTTGGTATGGTGATGTCATCACATGAATATTTTTTTCTGTTTTTTTTTTCACTCGTGTTGACGTGTCCACGCTGGGGGACGACGGTCGATGCCCACAGTGAGTTTCCACGTTTGATGAAGCGTCCGAGGATCGCACATTAACGTCACATTCTCATCAGCTTTCGTAGTCCGGAAGCGCAGTTCTTTGAGACGGTGGCGGCTTATGTCGTCGGCAGCAGCCATCGATTCCACGTTCCGACGAGGTCGCCAATGACCTCTGCGACGGGCGCTGTCTTTGTCCTTGGCGGACACATCCCATCAAATAGGCCATTCGGGACGAGCCTAGTACTCGCTCGTGTAGGCGTGGTGCAGTCGTCTGGCTTGCCACTGCATGGCGACGCCGCACCATCAATGTTTATGAGTATTCCTTGGGTGCTGTTATATGGTGTCGTCAAATATGCATCGATGGCTGCAGTCCATTTCGCTGTACATAGTCATTGTTGTTTATGATGGCCTCCGGTATCTAATACACATGCCTATACGGGACGACACTTGTTTAATGTCGAAAGACGCGGGCGGTCATTACGCACGCGTGGTAATTTAGCCCTCGCACGAATAATAATTTAGCACCCGTGCGAATGGGTGTGAGGCATGCGGTTACACTAGAATGGCAAATAATGAGCAGGTGATTGGGCTAAAAATATTGTTAACGTGGTTGCTGTTGTTTTAATTTATAACACATTCCTGTAATTTACTTTCATAAAGCTAAGTTTATGCCTTTCCTAAAAACATTGCTGCCAGTAAGTCTGTTCGCATTATCATTGTGAGGTGTTATAAACTGAAAGGTGCACGCCTTCGTTCATGTAGAAAGGGAAGGCGACGTCATCCACGTGTGCATTGGAAACTGCTGAGCCCTGTTCTCTGAAGGGTTTTCAAAGATATCGTCATCTTTCTAAACTTCATCACCGCTTTGTTCGATGCTAAAAAGGATTTAAGCAAACGTATTTGGCGACTTTAGAATCACGCAAATGCTTAAACTTGTTTCAAAGCGTATTCAGTTAACCGATTACGTCTACGTTGACACTTTTTTTTTATCTCGTCATAGAGCGTTAAACTGGCAATTTCTTTGTGAATGATGATGCCAACAGACGACAGAAGCAGGTTGGGCTCAATAACGACCTACTAGTTGTGTAACTGAGAAATTAATTACGCATCGAACTGCATTAATTATCTATGCCCACATCGCTATACTTTGGGTCACGCAAGTATACCGTGCACGAGAGGTAACCGTTGTCTGCCGACATCGCTTTTTATCGAAAGATATCTCTGCACAGCGTAGAATTGTCACGTGACACAGTAATTATGTCAATATCGGTTAAAACGGCATCGTGGAACTGCTGGATATTGAAGGGCCGCCGCCACTGTGTATTTGCCCGGAAAGCTTCGTTCAAACGCTATATAGACCCGTATGGCACCGTCGCATTCTCGTTCCCTTCAGGTCGGTACTACTGCCGCCACTGTGGCCTGATACGAAGAACTCCGTTGCACACCACTGAAGACGCTGTACGCTCGAACCGCTCCTCTGCATCCTCGCTCCCTTCGAGTCGGTACTAAACAAATTAACGCCTTCGGGACTAACGGTGTGCGAGCGTATAAGCAGATAGGCACGCGTAAAAGCTTCTGCCCCGTAGTTTCTCTTCGCTTTCAATGGGAGCTGACTGTTACGTATTTCGCTAAAGAAGCAACTGTATGCAGCTACTTTTGCAAGGCTCATGAACCCCCCCTTCACCCTCCCAAGAAAAAAAAAATGCAAGCCACGGAAGTCGGGGCGTCCTCGGCTTTTCTTCCTTCCGTTGCAGACGCGAACAGAGCAGCAGCAGCAGCCGGCCGTGGCCCGCGGCACACTTCGCCGCCATCTATTATTCACGGGACAGGACGGGTTTCACGGGGCTCTGTCCTCTTTGCGCGTCTCACCGCAAGACACCGCAGCGAACTCATTAAACTAACAGCGCGCGCTGTGTCCCCACCGTTTCTTCATCCTCCCACCCGCAGCTCCTCCTCCTCCTCTCGGCTATTCTGGCGTAATCAAATTAGATGACTGCTTTCAGACCTATCGCGCATTTTTCGTGTTTTGGATCGTTTCTTTCTTTCCTCTCTCGCATAATTTTGAAGCTCTCGCTTCGCGTTTGCTGCTCTGCCGCGACCTTGTGCGCCGATTGTTTGTGCTTTGCTTAAGTGGCCAGAATGACTATCTTATTACCCAGGCGATTTATGTTCAGGGCCCTTCGTTGCTTAGCCTTAAAATGTGCCCTAATCTTGTCTTTGTTTGCAACTGCATGCTAATTGCAGGCTTGTTTTCGTTTATGTGTTTTGATGTGTGAAATGGCCATTATCTTATGTCTCATAAAACGCCGCATTCAGTCACGCTGTCGTTTCCCGTCGTAGATTCATTTTTGTTTATTTCATCAGCTCCTGTTTTTATATTTATTCCTCTGTGATAGCGAGATATATATCAGTCAACACTTCCGTACCTATATATTTTTGCCCTCTCTTTAGTTGTTCATTCTTCGCATCTCGACACATGAATTGTTCGTCTCCACAAGTGGGGCGTCGTTTTTTTTTTTTTTCAGATGTGGATAGGCAGATGCGCTTGTTTCTGCTGCGTAAATATTTCATTTCGGTAGCGAAAAGTGACTGGAACAAACTATATATTGCTTGGTCGGAATCACAGGCGTTTGTGTCAGAGGACATATTTCTCACCGGAAATATGGCAGTCTTCCTTGGCATCTTTTACCTTGTGCTGGGGACGAAAATAAATATGCACACACACGCGCGCGCGCGTGCCCGCTAGCACGTGCATTACGCACACACTCTCTCTCTGCAGGAAATACGTTTTTTTTATTCCAGTGATCTTATTCAGAAACTATTTACGTTTGTTTTTTCTCACTACCTAATGTGCTTTGCGCTTGCCGGTACGTTGTTGCTCAACTGAGCACAATGTTTGAAGTTGCCACGCCATGATCTGTGCATAGAAGTGAATGCTAAATCCGAGGAAAATACTTTTGTATACGCTAGCATGAGCAGTGCCGCCATATGTTTTGTCGCAGCGTTCAATTATTTCGCCGACCAGTGTCTTCTTCTGAACTGAACATATCCTGACAAGAAGAGAAAGAAAAAAAATGCAGCAAGGATGTGAAGGAAAAAGAGAGATTAGCGTCACCTATCCGTATTGCGTCCGGCCCGCCCCCTACATCTGCTGAGTGCATTGCGTTGACAGCATTGCGGCTCTGTGGGCGGTGAACGAGACAACTCAACTTCGAAAGCGAAAGCCGGCTCCCCGGCCTATAACTCACGTGCTCGTCCCACGTGATCATATAATTTACAGATCCATGCCCACCCTCTTTCTAAGCTGTGGTCTTTATGGCGAGCGTGTTGGAAATCATGAAAGCCGGATGCCCTGAGAAGAAAAAAAAGATAGCGGACAGGGCTCCCTCAAAAAGCCATCGGCGCCATGAAACAAGACAGCTGAAAGTGAGATACAGGCACGCAATGTATATTGAAACGAACAAGACACGATAACACTGTCAAAAAAGAAAACCATATCTCGTCATGAACCCTGTCGCTTTAGGCTCAGCTCGCGGCAGTCGCACCTGGGAAGGAAATAGGCTATCCCCTCCACCCCTCGCCCGTTTTCTCCCCAGTCCTTGTTGCTGACTGAGAAAAAAAAAAAAGACGTAAATGTAGACAACGCAGAGCAACGCTCCCTGGCTTCTCCTGCTCCCCCGCAGTGACGCATTTCTCGCCGCTACCGGAAACATTGTTCACATTTCGGTCCATGCTATCCCCTCATCTCCCCACCCACCCTAGTTCCCCTTGCAGTGCCTTCAATACCGTATACACTCGTGAGCTTGTTGTGGGCGTTTTCTTTTTCTTGCGCACAGCTTGTCCCTTCTGTAATGGAAGCGCCGTCCTGTCTGCTTTCGGAAGGCCCATGTCCCCTCCCTTGTCCGAACAGGTATTGCAGCGCCATATTGTGGGAGTTTCCCGTCATTTCATCCCTATGTATGTTCGTTTTTTCCCCTCTTGACGCATACGACGCCGCTCCCCATTCCACCCCCTACTTCCTCATCTTACTTTTTTCTCTTTTTTCTGTGAACGTCTCGCCGTGTTGCACTTCATGGAAATAATGGGGAAAAAAACTGCAGCCTTCCATACGTGGTGCGGCCCTCTCTTTAGAAAATGTCTAGCTGCACCCCCCCCCCCCTCCCAAATTTTTTTCCTGTCCTACCTATTCATCATTTGTTTACGTTTTCTGGTTTCTTCGTAGCTTTCGCCCTTAACTTTATTCATGGGTACGTCTATCTTCAGAGCACCCTTTATTCGATACAACCGCCCACCCTCCCCCCTTTTCTTTTGTTTAGTTTTTTTTTTCCCGAGTGCACTGGTCGCATAGCGCGCGCTGCTTCACTCCGATCCTGTCGAAGTAATCGCTCTGCTACTGTCTCTCTGCACGCTACATCAGCCAAAAGCAAAAGAAGAGTATGCCTGAGCAATGGTTTGTGCGTTAAGATTTTTCTTTTTGACGAACGTGGCTGTCCGACACTGCATGCGTAGACCCGTCACTGTGTAAAGGAACGCGTATCGGGCGGAGGCCCAGTGTTTCGCTGCGCACGTCGTATTTGACTGACAGCTCGCTAAAAATTAAAACCCAGAGAAATGGAACCGTTTCTCCTTTTTTTTTGTCGTTTTTATTTTTTGTGTCAAGCGAGCTCTTCCGGATTCCAAAATGGTATTTCTGTTCCTAACCGCCTCATCTACCTGCCGTGTGCTCCGCGAAGAAAGAAAAAAAAATGAAATTTAAAAATGAAAAGGTGGCTTGCAGGCTGACCTGCGAAGCTGACAAGTGTTGTCCGGCCAGTTCCGTGTGTGGTTGTCGGCTGCCTGTCTGTCCACTGCTTCCCGTTTTTCTTTCTTCCTTTACTGTTTTTTTTTTATTTTTCGCTGTGGAGCTCTCAGCTAGACTTCGCCTTCACCTTTTCTTTTGTTATTATTTTTTTCTTGCGTATATGTACTTGTTTTCCCCATTGGCACAGTATTCTGCGGGAGAGGTATTTCTTAACACAAGAGGCGTTTATATTTCTTACTCGAGTGGTTTTGGAGGGTATCGGCAGAGATGAAAATATTCGAAATACAATCCCTTTCTTCTTGTTCCTTGTTGACGTGTTTGTCTGCAACTAGCACAACAAGTGCTCAGTCCTTGGCGCACTGAATTGTGCGTACGCGAGGCGCATCAAGCCTCGTACGAAGCCCTCCATCCCGAATGGCACGGAAGTTAGCTCCTCAAGTTGCACTTAATAGTTTCTCGTCACTACAAGCGTCTGTTTCTCCAGTGCGTTTCCACATCCTAACTAGTACAGTAGCGGAACTCGCGGCCGCCGTCGCCGGAGCATAAACGGCACGCATGAAATCACTGGTACTAGGGCACGTCTCTGTCGATAGTGGTTATGTTAGTAGTGACTCTGGCGAAATTGTGAGAACCGAGAAGCGACGTGGTGTAAGTTGCTGGGCTCTTGTGACGCGGGCCAACAACCTTCGACTCTGGCGGAATAGTGGTACCTGTGCAAGGTCAGGCACGACATTTGCTGTCATTCATATTTTATAGTGATGTGACAACATAGACGACTTCTATTCAGGTGACGTCGACCGCAAGCTCTGTTAATGCGCTCTATGAGAGATAGAAACACGCGATTTCATATATATTCAGAAACGAAACTGCGTATGCAGGGAAGTGAAAATTTTTTAAGGAGGTAGAGGGTTTTAAGCAACCTAATGTATGTATGTTCGTGCGTGTGTTTACATGTGTGCGTGCGAATAGTGATGTGTGTGTGCGCATACACAGATGCAAAATTGAAAATATTTGGGAGTAGGAGGGTGAACCCCTCATCCATGCATCTTCGGTTTTCCTGGCTATGCCATGGTAGAAGTCACGGTGTAGTGGGGAACTACTAAAAAAAGTTTGTATAAAGAAGAGTTGCGTATGTACAGCCACTTCTCGGTAACTCTGGTCTATTCTATTCCGCCCTCAATGAAATGATGTCTTGACATCGAACAATCAAAACCATCAATAGCATGAATGCTCGGCCGTTGAGTGCCATGGCAGTTGGGTGACTGAGTTGGGTACGTACACTTTGCGATTGACAGTTGCGCCATTCCTGTGGTACATTCTTAGTCCAGAAGTTATCCATGAGCCCACATTGATGAGTGCATATTTACCTTCGAAGCAGAGCTGTAGAAACAAGCAAAATAAATATAACAGACACACGGAAAGGCTTTGCTTGAAGTAGAAACCGTGAATGATCTGGAAGAAATATGATAATATGTTGAGCTTCAGTGAAAAGAAGTTGTCCACAACGGTCCGTAGAGCACAGTCGAAATGGCCAAGCTCAAATGCGTTCGATAAGCCTCAAAAATGATTTTTTTTGTTTAAATGAAAAGAGTAAGTTTTTTTGCGGGACTTCTCGTCGACATTATCATTATATAGATAAGTTGTTCTCCAGTGGTCCAACCGACACCTTCGCGTTTGTGCTGTTTTGCTCGGGGAACCGTACCACTATTTTTCGGGCGTTGGCAAGGCTTCCCCCTCGTGCCGTCTTCGAGCTACTAGCGAGGCTTCTTTCATTCTCCCGATTCGTAGAGGAGATGGTGCGGCGTCCGGTATTTCGCTTTTTCCGACCGGGGATCCCTTTGTGCCGAACCACATGGGGGGGGGGGGGGGAGAACGCAGACGCACCAAACGCACAAGAAAGTACGGATCGCTGCAGTAGAATCGGGAAGAAGCCACATGTCGAATCCCGTGAAAGGCCTGGCCTGCAAACGGCACCCTCCGCCTTCGCACAACAAGGTGGTGTGACTGGTGTGGCTCGACTTTAGTTCGAGGGCCGCGGCTTAGTACGGCTGCTGTGAATGTGGGGACGAAAGCACGTCCTTCTGGAGTCCCGAGTGGCTCTCGGTTGTCTTGCAGAATGCTTTCTCTGTGAGCGCCGATGACGATGTTTATTTATTTATTTATTTATTTATAATAAATACTGCGATCTTTCAATTGCAAGATCATTGCAGGGAGGGGGGAACATTCAAACGTAGGGACATGCATTTAAACAAAAATTAACAGTGCAAGTTTCAATATCCAAGACCTAAGAGAAAAAAAAACTGATTTCTATAAATTTACAAAGTAACACAATATAGAATAGCCATATGCATATTAACATAATAGCACAATACATGTTACAAACTAATACAATTATTACAATAAAGCAAATACAATACAATAAGAAGTGATTCTTTAGGCGAGGCTGCTTTCAAACAGTGAGAGTTTGTTTTGTGCGCCTGTTCCGACTCTTCTCTTTTTTGGGAGTTTTTGATGACTGCCATCTGTAAGTCGTCTTTGATTTGTTGTTTAAGCCTATCATTGAGTCGACAAGACGTCGGCCGCACTTTGTGCGTATCTCTTCCTCGTGTGCCCGAATGCTGTCCCGTCCTTTTTTTTTTAACCCTCTGTGCTTGACCTGGGTGTTTGAACTAAGCAAACGAGACTATACAGTCGTCTGAATAAAGCGAAAATAGGACTTCGTCACACGATCATAGCGTGCTTACCGCTGCAACACCTGTGCAGGTTAGCCAAATCGCAGGTAATACTGTAAACATGATATGGCGCTCTTTGGCCGTGAAATGGCCCTTGCGCCACAAAACATCAAACATCATCATCAACTGTAAACATGATAGATACGACAGCAGTTTTGGGTTCCGGTCCCGGTGTATGCGGATCCTATGCGTTCTATTCGCGTTATATGTTGATCCTGTATCATATATTCTCCATCCTTAAAGAGGCTGACGTAGCCCCGCCGTGGTGGTCTAGTGGCTAAGGTACTCGGCTGCTGACCCGCAGGTCGCGGGTTCGATTCCCGGCTGCGGCGGCTGCATTTCCGATGGAGGCGGAAATATTGTAGGCCCGTGTGCTCAGATTTGGGTGCACGTTAAAGAACCCCAGGTGGTCAAAATTTCCGGAGCCCTCCCCTACGGCGTCTCTCATAATCATATGGTGGTTTTGGGACGTTAAACCCCACAAATCAATCAATCAGATTTGGGTGCACGTTAAAGAACCCCAGGTGGTCAAAATTTCCGGAGCCCTCCACTACGGCGTCTCTCATAATCATATGGTGGTTTTGGGACGTTAAACCCCACAAATCAATCAAAGAGGCTGACGTAATGTGTCTTGCTGACCATAGCCTCCGAGATGGCGGGCGCGGGGCGCTGCCGCGCGCCCGCGATTTCGGAGGCCATGCGTTGACTTGATCTACGGTCAAGCTAAACTTACTTCCAGAAGCGTCAAGTCGCGTTGTTAGGTGAAAATATTGTTTTCAGCTGAAAAAGACTCGTCTGAGTTCAGTAGGTATTTTACAAAAAACAATCACCTAATTACTGTACAGGTACGTGTCAGAAATATGCTTTATGGCATTAAATTGCCGCCTCACTACCTTTTCAGAGAACAAAATAAGCACGCATAATGCCTGTTTCACGTTATTCTTGTAAACACTTGCGCGATGACAATTTTTTCTACAAAAGAAAACGATATAATGTATCAAGATAACAAGATGGCTGGTGGCATTTTAGTGGCTCCTGTATGTTTAGAACCAAAATTTGTCCATGTGGGTGAACATTGCTTTCAGGAAACAATGAGGTGTACAAGTTTCCGGACAGGTTATTCAGTATGCACCCGAAAAGTCGACGTAGTATCGTCCGTGCGCAACAAATGCATAACTGTTTAAATTGATTCACTTCTCTTCTTTGGTGTTCTCGTGGCGTTATATAGAAGCAAAGCGCAGTTGACGTCTTGTGAGCTTTACTAAGAACATTAATGAAAACTCTCGCGAGTACATGGCAGACAGGGACCGCATGCTACTGTCAGCGTGATGTATACCTTTAGAAAGAGATCGTTTACGAAAATCTGAAGGTACACGTAGGGAGATTCCGCCAGCGAACGCCTTTGGAAAGTTTCGAACAGTATAAGGACAGCCTTGTTTGCCGTTTCTCTGCGCTTCGTATCGGCAGTGCTTTCGTGCACATCTTGCTGCCTCATCATTATCGTCATCATCATTATTGTCAGCCTGTGTTAATCTTCGCAGGACGAAGGCCTCCCTCAATTATCTCTAGTTTTCTCTATCCTGTACGAGCTGAGGCCATTTTGTCCCTACGAAAAAATTTCGTTGCTCCACCTGACTAGCTACCTTCCTCGACTGTTTTTCTCATGCATCCATTCGAAACCAAATCTGTTGCTCTTAACTTCCATCAGATTTGTGTCCTACGCATTACGTGGCTAACCCTGGTTCACTTTTTTTGCATGAACCCATAAGGTATATGCTAGCCCTGTTTGTTCTCTGACCCTATTCTGGCCTCCTCCCATCTCTTGATGCTACTTCCATCATTTTCTGTTCCTTGTGCACGCTGCGTGGTCCGTAACTTTTTCTCTGGTTTCTTTACCCTCTGCCTAATGCACAAAACGTGATTTCAGAAGTATTTCTTCATACAAAGAGAGTTGTCAAGTTATAAAAGCCTCTGTACTGTGTGTGCTGGGCGCTGATTTGTCCGCCAAATCAGTTCTCCATCCGGTATTCTGTATGACTCGAAAAGGGACTGATAAGGCGTGGCTGTGTCGCTTCTTGAAAACCTACCAAACAGAAAATAAAAGAAAGAGAGAGAAGAATGGTAAGAAAAAGAAATTCCACCAGCTGCCCTCGCGAACACCATCATTCGTAGCCGACCCCAAACTGTCCGCTATGCTTTCAACTTATCCGGGTTTCACGCATCCTACGTATAGGCGACGCAGCACACAGCTATAGGGGCCGTATCCCCCACACGAGGTGAACGGCCCTGGCGGTTCTCGCATGCGGGTGCCTTCGACGCCAGACCACGGCTCAGTCTATCGCTGCACCTGCGCTCTGGCTGAGTCAGCTGCGTCCGTACCCGTCGTTTGCTCGCTTGTGGCTGACGCGAAGTTTTCCGACGCCGTGTGTGAGCCGTCGGCCATGAAGAGCGCAGGTGGTTCGAGTGAAGCGCATTGCAATGGCTTAATTCGGCACTCCAGCTTAAGCGATATGGAAGGACAACAATATGTGTGTCACGTCGCTGTCTCGCGAGGGTGTGTCGTTTTTAGTTTGTCGGGACAGCCGAGTCAGTCGTGCTCTTTGCCATTTTCGCGGAGAGCAATCGAACGGGAAATGCCGCGAGATAGACCATAATAAATGTCTGGCTTGGTGTTAGGGGATGCCAGTAGGGTGAATACGTGTGAAAGAACAAACAAAAAGAAAAGTGTCTGTGCTCACGCAGGCATGATAAGGCACCCGACGACATCAGTGTCGTGACTACAAAAGTACGAGTATTACGATAAAATTGTTGCTACAGCAGTCATTAGGAAGATAGAATGTTGAATCTGAAATATTTGTAGAATAAGACGTGGGATGTGATGCAAGCTCAACGTAGCAATATGTATTGAGATTTTACTGAAATCACAGTGCGATTTAAAAGCCAATATGTACGTCTACCGAGGGTATCCATTACTTATTGGCTCGATTATTGACCCGCAAAATGGGAATCGAATCCAAGCTGCTTCCGCTGCATTTCCGATGGAAGCGAAAATGTTTGGGATCTCTGTGCTTAGGTTTAGCCATACGTTAAACAATCCCTGGTAGACGATATTTCCGGAGCGCTCCACTTCTGCGTCTCTCGTAAACACATCGTGGTTTTTGTGCGTAAGACGTGGCAATTATTACTAATCGTAGTAATAAAATGGCAACATAGCAAGGACATTCACCAGAACTCAGAGTCTTGGTGAACTTAGAAATGTGCTGTATGGGAGCACAACAAATTCCAATGCTGAGTTTAAGCCGCTTCTTTAATTTCTTTTATGAAATTGCGGGAATTCCAGACACGTTCTAGACAAAAAGACTGAATATGATGCAAGGTAAACAAAGCAGGCTATATGTATACTGACACTTTATGCTATTTTCTTCGCTAGTACCACATAGGTGCTGCGTAAAAAGCTGTATATTGGTGCACGAGTAACGCAACACTGATAGGCTGGTGGTAACTGATAGTTCAGCGAAGTCGCGAATGTACAAAAAAAAGTTGAATATCTGGTTCTGAAGCTTAAATATTACTTCGAAAATTTGCATAGTCAACGCCGAAAACACTTAGTACTGCAGCCTATGAGTTCTCTCTCTCGCTTTCTTTTCTTTTTTTATCGTTACATGGAGAAGACATAATCACAAAGAGGCGGCGTAGTCTTACACGCAAATTTTGCATTGCAATACCACAACACAGCTCCGCACAATTGCTGTGCAAGAATGGAAGGCCCAAAACGAATGGTCATTTTGCTAGTGGGATGACAAAGTTGCTACCATGGGCTTCAGTGTAGATGTAGCTCCTAAAATGCTTGGCCTAAGTGATAAAGGAGTGGCCGTCGAGCTGTTTATGTTGTTGAGATGGCATTGCAAGCATCTAGGTGACCGGGCTTCGCACAGCCTATGCAAATGATCTATTCGCATCCATTATTAACAGACCGCCGGGGTATAGCGGTTATGGTGCTTGGCTGCTGATCCAAAGGTTGCGGGTTCGATTCAGGCCGTGGACTGTGCGATGTTGGTGCACGTTAAAGAACACCAGATAGGCAAAACTTCCGGAAATCTCCGCTACGGCGTCTCCCATGATCATATCATGGCTTTAGGACGTTAAATCTGAGATAACATCATTGCTCTCATTAAGTGTTTTGTCGGCACCACGGTGTAAGAATAGTGTTTACACAATCGTCCGCACTTCTCTTGTACAATGCTTCCTCCTATATAGTATATGACTGAAAAAGGTAGAAACTTGGGATTGTGCTGTGTGCGTTATCCGTGTCAGTCCTTGTCTGTGCGCTGTTCCTACATTCCTCATCCACGACTATTACTTTGGTGCAAGACACCGATACGCATAGTTCTCGGCCTTAGCTGTAATAGCAAGTGAAACAGCAATCATAACTGTTGACATTTTGGGGGGATAGCAGCCCTAATATTATGAGGCATGCCGTAGTGGGGGACTTCGGGTTAATTTTGAACAAGTGGTGTTTGTTAACGCGCTCATAAAAGCAAGCAAACAGGTGTTATTTGCATTTAATCCCATCGAAACTTGGTGGCAGAAGCTGGGAATTTACCCAGTGCTCGGTAGCTTAGCAGCGCAACACATTACGTGAAGAGCTAACACGGTAACGAAACATTAGAAATTTGTGCTTATCCAGGCCGAGTAGGCACAAAAGGTGCTGATCGTGAAATGGAGTACAAATGATGAGCTACAACTAAATTATTTGTCTGGTGCTTAGCAACAATAATTAGTGGGAAAGGGAAGCGAAATAGAGAATAGGGGCCTCCTTCTCCAGGTGGGTGCCTGTACTACTACACGTTTCGCCTTGAACGCGAGACGCGTGGTTCGATTTTCAGTTCCTCGAACACTCACTGCTTTGTCTAATGGAGAGAGAGGATACACTCTCAAAACTACAGACGACGAGATCAACGTACACTTGCTGTTTAAGTTCGATTCACGAACGAATGACATAAAACAAGACACGCAACACTGAAAAAGCCACTTCAGAAAGATCGATTGCTCAGGACGTTTCGTATAATCTCTCTCTGTCCTTTGTCCCTCGCATTTCCTTCCCTCCGCTTTTTCATTTCTTTTGTTGTGGTTCTCTGCCAACGTGACTACGCGCCCTTCGCCCAGTAACTACGAAAGTGGTGAAAGTGATCGCGTGATGTCTGTCCATCAGTAGGTCTGCTAATGGCAAATCGAAAAAAAAAAAAAGACAGAACAGCGTCCAGTGCGGGCCATCGCTCAGAAAACGCTAGGGGCGAGCCTGATTCGACAGACAAGCCCCGGTTTCGAAATGTTACCGCTTCGGGGTGGGGGTCATTCAGACTCTCGACTTGGTGGGCAGATGAACCTCAAATTGACCTCAACATCGTGTGCCGTACCTCCTCCACTCAGAACAACTCGATGAAAGCGATCTGCAGTAATGGGCGAGTGAACAAAAGCGTGCTCGAATTCTCCCCTATAGCTCCTGCACTCCTTCCTTGATGAATGAAGTGAAAGGCTATAGAAATATATGAGAAAAATTCGTGGTACCATATTTCTTCCTTCGACCAGGAAGGAAGGAATGATTCAGACCGTATGGCTCTACCGATGGGCCATATTGTGTTCGCGTAGCGTGGGAAATGGCTTTGATGCCTAGGCGGCCCACATCGCCCGGCGAAAAAGAAAGGCGTCGAAATTCCCCGGAAGAAGACGACCTCTGAAGGAAGAACAAACCAACGTTGGAACCCCGGGTGCTCAATAGACGGCATGCTGGCGGGCGTAGCGCCAGCAGCGACGGCGAACACGAAGGCGAGCGAAGAACAGCAAGTGAGGAGGGCGCTTCGAGAATTTCTCGTTCCGCATTCCTCGCGATTCGGTAAAGATGTACGCTGCTTTCCACAAGACCAGACCCGGGGATCCTTCTTTCGTCCCGAATCGGGGAGAGAAGAGGGACGAGGTGGTGTATCGGGAAGCCGCACGATGTCGAAGAGGAAAAGCTGGCATCTAGGCTGCGGATCTCGACCCGGCCCTTTTTTGTATGCGACCCGTCTTGTTCCTGCTTTTGTGTATATAGGCCTTTCACTAGTGAGCAGTGGTTTCAACTACGGCCTTGCGCCCCTCCCCCTAGAACACCGCTCAGAGCTCCCATCGCCGATGTTCTCGGGCTCTTTTCCAGTATGCCACGTATATGTCCAGATTCATCGCCATGGCTTCAACTTCCCTCCCGGTCACCGTCTCTCGAATGCTCCCTCGTAAAGCCCCGTACTTTGTGAGACCACCGCTTTGGTTGGGGCCGAAAGAAAAGCCTCGCGGGGTCCGCGACCCGGTGTCGTTTGCGGATGTCACCGGGTGCATTTTGCTTAGCCTGGTGGCGGAATCTGGCGCGTCCTTCTGATCTCGGCCATTTCGGTGCCTACGGATCACTCTCCCCTTCTCTGTAGGCGAATGACGAGGAGGGTAGTTGTCTGGAAGCAATCGGCCGTTCGATCTCGACGCTGCTGTCGCCGCTGCCCGAGTGGCGATGTGCTTCCGACAAAGCTTGTCGTGTATCTTATTTTTCTGTTTTTCCCGTCGCCTCTTACGACGTTGTTTCTGTCCGCACGATGCGTCGGTGCTCGCGCTTGCCTTCTTCCACCGAGATTTCTTCCTCGCCGCTTCATTCGGCTGGTGGTCTGCAGGACGTATTGCTGCTGCTCTTGTTCTTTCTCTCGTTGTTCCAACTTTTGTTTTATTCTTTGCGATGTGGGCTAAAAGAAATCCACGGCGCTCGTAAACGGCTATGCCGAACTACACTTTTTTTTTTGTAATGGTGTGTCATGTATTGACATTTTATACCGGGAACTCTCAGACCTCGGTATCACGCCACTGAGCAATGCGTTTTTTGTTGGGGGTGACTGATTCTGCACTGAGAGAAACAAAGCTGTCCGGCACTGCGATCACAAGTAACCATCCTTACAACGCGTCGCACTATAATTTCAGGCATCAGAAAGGTTTATGAAGAAACTCTGTTGACACTGGGTGAATTCTTTAGACGCCGCTTACGTCAGTCAGCAATAACAAGAAGGTTTTACTAGTAACGCTGTGTCTGCAGAAGTCCGGATTGTTGAAAAAGCTTGGTCATGCTTATGATTCATGACTGTCCTATTGCGCGAATTTATCGTGCGCACCTCATGAAGTGGTCAAATGGGTGCAAGGAACGTCGGGTACTGTGCTTCTATTTCCGATGTGTATGCCGATTTTTCGCTTTCTGAGATCCATCCTCGACTTCAATGGCCTTCACAGCAGCAGTTCGCGTCTTTGTTGACATCAGTGAATGCAAATTGATGATGATATCAGTGTTCTTCTTTAGTTATCTTTCTGATAAAAAAATCAAGCGCCCGTTTTCAAAACAAGAAAAGTAGGAAGCAGATATAAGTTTAAGGTAGACATATCTTGAAACCTATGAAACGATATGGAAGAGTCTTACCGTGACGCCACTCAGTTTCCCCTTTGGAGAGTCTAAGTGTTCCATTTCATTTTTTTGTTTTCGATTACCTCGACTGCTTCACCGACCCCTGTTCATTGCCGTTTCATTTTAACTTTCCTTTGCTGGGATACGCCGCTCCTCCTTTGCTCTTTCCTTCCAGCATTGAGCCATTCATCAAAATTCCCTCGGTGAACAGCCCCGGGTGATAGAGAGAATCGCTGCGATGGGGCTGCCATTACCGGAAGCAGAGGGCGCTCCAATCGCGGACGTGATGCCAACTTCCGGCGCACGCGTGCTTCCTCCCACGGGCCGCGCCGTTCATTGCGGGGCCGCAAAAAAACAGCCCCCCGTGGGCCAATTAAGGCCGGACGACTTTACGGCGTCACTTCTTTTCACGGCCGGCCGTACGTACGCTTTGCTTGGGCTCGCCAATTGCATATTATTTTTTTTTCTCTCGTATAGCCTCAATGGCGCCTGAGTGTTCCGGCACCTGCATTTGTCTCGTTCCAGTATCTCCTCCGGTGTTTAAAGTAAGGAATAAAAAGAGGGTGAAAAGTTGGTGCAAATTATAAATTTCCCACCGGCGCGCTTCCTCCGCAAGGCGACCGAGCACGCAGGACTACATAGCGCAAGCCCCCCGAGGCGCGCCAACGTTAAGCGGAAATGATGACTCGAGACGTTACTCCCGCGGGAGAGCAGTGCGCGGTCTTCAAAAGGGATAAATAGCGTTTCATAACGCATCTTCGTGCGAAATAGCCGCGTTTGGCCCGTAGGCGAGGAGACAGCTATGGCGATATCCTCTTACAGCCGAGCCCCGGCGTATCTCGCACGTTTCTTCACCCATCCCTGCGCGTGTCTCATATGTATATCCTTTTGCCGCATCTATCTCGAATGTCACGCCCTGCGAAACCCCCGTTTTTTGTTTTTTTTATCCGCTTATCGTGTATACGACCTCGGTAAGTAAACGCGGTCCATATCGGGTTGCATGGATGACGCCGGTGTTATGGTTATTTATTGTTATTAGTGTGCGTAGAATAACGGCGGGGACGCAAGTCGCCTTGCGAAAGACTTCTTTTGGGGCTGCACGAGGAGGAGGACAGGGCGCGCTTCGTCGTTGGCCCAGTGTATAATGTGCGAAGCTAGCTGTCTTCAGGCAGTGCACTTCGCGGTCTCGCGTTCGCCGCAGAGCAGGATTGATGCGTCACTAACGCGTAAAACGTTATAAAGCTCGCAAACGTAACCGTCTTCGGGTGCTGTGCACGTATAGTTGGAAGCTGAGTTAGTAATGCGCTGGCGGTATAGGCTGTATTCGTCGTATGGAGGTCCAGGGTTTCTCATTTTCTCAATCTCCACAGTGCGCATTGCTGGGATTTTCAGCTACATATGTGGAAACACCGCTGAAAAATGGGCGACCTGGCAAACACGCGCACGCGCGCACATACACACACACAAACACGCACACGCACACACACACGCACGCTCACGCAAACGCACGCAAACACACACACATACAAACACACACACACACACACACACACAAACACACACACACACACCAAAAAAGTGTTTCGTCCTCGCCTCATTTCTCTTAGTGGTGAAGCGACCTAGCCTTGTCTTCCCCTGTGGTTACGGTATAGAACCGTTGCTATAGTCGAAAGATGTGTGACACACACAGAAAAGTTTACAATACAACGTAGACACACACACAGGCTAATTATAACATAAGAGAACGCTGTTCCCGGTGAAAATTATAGCGAGGAGAGCCCTAATGAGTTGATGTCTACTAAAATGTGCCTATATGTTGAAACTTCTCAGAGAAACCGGTAACGCAAGGACACACGTCAAGCACTATGTGTCTCAACAAATTACCCGTATTAAAATGGTATAAAAATGGTATCTCGCCTCCAATAAGATGACAGATTCTTGGATTCACTTTCGAGGCATATCCTGCACTCCAGCGAATTTCTAAATCCTCTTTCAGTTTCCTTAGACGCGCGGAAGGTGAAATAATTTACATATCGAAATACACTTTATGTCACTCAATTTACATTATAGGAGACAGCGCTCGGGTAACGGACGGTTACTCACCGATACCCGGAGCTTCGCCCACTCGCCGTCATTCACTTCGTGGAGATGCGTGGATTTTTTTTTATATATACTGCGGAGTATTTTAGGGGTCCAGGCTATTCTAAGCTGTCGTATGCTGTCAGCGCTTGATGTAACGCAGGCAAAACCACGAATAAAGATAGAAAAAAGATGAAACGAAAGAGAAATAAAAATAGGGAAAAAGAGAAAGAATGGAATAAAAAGAGAATTAGGTAATGAGAAAGGAGAAAATAAAGAGAAAAAAGAAAGAAAAAAACGGATGAACAGAAAAAGAAAGGAGAAAACCGAAGAAGGCTGCCTAGCTTTCCACTTTTTTCAGGCTTCCGTTGGTTTCAGGCTTCATTTCAGGGTCCCGTTGCGGTCGCGTTTTTTGGGACCCTCGTCTGCATGTTTTATATTTTGTGTTTTTTCTTTTTGTGTTAGCAAAAGTTATTTCATTGATTTGATTGGTTGGCACCAATAGAGCGAAGCTGCCATAATGTTTTCTTTTTTTTTTTTGTCTATCTCCCTGTGCCCCCTTTTCGGTGCTCTTTGATTCCCATTCGTAGTCTCGTCTTTCAGGTTTTTGTTGACGTGAAAATATTGGGCACTGTGAGCTGTGCCGTTTGTATTATGTGTTGTCGGGGTTTAAGCAAGCTCGTTGAAGTGCTTCTCTTTTATGATTGACTAGTCGTTGAAGAAATATTTTTTATGCTACAAGTGTAAGAACAAAAAGCGCCGTTTACGTCGTACAACGAAGCAGTTTGGTCTGTACTAGAGTAATGTGCGACCGGCGAATTACTTCTTTCTATGATTCTGTACCTCGTATGGGTAGACGTCCAATAAAGCTTGTGTTCTTAAATATGAAGACCATTTTGTTTTTTTCTGATGTGCTGGCTCTTTTGAAATGTGAATAGTTTGTTATTGCCAACTAGTTAGTCAGCACATTGTTAGAGTTCTAGTCGGAGTTTCTATTGCGAGTTCATGTCGATTCAGTCGTGTTTGAAGTGTTATTTCAGCCAAGAATATTTGTCCGTTGAATAAAGTTTGTTCTTTGTTGTGTGTCGCATACGTCTTGGGCATTCTAGTGTCTGTTGAGAGAAAGTAATTTGGAGTGTTTTTGAGTGTTAAAAAAAGAGACAGAAGTACTAGCCTATCCTCGAGCAAAAACGAGTGAGTCGTTCTCTGTGCGTTTATCACTCTCACTGGCGGTTGAAGCGAGGCTGCGGGCCAGGAGAAGTTTTCACGTCGGTTTCTTTTCGCCCGCCAAATGGATTTTTCGGACCGTCTCCTTCTCATTTGAGCGTATGTGCTATAGAACGTGCTCTTGCAAGCACGCCAAAGTGAGGCGAACGATTTGGAGATTTTTAATCCCTTTCTTGCGCCGTTTCATCGTTAAAAACCGATTACCAAAGCCCATAAACTGCGTCTTCCTCGCACTGTTATGCTTTTTTTTTCATATTCTCTCTTCTTTTTTTCTGTTAGCATTTTTACGCAGTCTGTCTCGCAGAACATTCGATTTGCCGACGTACGTGCTGTAAGTCTTTCAGGCATGATGCGCTGAACATCTCGCATATAAAATATGCCAAAAGCGTATTTTTCGCTGTTGATTATTGTATCTTCTTTGCGCAGGACAGAATGCCACATGATCGACTGAATTTTTTTTACAATTTTCTTCTAACAAAGCACAGTAAAACGAAGTAATTTGTAACTTTGCTATCTCTACATTATTACATTCATTTGGAAATCAATGAGTGATTACCAAATATTCTCGGAGACGTATAGTCTATATAGCTTGTACCATACATACAGAACTGACTCTCTGCAGAGAATCTTCCCTCTAAACTGTATGTTCACGTACGCTCAAAACAGCCTATATAGTTCTTCTTGCGTCTCCATATATTCACATAATTAACGTGATCAAGCCGGCACACGTAAAGATGCAGACGCAAGCTCTTGTGTTCCGGCTATATTCATTGTTACTTGCCCTTAAAGTCTGCATGCATAAAATGATGATTCAGCTTTTGAGAACGTGCCGAATCGTTGCAATTCTTGCCAATTTGGCAACATCGCAGTATAAATCACGTATACCTTCCATGACGACGGTGTAGCTTGTTAAGTTTTTCAACGAGCGCGTTTTCATACACCTGCGTGCCCCGTCCAGTTGGGAAAACGCAGCGTTCAGCTCGGAAAACACGTCGAAGGCCTGCTTACTCAGCATGCGCACTGTGCTTTCTGGATGCCAACCTGCTGTGCACACTTCCTGGTATCGGGTCGACACTGCGTCAGTACAATTACGCTAATGATGTTTCGCAGCAGCGCTACTGGTTTTGTATATATGTATCTTATTTTCCCCCTCTTCCCCGCTTTCGTATAGTAATAACCGTGTTATCCCGTTGTTGCTGCGCTCACCGTTGTAGTTGTCGTTGTTGATTCGATGCTGACCTTCTGCTTTATAAGCCGTCTGAGTGATTAGGACATCACCGTTCACATAGTCACGTTTCGTATAGTTCTGTTAGCACCAACTCGAACGTTAACGTGTTTACGTGCATAATGAAAACGCTCGAAAACATGGAAAAAACTGTGGATGAAGTCGCTTGAGTTCATTACGAAGCTTGTTCGTTCAGCGCTCATAATTTTCTAATGAAAGTGATTTATCAGAGTGCTTGCATTCATGTATCTGTAGTTCATCAACGTTGGGTACCAAAGAGACACAAGAGTAAATCGGCGTTCCTACATTAAAGGCACTCACCAACATAGATTGGTAAACTTACTCATGATTCGCTCACTCGGATTCACTCAGACTCAGATCGACCCGTGATTCTGAACCTGAAGGAATCCGGGGGAGCAATATTTAAATGAGTTTCCGTCCGAGCGAGTCTGCATGGTTGAAGAAAAGTTCCATAAGTGTGAGAATGGGTGAGTGCAGTGCAAGAAAATTTTGGTGAATCGTACCCCCGTATTCTAGAACGCCCCTTCACTCAACGCTTCACCTTCACTTGAGAAAGCCGATGGGAGCGCTGTCTCTCGACACGGCAAGTAATTGCATATCAGCGATAATCTGCTGCAATTCTTGAGTATAGCGCAGCGTCATTTTCAGCCGAGCGGTGGCGCAGTGCTCAACTTTGTCAAGTGAAGGGCGAAAGTCGAGTCGAGAAGCATTTGTGAATATGGTGGTGAGTACTAGTAAGTCCTAAACGCGAAATATAATTCGTGAGTGAGTCGGCTTAAGCTCCCGAGTTTTTGTCGACCTTTGCTCACAAGTGACCGGAATGGGTGACAGTGCACTTGTGGAAGTGGAGAGGCTGCGAATTATAGTTTCGTTACGAGAACTTGGCAGCGCAAACAAACGGGACAAAGCCAGGGCGTGCACAAACAAATGCACGTTTTCGTATACCTTGTTACTTCGTCGCGATTTTTCGCGCTACCGAGTTGTCATGATGAATCTATACTAACTATAGTCCGCCTGTCGCCTCTCGTGTGAAATATGGTAACCGAATCGAACATGCTTCTCGCGAGTCGAATGGTGGTTGTATCATTCAATTGTGTTCAAAAGTCACCGAGACAGGCACGTCGAATCGCGTGGTGACAAGCAATGGTATTGCGCGAATGAGCCGTTCGGTCTGTTGTACTTAGTCTAATGCTGTTCAAGTACACCCTAAAGTACAAAAGTGTAAGACGTTAGACATGTTTGTGCTGCATAATATTTTTTAATGAGCAGCGGCACGAAAAAAAAAACAAGGAGGCAGAAAGAACGAGTGACAACTCTTTTCTATGTCCTTGTTTTTACGCACAGCCGTTATAATCTACAGTTTGCATATTGTAGGGCACGCCTTCCCCCCCCCTTATATTTCATTTCATTTAATTTCATTTTATTATACTGTCAGCCCCATTTGGGCTATAACAGGGGTGGAAAAAACCAATATACATACAAAAAATAGGTACTTTCTATACAACTTCTATTATACATAACAATGAATGACAAGAAATAGCCAAAGCACTCTGCTCTTGAGAGCATAGAATAAGCAAAATATAAACTATCCATCTTTATACAGGACATCCTTTATGCCCTTCAAGAAAAAAGGTACACATTCCGATAAGACAGTGGAATTCGGCAGCCTGTTCCACTCACTGATCGCCCAGTCTCCCCAGAAACTGATCGCCCAGAAACTGTTCTGTTCTTCGTACGTATATAGTGAAAGGCGTTGAAGTTGAGGCACGGCGCTATCTGTGAATTACGTCGAGCCGTGACGCGTGAATGTACCAAACCACTGCACATGACCACGAAGCGCTATTGCGCTCATCTGCCGCTGATTGCATGCAGCATGTGTGGCGCGTACGCTTTCTTCGGCGCTCCTGACCGAAGAATAGTGGTTGAATTCTATTTGACTGCGTTTTCCGCGTTCCCGCCCTGCATTTATACTCTATGAACGGTAAGCTTTCCGTTGCACTGAAAAAAAAAAGGCTCCATAAAAGCTGTTTCTCGGTCCCTTCGAGCCTCTGCACCAGCACAATAGTGCTACTTGTTGATTTAATCCAGTTGTGTAATCTTGTGAATCGTTTGAGGCAGCGCGAACATAACGATGACAAAAATAGAAAACAGCCACATGCAGCGCCCAGATCTCTTTTTGGAATTTATCTTGACTCTATGGCTAGTTTCGTCCTCTTTGTGTTGGGGTTTCTTCCTGTCCTCAGTTGATATTGACACTCTGGCCACGGCTACTGGAATTTGATACCGCGACTTGCTTTCATCAGCACAGCTCCAGTCATCATGGCTAATAATTAAGGGCCGTTCGTGCGAGCGTGAGCCGCTCTAAATGCATTTCTCGGTTCCTTGCTGTTGTTTTAACAGTGGAGATGTGTATGAAACCGTTGCTTGCTCACCCCCGCACCAAAATACTATCATCGACATAGACGGGTATCATCATCAAATGGCTGCGAAGCCACTGCACCGAGTGGCAAGCCTGCGTACTATGAGAGAAGACTGCGGAACGGGAAAGGCATTGGCGGCTGCGAGGCAACCCTGAAGAAGCGATGGAAGGCCTATATACGCCGAAGACGACGTGTTCATCCCTGTAACTCCAACCTCTCTGCGCTGAGAATCGCCGTAGAAACAAGATCTAGGTGAAGCCTATAGCAATGTCCTCGAAGCTATCCTGCGTCACAGAAACAACTTAGAGGCAACCAGATTTGCCTTCGGAATTGTACACTTTCTCTGTTTTGGGCCTTGCGCATCTTATCGCAAACTTAGCCATTTTTTTCCCTCAAAATATTGCGTTTGCGATTACAACTGAGCTAGCCGCAAAGTGCGGGGCAGCGCAGCGACCACTCGTCACCCGTAGAGAAATATGATGGGTGTGCTTGTCAGGGGCGATCCCCGCGTGGCCGGACACTTAACGGTGGGAGTAGCGGCTGCGGGCGTCGACAAACACGTAGAAAGCAAACACTGGCGTGGCGTTGTGTGCGACCGTGTGTCGCCGAGCGCGCAACGGCCTCCTGTTCGACCGAGACCGTTTCGTGCGCGCCTTTTTTTTGCGTTGTCGGATACGACGGGTGGGCAAACAGCGCAGTTTCCCTGCGTTTCCTCGGTACCGTATTTACTCGTACATTACCGACGTTCCTTTTTTAAAGACGATAGTCTTTCTTGGAGACCTTCGACGCAAAAAAATTTGGCCTGTCTGTCTGTCTGTCTGTCTGTCTGTCTGTCTGTCTGTCTGTCTGTCTGTCTGTCTGTCTGTCTGTCTGTCTGTCTGTCTGTCTGTCTGTTTGCCCGTCCTTAACGGTACCCTAAACAGCACCAAAGTGGTCAAACGATACTACAAACGGCTGACACCATCCGCAGCGCCCACCAATATTGCTCAAGGTTCAGCGTTCATACTTGTGCGATTGTCAATTAAAAATCAATTATTGCTCATATCAGAGGCACCATAACAACGCGTCAATATTCTGTATGTGCGTCTTTTACTAGCAAAGGCATGCATAAGTACAGTAATTCTAAGAACAGTAACGTTTATCACGCTGCGCTGACCATGCAACGCTTGTACGAGAAGGCAAGTGTTTCCAACGCTTTGTTAAGACGACACGGTGGTGGCACCTACCCGTCGCCTTGCGTTCTGCACCTTATCTCCGAGACGGGCGCGCACGCCGCGCGCTTCGTTTTCCAAGATAACTGTCAGATAGCGCTCATGTCTCAGGTGTGACGTGACTTGATGCGCTCGTTTTCCGCTCAACGCTCGAAGCACTGTAACGCAGCGCCTCCGGAATACCATTCACCGATTTTCTTGCGCAGAACATGAAATAAACGTTTCGTTCACTCTCTCCAGACGCAAGACCATCGGCTTTCGATGACATTTGCAGTGTAACATGCAGATACATGGCCAATTTTTTCTTGCCTGTCATGTAAGGAAGACTTACGCACTCAGTGACATTCTAAAGAAGGTGAAAGAAAGAAAAGAAGGAAAAGAACAAACTAAGGGGCAGGTGGTTTCTTTCACTATAAACGTGAGTGTGGCCGTCGGGCGGGTGACGTGAGCACAACAGTAATCAGGAACGTGTACCGCGGGTTACCCTGCAAGAAGGAAATGCAGTGGGAAAAGGCAATCAAACAGGTTAGGTGTGTCTGACGATTCTGTAAGTACATTTACTATGTCAACGTCTGAATACTACGGAACAACATTGTGAGTTGATTGATATGTGGGGTTTAACGTCCCAAAACCACTATATGATTATGAGAGACGCCGTAGTGGAGGGCTCCGGAAGTTTAGACCACCTGGGGTTCTTTAACGTGAACCCAAATCTGAGTACACGGGCCTACAACATTTCCGCCTCCATCGGAAATGCAGCCGCCGCAGCCGGGATTCGAACCCGCGCCCTGCGGGTCAGCAGCCGAGTACCTTAGCCACTAGACCACCGTGGCGGGGCACAACATTGTGAGTTAACAATCGCAATTTGTCTTTCAGTCCAGCTTTTCTAAGAAACCTCTGCAACGCGCTCGTAGCTGCTCGCGTTGAAGTTTATGTTGGCCAGTGCCCTAAAATGTGGCTTTCTAAGACAGGGCAGGCGTCCAACTGGCCCAGTGCCGCTAAGAGGGCTGCTATTTGGTAGTTAAAAAGGACGCATGTCGCAGAGAACGAGCGTAGTTGTTTCGCAGCGTCTGCAGAGTTCACATTATGGACTTACAATCACATATAGAATACTCGCTTCACTTGATTCGTTGTATGCACGATGGGTGAAGTAGGGCCTTGATATACAGGCCTACGGGACGGCTTTAAGTTCTCCCATAGTAGAGTACCTAGTACTCTAAATCGTCAATCTTTTCTAAACACACACAGTATGGACTATCAGTCATTTCAGTAGTAGAGTAATGAGCATTTGAGACGGCCTTTCTAAGCTATGGGTGGACCAGGAGCCTACAGAGTCACATTAGGGACAGCTTGGAAGGAAGACGCAGTTGATTGAAGGTGCGTAAGGATGGCAGTGCTAGAAAGAACAGCAAAGGAGGCAGCAGGAGAACAACTGATGGAGGATACTTTATGCGTATTAGTGCAAGTTTCCTTTCGACATACGCGAATCGGGCTGCGTATTGAGAAGTGCCTAAATGTGGGAAATGCGGTACACGCCCGGGTCCTCTGTTTCTGTCATGTTCGCTCTTTTGCTCGTGCTGCAGCGCACGGTGCGGCTTGACGCCGCCATTATCAGCCTCTTTAGTCCTCTGCGCGGCAGTGCGGTTCCGAGATGAACGCCGCTCGCAGCGAGTCCGAAGAGTGACCACGTCGTGCAAGTGGAGGGACAACTTTATGGCTGTCGTCTCCACGGTTGATGGCGTACAACGTGCACGCTCTCGTGGAAATCTAGAGAGGGGTGGCTACGTTCTTGACCGAAAAGTGACCACCGGCAATTACGATTATTCGCTTCTAAATCGGCTCATAAAAATAATAAACAAAGTACGGCATCGATCAACGCATTCATAACGCAACTGACCTCACTCCCCCCCCCCCCCCTCCTGGTTGGGCTATGATCCTTCATTCCTCTTTTGTACATGTCACCCGAACTTTTACGTTGTACAATTTTATTCTCTTTGTTATTTTCTTTCACGTATTCATTGGCTGTCTTTGTAAGGAGGAAGGAAGGAAGCAACAAAAAGGAGAAGACAGGAAGGTTAACCAGAAAGACATCCGCTTGGCTACCCTACACTAGGGTTTAGTGAAGGGGACAAGAAAGAAGAAAAAGAAGGAAGAGAGGGAAAAAAAGAGAGACAGTAATTTCACTGCAGCGTGTAGAACTCCACTGCATGTCAGAGGCTTTCACACAAGCCCGTCTTTCTCAAACACAGCAGGGCTTCCACTGCTTGTGGGCTGTCGAGGGTTGTAGACGTTGCTATAATAGCGCCTGCACAAAAAGAGGCCGATCATCCAGTCGCCGCATTGCATTGGCAAGTACTTGTCTGTCTGAGGCAAATCGAGGACATTGGCACAGCACTTGTAAACATACATAATAATCAACCGTAAAAGTGCGTGAAATGTTTCCGTTTATAGAGGCTGTCGCTTAGCTTAGAACAGCTCCACATAAGACGTATAGCCTCAGCCTAAACGGCAATAGCGCAGTGTTCTAATGGAAAACCGTCCATGTCTTTATCATGTTCAATATTTATCGAATGAATGAGAAAAAGAAACCTGAGGGGGGTACTGTTCGAAAGCCCGTTCTTCTTTATACACTACTCGGCAACAAGCATTGAAGCAAGGGAAAATATACAGGGTGCATCACTTGGAATATCATGATAGTTGTTGCGGTTCAACGCCCAAAATAGTATGCGCAGGTTTCAAACGTAGTGTAGTAAAATAAATGGAATGGAAGTAAAGCAGATCGTCGGATGTGTCGTGAGATGGTTGGTCTCTATCAGCGGCAAGTGACCCTCATCCACTTTATTTCATTTTTATTTACAGTTTACACAAAGACAATGTTTCCTTCGCCTCCTTTAGCTCCATTGCCTGTTGCCCCGCCGTGGTGGTCCAGTGGCTAAGGTATTCGGCTGCTGACCCACAGGTCGCGGGATCAAATCCCGGCTGCGGCGGCTGCATTTTCGATGGAGACGAAAATGCTGTAGTCCCTTGTGCTCAGATTTGAGGGCTCGTTAAAGAACCCCAGGTGGTCTATATTTCTGGAGCCCACCTTTACGGCGTCTCTCATAATCATATGGTGGCTTTGGGAGGTTAAACCCCACATATTAATCAATCAACCAATCAAGCTCCGTTGCCTGTTGGTTCTATAAAGTTCTGTCCAATGCGACAGGCACGTTGAAAGCCCGATTGCACTGACCGGAATTCTCACTCCTTGTCATTGCGTACCTTTCATCCCTTTTCCCTTTTGCAAAATGTTCTGAAAGAGCAAGTCTTTCGCTTAGGATAGCTTTGTGCCTATATCTTGAGCCACCATTTTTTGTTTTGTTCGTAGAATCTCTTAGTAAGTAGTATAAAAAACCTTCACTGGGTGATCGTGTTTCTGCACTTCTTCCTTCCGTAAATTAGAACTATTGTTGCATGAAATGAGAGGTTCTTGTGATGGAAAAAAAAAGTAATAATCGCCATATTGGAATAGCAGTGTTGAGACACTCTTTTTCAGAAACACGAAATAAAAGTAAAGGTTTGGGAGAGAGAGGCGGGGGCGCAAAAAATAGAAATTAAGGCATTTCAGCGTCTTCAGTCGCCTGGTCCAACTTATCCTACTACTTTTCTCGACGTCTTTTCTTTCCTTCTTGTGATGTTGGCGAGGCGAACCAAGGCCGTTTTCAGTAATAACTGGCGAGCCGGGCGCGCACTCCTCGTCTGTGGGGTGCGGGTGATTCGTTTTGGAAGTTTTGGGTGCGCAAACACGCGCGCCGGTCCTAGTATTTACAGGAACACTTCCCGCCGCTTCGACCATCAATCAACTCTCGTTCGTCCGGCCGGCGCGAAGTCTCGGAGCGCGTGGCGTTTCCGTTTCAGAGCTCCGCCTTCCTTTTTTTTCGTTCGTTTATTTTCACTTTTACGAGCCCCCTCCCCCCCCCCCTTCATGTTTCGCGTTTTTCGTTCACTTTTTGGAACTTGTGACACGCCTGACGATAGACGCTGCTTTTACTTTCGCGTCCTTCGTCGCGCTCCTTGTAAACTCGCAATCGAAGGAAACACCCACCTCTCCACCTCATACTTCATGGCCGAGTTTAGTTTTTCTATTTCGTCGCCACCGGCGATTGATGAAACGAAAAACGAAGGGAAAACACGCACACAAAAAAGAACACAAATGCGCACCTGAACAAGAATGAAAGTGCGTATTCGCTCTTTTCTGTGTTTAAAATGAGCACAGTATCATTGACTGATATGTGGGGTTTAACGTCCCAAAACCACCATTTGATTATGAGAGACGCCGTAGTGGAGGGCTCCGGAAATTTTGACCACCTGGGGTTCTTTAACGTGCACCCAAATCTGAGTACACGGGCCTACAACATTTCTGCCTCCATCGGAAATGCAGCTGCCACAGCCGGGATTCGAACCCGTGACCTGCGGGTCAGCAGCCGAGTAGCTTAGCCACTAGACCACCGTGGTGGGGCGAGCACAGTATCATTGCCCTATACGATGGTTCAGTCGTTGATTATGCTTTCACGTGTAACATGTCCATTCAGCCTTCTAATGACACTGGGGCTTACTCCAGCGCCGAAAACACTTTTCGGAACCCTTGGAACAAATAACTTAACTGCACCGCCTATGATGAAAATATTTGTTTTTTTTTTCAATAATTGATCTGACGTATTTTCTTACGTAACCTGTCACTGCGTGTGACCCGCGCCTTAAAGCTACAAACTGTGGAAAAATCGGAATGAAAAAAAAAAAAAACGCCTAGTGGCGTGATGTCGCCTTTCTTGCATTACTGTGAAGCAGTACCGTGAAACAAGCTTGCGCACCTATAATTGTATGCAATTTGCACCCCAAATTTTGCTCCAAATTTTTGCATACTTCATGCTGACTATACTTGTCAAAGTTTTGTTGTTTTTGCGTGTTCTTCTTCCGTCCACCGTTCATTTCACGTGTTATTTGTTCCTAAATTTCACTAAAGACGTTGTGTTGTTTTGGGCGTGTTCCTTACGCAAGGCCTGAGTCTTGTGAAACTCTAGATACACACCAGTCATTTTTTATATATGCGGGATTGGTTACACAAGCCAGAAGAGAGTTTATTTTTTTGATCGCCTTTTTCTTGCATGTTTTGTATCGGAGCAGTACTCTCTTTCTTTGTCAGTATGAGGTGCTGTCCAGCTTTGTGCGAGTATCTCACAGCGGCCGTCTCTTGCGCATCCTGCCGGTATAGATGTCGCTTGCAACATCGCTGCACTTGCAATTGCTCACCTTCTGTCGTTTGTTGTTTTTGTAGCATGGGAATCGATTGAGGAGTTTCGCAAGTTTGTTTTCAACTTTGCCACCTCTTGCTCAAATATGCAATTGACAAAAGAGAAAAAGATATCTTGCTTCAATATACGATGTAATAAAACGTGTTTATAGAGCAGTCTTTGAAAGCAGAGCTTTTCTATAGCCTGGTGTATAGTGCAGGGCTGCGCCTGCAACCTATCTGCGTCATGAACGAGTACGTGCCACATAATTTGGGCTAGTCCAACTACTCACTGCCTTGGCGTGGTCTCTATTGCTCCAAAAATAAGTACAGAAAGAAAGAAAGAAGAAAGAAAGAAAGAAGAAGAAAGAAAACAAGAAAGAAAGAAAGAAGAATGAAAGAAAGAAGGAAGGAAGAGAGAGAGAAAGGGCGAGAGAACGAGATAAATTGAGAGAGAAAGGGAGAGAGAAAGAGAGAAAGATAAAAAGAGAGGGGAGAATGGGAGAAAGAGAAATGAGAAAGAGGGAAAGGAAAGAAGGAGAGAGAGGAGGAGAGAATGAGAGAGATGGAGAGAAGGAAAGCAATAAAAAGTAAGAGAACCCTTCTCTTTGAAAAAATTCGCGTGTTGGGACTGGATCCCCGCATACCCTTAACCTGAATGCGAGCTTCTTAACCAGTCGACTATCCTCTCTAAGTGGTTCTAAGAGAGAAAGAAAGAGAAAAGTGAGCCCCGTAACTGTCTGCTTCAGCGAGCGACACCTCAACAGTAGCTCGCAAGAAAGGGGGGTGAGGAGGGATTAAAAGGGTAGGAATAAAGGTGTAGAGAAAGAGAGAGGCATGAGGTAAGCCAGAAAGCGACGACATATCGAGGGGATAGGGGAGATAGGAAATATGGAAACACGGTTACAGGAGTCCGAGGATCGGGCACCACTTGCAAGAGCTCTTGTCGGCGTCAGAAAATGGCGTAGAGCAAGTCCAGTCGGTCATAGCTACACTGTCGTCGGAGGTCGGCGTCAGGAGATGACGTAGGGCCAGCCCAGTCGGCCAGAGCTACGCTGATGTCGGAGGTCGCGAGGGCACAACCGGTCGGCACCGAATCCAGCGAGCGGGACGTCGACTATCCGGGCACGCCAGCAGCTCATAGCACAGCCTTGTATCGTGTAGCGAAAACGGGAAGGGAATTGAGGTTGAGGAAAAAAGAACGATAGAGTGTAGGATAATTCCAGACACCTGGATCTGTAGACCATCTCGACAAAACTGTAGAGCTGGCAGCGAATTGCAAAGGATGTTTGAGTCAACCCCCGCAAGAATATCTTGGCCATCGACGTCGTACACTAGACAACTCTGCTTGCCCTAACCAGGATCACAAACTTCGATGGTATCAAGATCAAAGCTGACATCCAACTCAACAATGGCATAAGGTCTACATCGCCGATCGCCGCGTCCGACACGTGCAAAACTGTCCCTTCCCCTCTTTCGCTTCGCAAGGCCGTCTGCTAGTAAGAAACAGACTGCTCGCTCTGCACAGCCGTTCACTCGTCACACCGTATTCGTAGGCACCTGATTCCGCATTAAGAATTCAGTCAAGGGCGTCTTGGCTTTCGCTTGATGAGTGCCAACGTCAGCGTCCATTTTTTCAAGTAGGTCTAACTCTCATTATCGAGGTAACCTGAGTGTAATGAGGAGCATATATCATTCTGAAAACACTCCAGCAAGGCAGTGTTTACCCACCAATGTTTCTTTTGTAGGCTTGTGTACGATAATAATAATAATAATAATAATAATAATAATAATAATAATAATAATAATAATAATGATGATGATGATGATGATGATGATGATGATGATGATGATGATTTTTATTTGAACAAGAGCTAAGTTATTACATGTGCCATTTGGTCTCACTGTTTTTTTTTTTCTAAAATGCGTGTCTTTTCAACAAGCAGTGTGCTGTATCTCTGTTCGCCACGATATCAATTCACGAAGCGTCGGAATTATATTCGTCTAAAATTATACAAGTGTTTCAACTCCACTCAGCGCCACGAACACTATGTAAAAAGCACGAATGTATGTTGTTGGTATTGCATTAGATATTTCGGGTAATATTTTACGCACGTACTGCACTGTCGTATAAAAGAAATATATGAAGAATACTGTGCCCTTGCTCTACTTCGATGGCAAGCTTTCTACTTCGCTTAGAACCACCGCATTAAATCTTCTCGAACAGACCTAGTGAGTTTGAAGTTAACCTGTAAACGGGTTTATGCAAAACGGAGAACGAAAAGACACACAAGACAGATGAGCCATGAACGGAGCTCGATTTGAAAGAATCGATGACGTTTTCTGACTGCCACTGCTTTTTTTTATTTGTTGCATTGCTTCGTTTCTCGTTAATAACCGTCTTTTGATTATAAGAGCATAAAATAAAAAAACATACTGGAGTTTGGGCAAATGATTTCCCGCACGCGATGCTTGGAAATCGTCCGCGCAAACGGAGGCGGAAGAAAAAAACAACAAAACTCGATTCCATTGCCTGGTACAAATCTGCAAGGTATAGCAGCACCTCAAAAGCGGATGCACACAAGGCTGCACCAATGGGCGCGCACTTTCGACTGACGTCACGAGCCGGACGGATGGGTGGAAGCGAATTTCCGGGGATCGATCCGCACACGTACGTAGAAAATGGACAAAATACCTCGTATCATGTAATAAGTGAAACTTCTTAGCAATTATTGTTGCGCTTCCGCTTTTCTTAAAAATATAAATGTGCACTTGGTGATTAAGACAGGCGTAAGAGTCGCCGATGTGCGCAAAACTAAGAATGTAGTGTATACCAGCGAGAGGAGAACGTGTTAAAAGAAAATTCGCCCGAGTGAATCGCAGTATACTCGTATAAAAAGAAAACAGGCGTTTTTGCAACCCCCGTAGGAAACTAGGATTCCTGGCTAATGATCCGTTTTATGAACCTCTGCCATCTTTCGCTTGTGCTCTCCTGCACCATCGTCGCAGGCCATTCACTTTATGTAGAGTACAAGACAAAAACAGAAGTCGTGCGTAGTGGAGGCAGAGAGACTAAGCGCATTGGATAAATGTGTAATAGGGTCTGCTCACGCGACAGCGCTCTTCGCTTCGGCACTGCAGAGTTCGCATCCGAGCCAGTATACAAGTGAGTGCGCATGCGAACGGAAGCATTCGCGCCAGCGGTCAGCGCCTGTGCGCCCCCTGATGGCGTTTAATGACAGCCTTCTCTCTCTCTCTCTCTTTCGGTGTGCCCCCCCCCTTTCTCAGTAGCGGTAGCAATGGCTGCCGGAACGAGTACCTCGTGGAGCAAACGATTCTTTCCGTGGTCAGCTCGTTGTTGTGTGGTCCGCCCTCGAACCGCGGAATGCCGGGCGTTCACACCGTCCGAGATTTCTCGGGAAAGTGACGAGCTACGCGGTCAACACGGGTGATTTTGGCCATTGCAGTGATGTTTTAAAATGCTCCCAAACAACCTCCGACAATAAAAACGAGCTCGTTGTTCCCTCTCGGCGTTTCCCGTCTTTCGATTCGGGACGCAAGCAGTTTTTTCAGTGATGTCAGCGTGAAATATTTATATATATATATATATATAGTGAACGTCGGTACATATAGGTATGTGAAGAAAGATATATAACAGCTGCATCTTGCCGATACTTACCGACGGAGCAGGAACCTGGAGGCTTACAAAGTGCGTTCAGCTTAAACTGAGGACGGCGCAGCGAGCGATGGAAAGGAAAATGGTAATTGTAACCTTAAGCAACAAGAAGAGAGCAAAGTGGGTCAGGGAAGAAACCGGGGTGGATATCTCAGTCTAAATCAAGAAGAAATGAAGACGGGCTGGGCAAGTAACTCGTGGGCAGGATAACCGCTGTGATCAAGGGTAACTGACTGGATTCCCAAAGAAGACAAACGCACGAAGGGGAGACCAAAAGTTAGGTGGGTGGAGGTGATAATAGGAAGTTTGCGGGTATGAAATGGCTAGCAGAAAGCACAGGACCGAGTTGACTGGCGGAACGTGGGAGAAACCTTTTGTCCTGCAGTGGGCGTAGTCAGTGATGATGTGTGATATTGTTACGTGAGTAACGAGACAAAGTATTGCGAATATATTCGAAAAATATATTTGCAAGAGCGGTTGCAGCACTGGCCAGTCTGGCTCCGAGCTCGAGCAGCAGCGACCCTCATCTTCTTCGTCGGGCGCAACACGCGCATTCGCACTATGGTTTGTGGCAGCCTACAGGTAGCATAACCCCCGTCGGCAAAGGCGCCGTCTCGGCGCATCTAGATGTCAAGATCATTGGGCGAGTGGTACTGCTTCAGGCGTGCGACGTGTACGATGTCGCTGGCCCTAGGGGTGGATGAAGACGGCGATGGCAGCAGGAGTGATTTCATAAGTGACGGGAGTCACCTCACGAAGCACTCTGTATGGCCCTGTGTACCGAGAGAGCAGCTTGTCAGACAGGCCAACGTGCCTGGTCGGAGACCACAGCAGAACCAACGAACCGGGCGAAAAGTGCACATCGCGGTGTCGTTGGTCGTTACCGACGCCGTTGGTTTGCTTGGGAGGTCAGAAGGCGAGCACGAGAGGTTTCGCGTGCGTGGGCGGCCGGCTGATGGCGTCCAGAGCATATTGTGAAGTTGGAGCTGCTGGTAACGGAATCGTCGTATCGAGGGGTAATGTGGGTTCGCGGCCGAACAGCAAGAAAAAAGGGGAGTAACCAGCAGTGTCGTGGCGCGAAGAATTGTAGGCAAATGTCACGTATGGTAAAGCGATTGTCCCAGTCAGAGTGATCTGAGGAAACGTACTTTGCAAGCATGTCAGTTAGGGTTCGGTTCAGGCGTTCTGTGAGGCCATTTGTTTGCGGATGGTACGACGTAGTGAGCTTGTGGCGTTGTTTCACAAGAGCGTAGGATGTCCGCTATGACTTTCGATGAGAAATGTGCGGCCTCGGTTCCGTGAGCAGCTGGCGTGGAGCACCATGTTGCAAGATCACGGTCGTGTAGAAGAAAATCGGCGACGTCAGTGGCGCAACTTGTTGGAAGGGCGCGTGTGATTGCGTAGCGTGTGGCGTAGTCTGTGGCCACAGCTATCCACCTGTTGCCAGCAGAAGGAGACAAGAGGAAAGGGCCGAGTAAGTCCAAGCCGACGCGAAAGAAAGGTTCAGTAGAAATATCGAGTGGTTTGAAGGCGCCCAGCCGGAAGCGTCGATGGTTGTTTTGCGCGCTGACATTCCTCACACGCCGCGACGTATCTTCTGACGGACCGTGCCAGACCTGGCCAATAGAAGCGACGGCGAATCCGGTCGTATGTGCGGGACACACCCAGGTGACCGGCAGTAGGAACGTCATGGAGTTCGTGGAGTATAGCCAAGCGGAGGTGTTTGGGTATGGCAAGCAGCAGAGATGGGCCGTCTGGATGGAAGGTTATGCCGGTATAATGTGCCATTCTGGAGTACGAACGAGCGATAGGATCGGTTCGATGGGGAGGAGTCGAGGCGCTCAATGATAGCCCGTAGGGCTGCATCACGGCGTTGCTCGTCGGCTATGTGGTTCAGTTGAAGAAACGGAGCACACGCAGGCGTCGTTGTCAGGTATGGTGGCGATGGGCCAACTGGATAGCGAGAAAGGCAATCGGCGTCCTGGTGCAGGCGTCCCAGACTTGTATATCACAGCAAAGGTGTATTCTTGCAGTCGCAGAGCCCAGCGACCAAGTCGACCTGTAGGATCTCTTAAGGATGAAAGCCAGCAGAGCGCGTGGTGGTCGGTGACGACGGAAAAGTGAGTGCCATATAAATATGGGCGGAATTTTGAGACCGCCCAGACAAGAGCAAGGCATTCTCGCTCCGTGTTCGAATAGTTACGCTCTGCAGGTGTAAGGAGGCGGCTAGCATACGCGATAACGCGGTCGTGTCCCTGTTGGCATTGGGCGAGAACGGCTCCGATACCGTGACCACTGGCATCAGTTCGGACCTCAGTTGGGGCAGATGGGTCAAAGTGGGCCAGGATAGGGGGGCGTCGTCAAAAGTGTTATGAGGTGAGAGAAGGCGGCAGCTTGAGTGGACCCCCACGAAAATGGAACGCCTTTCTTCAAAAGATCGGTAAGTGGTTGGGCGATTGCCGCAAAATCTTTCACGAACCGCCTAAAGTAGGAGCAAAGTCCCACAAAGCTCCGGACATCTTTGGCGGATGGGTGGGGTATTGGGAAACTCGTGACGGCACGAATTTTCTCAGGGTCCGGTCTCACACCAGAAGCATCGACAAGGTGGCCCAGCACGGTAAATCTGTCGGCGGCCGAAGTGACACTTCGAGGAGTTCAAACTGGAGGCCAGCTTTGCGGAAGAAAGTCGAGAATGGCCGACAGACGCTCAAGGTGGGTCTCAAATGTAGGTTGCAAAATACGAGGACGCGTCTAGGTAACACAGGCATGTTGACCATTTGAATCCGTGTAGCAGAGAGTCCATCATACGTTCGAAACGTGGCGGGGGCATTGCATAGAACCGAAGGGCATAACCTTGAATTGGTATAGGCCATCTGGAGTGATGAAGGCGGTCTTTTCTTGGTCTTTCTCGTCTACGGACAATCTGGCCAATAACCAGAACGAAGGTCGATGGATGAAAAGTAGCGTGCGCCGTGGAGACATCGAGGGCCGTCATCAATACATTGGTAAGAGGATACACGTCCTTTTTGGTGATGATTTCGATTTTAGATGCCGGTAATCGATGCAAAAGCGCCATGTGTTGTCCTTCTTTTAACCAGGACGACGGGTTTGACGCCCATGGCGCTGATGAGGGGCTAAATAATGCCTTTAGTTAACATCTTATTCACTTCAGCTTGATAATCTGGCGCTCCGACGCGGACACGCGATACGGTCGACGGTGAATGAAGCGGAGCAGCATCACCGGCTGTTGATGCGGTGCTTACAAGAGAAGTTTGGCCGAGTGGTCGGTCGTCAAGGTCCGAAGATGTCACGGTAGGAAGCTAGAAGGGCGTAGCGAGAGCGGCTGTTTGCTCTGGGGGAAGGTCAGGGTCGATCATGGGACGTATTGACATGTCGAGGCATGTGGCATCGAGTGGGCGACAAGAAAAATTGGTGCATGCGTCGGCTGCGAAAGTGGTGACGTGATCATCGGCTAAGGACCGCAACGTGGCGATTAGGATGCCTTCAGGGAGGACTTGCTTTGTGAAGCCGAAATTTATGACGGGTAGACGGGTCCGGTTGGAGGCTACAGTTACGATGCAGTGAGGGACGGTGACGTCACGTGCCAGTAGGACATCAGGAATCGGTGTGACGATGTAATTCCCATCCAATACGGGTGAGGTCGTGGCGAATTCGGTGAATGTGAGGGCTTTAGGCGGTAAGCGGAGGAAGTCTGTGGCAGAAAGGCCGTGTTGAGGTTCAGGGTGAATATCCGGCTGAAGAGGAAGGTCTAAGCAAAGAGTACCAGCGGAACAGTCGATCAGAGCAGAATGGGTCGACAGGAAGTCCATCCCTAAGATGAGGTCATGAGGACAGTTCTGGAGCACCGTGAATAGAACAGGAATGTAACGGTCGGCGATGCTTATGCGAGCCGTACACATGCCAATGACAGGAACAGTGCCGCCATCGGCCACACGTACAGCTTCGGTAGCAGGAGGCGTGAGTACTTTTCTTAAGCGGCGACAAAGATGAACGCTGATTATGGACACATGAGCGCCAGTATCGACTAGTGCCGACAGAGAAATACCGTCCACGTGTACATCGACAAGATTTTGTTCGTATGAAGCGTCAATGGAGGGTTTGGTTCAGACAGGGATGATGCAGCACTACCTCCAGGGGCTGCACTGTCTAGTTTTCCGTCGGGTACGATGAAAAGTTAGGCGGCGAGTGATGGCGGCGTGGCTGGGGCGACGGGGAACGACGGCGTTGAGGGGACGGAGAACGAGCAGGAAGGCGGCTGTTAGACGTGTCGAAAGCAGGGGCGGTACGGCTGGACGAATACCGGCGAAGATCTTCATATGGCTATAAGTGCGAAAAAACTGGCTCCTATGTGGCGGCGTCCAGGAGGCACGGCAGTAGCGGGAGACATGTCCAACGCGGTGGCAACGGAAGCAGATCGGTTTGTCGTCAGGAGTTCGCCATTCCGCCGGTTGCGAGATCGTGGAGCAACAAATGGGTCACGTCGAGGTGGATTAATGGAATTGGTCTGGAGGAGGGGCAAGAGATGGGGCAAGCATCAGGGAACCCGCGGTTGGCGAATTCTTGTCGTACGACCGCCTGAATAACGGAGATCGCGGGGGTTGTCGGCATCGTATGTTCGAAAGAAGTGGGCTGAAGCGGCGCTGGACTTGCTGCTTCAAGTTCCCGTCGAACGATACGCGTTACACTCTGCTCAAAGGGGCGGTGTGACGGTAGAATCGGAGCAGGTGGACGTAGCCGCCGTGTTTGGCAACCGAGAAAAAGGAGGGCGCACCCGACGCTTTTTTGCTGTTTCGAAACGGCGGCATTCTTGAATTACACGGTCGATGGTCGAGACGTTAGTGTACACCAGCAAATTGAAGGCGTCGTCCGCGATCCCCTTCAAAACGTGTCCACCTTTTCCAGCCTCAGACATCGCCTCGTCTACTTTTCGGCAAAGAGCGAGAACTTCTTGGATGTATGACACATACGATTCAGTTGGCGACTGGACACGGGTAGCCAGCTCCTGTCGTGCAGCTGCGTGGCGACGGTCGGGTCCCCAAAGATGTCACGTAGCTTCTCCTTGAACGTGTCCCAGCTGGTGAGTTCGGACTCATTTGTCTCGTACCAGACACGCGGGGTTCCGTCCAAGTAGAAGAGAACATTAGCGAGCATCATGGTAGGGTCCCAGCGGTGAGTTTGACTGACCCGTTCAAAGGCGAAGCCATTTGTCGACGTCGAGGCCAGGTTGCGCAGAAAATGTCCCGGGATCACGGGTGTTGGACGGCGACAAAGGTTGTCGGAGAAGCCGCAGATGGTGAAGCGGACGCGTTGTCACTGAAAGCCATGGCGGGAAGCTGGAGGATGCGGCACTGCGGAGCTGCGTGGTGAGGACGGGGATCGTTCCACCTCCACCAAATATGTTACGTGAGTAACGAGACAAAGTATTGCGAATATATTCGAAAAATATATTTGCAAGAGCGGTTGCAGCACTGCCAGTCTGGCTCCGAGCTCGAGCAGCAGCGCCCTCATCTTCTTCTCGGGGGCGCACACGCGCATTCGCACTATGGTTTGTGGCAGCCTACAGGTAGCAATATATTTTGATATTTCTACCCGGCTTTGCCCTGCAGTCCAACGCCTGTTATCATTGCCTCTCGTGTCCGTCGTGTGCGTCAAATACTGATTTCACATCCTTTT
>WOVY01013690.1:0-200769 GCA_013436015.1 Rhipicephalus annulatus
TATTGTAATGTAAACATGTACACACGAAGCGGTGTGTTTGTAATGTATGAACGTTACTCTCACTGATTTCCAAGCAGAGGAAGTTATTTTCACTATATTCACAAGCAGTGAAAAAAAGAGGCGAGGTTGAACTGTGTGGTTGAACACAAGCTTGTCTCGCAAACAACCCGGGTTCGAGTCCCACTTAGACCCAATGTTTACTCATTCTTTATTTATTTGCATCTTTTTCTATTTTTCAATCACAAACATGAAGATTTTTCGCTCACAAACAACGATATCGACGCCAGAATGTCTGCGAAACGAGTTTTCTAACGCTATCGCGTTAAAACAAACCAATGACCCCACATCCCCAGGGGATCGTGAGGAAATGCAAATGCATTTTGCGCTGAGAGAGGGCACCATTGCAGTCAGACATTCGCCTTCACCGACTTCTGCTATCGCCTTGTGACGGGCCCAGCCAGCGAACGGTCGAGAGCGAGGAACGAGCGCACGGGAGAATGGGGCGCCAGCGTTCTCGGCTCTCCCTTGGCGTTTCACAGCGGCGTATTGAGCACACATTCCCGGAGGTTCTTGAGATGCGCCCAGCCAGCTAACGGTAGAGACTGAGGCGCGAGTGGACGGGGGAGAGTGGGGCACAAGGAGAAGAGGGAGGAAAATGACAAGTGAAGGAGCGGCAAAGCACTGCGCCTACCCTCTCCTACACTCCCTCGCAACACATGCTCCACTTGCTAGGGGCGAGGATAAGCGCGCGCCCGCAGCTGAGCTATGGAAGAGGGAGAGTAGAGAGATTACACCTGCCGGCGCAGGCCGCCGCCGCAAGCACTGCGCCGTGCTCCCGACCGGGCTGCGAAAATGAGCTGCCTTTCTCTTCTTCTAACCACTACCACCCACAACGCCGGATGCCTGACATAACCGACTAAGAAATGCATTCGCATTTTAAAAAATGGCAGATCCCGCGTACAGTGGGAATCGATGATATGCGAAGCACGAATGAGAACGTTTATATGTCAGTTTAATATCAGAACAACGTTACGAGGCCGAGGTAAATTATGTCGATACATAACTTTCATGTCATGATTATCATGTTTGGACGTATCATTTACCTTCGTCATCTATTCACGTCACCTGATACCTAATGTGCTGTATGTTGAGCTAGCGAAACGGCCGCGAACGGGCTATGAGCGTAGCATGTAGTCATGTTTTACATGACAGGTATATCATGCTTATGATGTTCGAACATGTCATTTAACTTCGCCGTTTATTGAAGTCATGCAATACCAATTCGGTGTACGTGAAGCTAGAGAAACGCCCGCAAGCGCATCATGAGCGTGGCATGTGGTCATAATCTTACACGACACGCATATAATGATTATCATGTTTGCACCACTCACATACCTTCGTCGTCCATTCACGTCCCGTAATACCAAACTTGGAATGTGTGAAGCTAGCGAAACGGCGGGGAGAGCATCATGAAAGGCCCAATATACTGCGACGTAACCTTGACGAGCGAACGCTGGGCGCAGCGATGTTACGCTCATGGAGAAACATACATACGCTAGCAAAACGCGAACACTCTATAGTCTGATGACAGACGCGACCAGCGTCTGTTGGCGCAGCCCGGCGGAAACCGGGCGAAATGCGACGTGCTGCATTTCGCACCAACGACGTTATCCAGAGTGCACCACGTCTCTAGCTTCGTGACGAAGGGACGCTGGGCGTCCTCAAACGTGCATGCGTCAAAACAACAGAGTGCGGCGCATGCCTGCGAGTATATGCCAGGCAGATCGGCGCCTGGCGTGGCATGACGCGACGAAGCGAACGCTGGAGCACACGCTCACCGGGCCACGTCTAAGCGTATTGGCGCCTTGAGTGCGGCATGTGGTCATGCTCTTACATCACGCACATCTCATAATTATTATGTTGCACCAGTCACATAGTCCATCATACGTCGTCCATGCACGCATGACGAGACAAAAATTGGCATATATGAATCTAGCTAAACGGCCCTGAGTGCATCATGAGAGCGGCATGTATTCATGTTGTTGCATTACACGCATGTCATGATTACCATGCTTGGACATGTCATTACATATGTCGTCCGTTCGCGTCACGTAATACTGAATTTCGCACATGTGAACCTAGCGAGACGGCCGCGAGCGCGTCATGAGCGTAGCATGTAGTCATGTTGTTACATGATACGCATTACATGATTAACATGCTTGCACCACCAGTCACATCGCTTCGTCGTACATTCACGTCCCATAATACCAAATTCGGTGTATGTGAAGTTAGCGAAACGGCTGCGAGGGCATCATGGGTGTGGCTTGTAGTCTTATGTCACATGACACGCATCTCATGATTATCATGTTTGCACCAGTCACATACCTTTGTCCTCCATTCGCATCACGTAACGCCGAACTTGGTATAAGTGAAGCTAGCGAGATGGCTGCGAGCGCATCGTGAGCGTGGCGTGTAGTCATGACTCATGACTTACATGACATGCATGTCATGATTTCCACGTTAGGGTCTGTCGCTTGTGTTCGCCATGCAATCATGTCATACCATGCCAGTTTTGCAACATGTCATGTGAACGAGACCACCGCAAGAACAGCAAGACCATGAAATGTAAATCATGACATTCATGGACATAACTCTCATGATTTTCATGTTATGACCAGTCAAATATGCTCTTCATACAGTCATGTTATGTCCTACCAAGTTTGGTATTGATATCATTACCCATATGGCCAGGAGAGCTAAAAGTCGTAGGCAGCTAGATAGAATAGATAGATAGATAGATAGATAGATAGATAGATAGATAGATAGATAGATAGATAGATACGCTCAAAGTAGCTGAAGTTCGCTAAGAAATGCACTGCATTTAAACGTCCCCGAAGGGAATCGTGAGGAAATGCGAATGCATTTCTTGGGCCGAGGGATGGTACTATTGCCGTCAGACATTCGCGTTCACCGGCTTCGTCCATCGCCTTGAGAGGCACCCAGCCAGCCAAAGGTCGAGAGTGAGGAGCGAGCGGACGGGAGAGAGGGGGCGCCAGCGTTCTCGGCTCGTCGTTGGCGCTTCACAGCGGCCGTTTCGAGCACAAATTTCGGATGTTCTTGAGAGGCGCCCTGCCAGCGAACGGTCGAGAGTGAGACGCGAGCGGATGGGAGAATGGGGTGCAGGGAGAAGAGCGAACAGCGAGAGAATGAGTGGCGAAGCACTGCACCTACTTTCTCTTACACTCTCTCACACCACATGCTTAGGTTGGTATGGGCGAGGATAAGCACGAGCGCCCGCAGGTGTTGCTATGGGAGAGGGAGTGAGAATGGAGAGATGGCATCTGCCAGTGCGCGGAAAACGCCGAATGTTTGACATAGCTCTACTAAGAAACGCATTCGCATTTAAAATTGGCGAGTCGGAAGCCAGCGTCCTCGGACGCCGCAAGGGTGAAGTGTACTATGAGTGAGCGTTGAATAGATGGCGCGCCGAAAAGGGGAACCTGGCGGAGATTCGCGACACAACTCAGTCGCTCGAGCCCAGACGACTAGCCGCAGCAGAGAGTTTCCTAAAGTTAACTAGAGGAGACTGGCGCTGCGATCGTTCAGCCACCATGGGAATGATGGGTAGTACCCTCGCGGGCGGCGAATTGGGAAACTATATGGGCCGCAGTGTACCGCGGCGAGAGCATTGCACGTGCACGCGCCACTGCCACGCTTCTTTTTGGAAAGAACAGCTCGAAAACGCCACGTGTGGCGAACGGCGCTATTGGCTGCACGGTGTTAAAAACAAAAACATCATCATTCTTCTAACGCAGAGTTCTCACGTACGAAACGCCGTTACGGACGCTGCGCAATAAAATCGCATTTCTTCACGATTCTCTTCGGGGAGGTGGGGTCTTTTTTTTCCGTAGACGTCAATTAAGAGGTGACGGGCTACTCACAACAGCCTGCTCTTGGTTCTCTGAATACAGGTTGAGAAGGAGCTCCCAATAGAGTGTTCCACTTGCTTTTATAGCAGCCTCACTTCCCGTAGGCCAAGGGCAAATGAAAATGAGCTTTTCGCAACGGATGAAATAAAGCGATGACATTCGTCTCACAAAAGCCTGCCTTTGGTTCCCAAAGTAAAGGTAGGAAGGAGAGCTCCGAACATATCGTTCTACCTGCTTTTACCGCAGCTTCCCTCCCCCTCCCGTTGGTCAAATGCAAATTAAAATATTTTTCAAAATTGTTGAAATAAAGGGATAACGTGTGTCTCACAACAGCATGTTTTTGGTTCCCGGAGTAAAGGTGGGAAGGAGCTCCCAACAGAGTGTTCCACATGTGTGTGTGTGTGTGTGTGTGTGTGTGTGTGTGTGTGTGTGTGTGTGTGTGTGTGTGTGTGTGTGTGTGTGTGTGTGTGTGTGTGTGTGTGTGTGTGTGTGTGTGTGTGTGCGCTGTAAAAGTACCTATATGATTCTGAACCAACTAGGCCCAAAAGAAGTTTTACTGAACTCCCTCCTCCTCCCATCGGCTAAGTTCAAATGACATAAAGCTTCGCAATGGATGAAATGAAGCGAGTGTTTTCTAACAGCAGCCTGCCTTTATGCTCTGGGGCGTGGATTCGAACGTGGCGTTCCACCGAAGTTCCATCCGCTTTCACCACCCGCTATCTCCGTCTCCCACACATTGATCAAGTGTAACGGAAAAGAGGCTTCACAACATATAACATGACGTGATGATGTTCTTCTAACAACGGCCTGTATTGGGCTCTCGGAGTATAAGTGTGGCAAGTACACGGTATTTGGCCTCCATTACAGTAAGAAACCTGCTGACATCACTGGTCTGACCAAGTATAGGGTAGTCTCTGCTGCAGAGGTATTGGGCAGACTTGCTGCACCCTTCAGATGACTAAGGAAGCACTTCTCACCTTTCGTGAGCACGCTGATCTACCCTCATATGGGAGAACGGGACTGCGCGAGAAGGCGAGAACATATTCCTTCCTCTGCGTGGGCACACAACGTAAATTTCGGTTCATAGAAAGCAACCAGACCGACGCAAAGGAAACGGACCATCTTCTGCACATGCAGTCTCAGGAACTTGCGTGTGTATAAATGTTCTCCCAGAGGAGTTTAAAAAAAACGGAAGCGTCCGCGAAGCCGTCCAATTGCAACGGCGCCAGTGTTTTTAAGGCTATAAGAAGCTAATTCATCACCTGAGTAATTGGACCCGTGACGACGGCGCCTGATGAGCGGTGAATATCGACGTTCTTTCATGTTCTCTCCTGGTGCGAACGGTTTCGAACCCCGTAGTCGTCACGCTCCGTGCGTGTGTCAGACCATGCTAACTGGGCGTGTGGATCACGTCTAGCATGGCGGGACCCTATTTATTTAATGCGTTTCACAATTTCGTGCGCATGATCGCAAAAGAATGCAATCACGCAGCCGTACGTATATAGAAGCGCATACGACGTAAAACACGGGACACCGCTGGCTTCCTCATTTTCGGTGGACACACAAACCTTTCGGTCATCCGCATTGTGTGCCGTCATGTCGCAACAAGCTTGCCACAAAGTCCGAAAGACATAACGTATGACCATGCGGGACCCGTTCTGGAAGTATACTGTCATGCCATCATATCGATGTAATACGTTAGAGAACTCGCACACTGAGATTGGAATTCCTCATTTTACTGGACTAACAGATCTTTCTGGAAGTTGCGTGCCGTGCCTGGTTTTTTATTAAGTTTATTAATATTTTCTAACCTTTCCGAAGGTGCCAACGTGCGTCATTATAGCTCCGCAGTAATCATGTTCATGTATACTATAGAGATTTAAATAGTCGCATGTAACGACTTCTCCGGCAGCACAACTTGCTGCGATGAGAGCCGTTCTACAATACATCTTACAAGAGCGAGCACTCAAATCGGTCATATACTTCGACTGAAAGGTAGCACATCACAGGTAGCAGTTTGCCTTGAGCAAGGAGGGCTCGTGTCGAACTCCAGCAAGACCGAACATCACACGTACTCCAGTGGTTGACATGGCAAACCGGTATTACTGCTAATCAATTCGCCGACAACGCAGCGCACTCACCACATAAAGGAACTATAGAGTTCCCGTGCCTCTAACGAATGATTCGACGAGATAACATTATTGCTTGCTCAGAATCTTCCATGCAAGTACGTTTCGTTTGTCTCCTAGCTTGAAAAGGTGTTGGATACATAAACTTCATGCATCGCTGAAGCACATTATCACTTCATTTCATATGTCACGAAGCTTTCTTTCCTTTGCACTTTATCAATGCGTGGGGGAGGGAGATGGCGGTGTTGAAAGCGGGTGCAACTTACGGAGAACACCACGTTGAAATCAGCTTTACCGCAGGAACCTAAGGCAGGGTGTTATGAGAAACATGTCAACGCTCTTTTTCGGCCGTTGCGGTGCTTTTGCAAGGGAATAAGAGAGATGAGGCGGTGAAAGCAGGTATAGAACGCTATGCGGCTATCATAGCGGAACTCCGGCTCCGATGCGATGCTGTTTTGCCGTCTTTGGTTGGGTATCGCATTTGCAAGAGCGTACTCTTTTCGCATTGATATGGCGAACACCTCTACAAGCGACTCCTGCGGAATCGGAGAGACAATCGAACACGCCCCGTGAAGGTGCGCTCGCTTTGACACCCAGTGATGCTCGCTCCGGATGATTTTCGACCAAATGAACTTGGCACTATTTTCTGTAAATAAGATTCTAGGAGCACGGACATGTGCGCGCGCGAGGCTAACAGAAATCAACGAAAGTGTTACTGAAAGACCTGAAATCAACAGCATCTGTCATCTCCCGTAGACTGGATCGGCTTCAGCAAGGGTGCTTGTGATTCTTTCTATCCCTGTCATTCCTTGTCTCTGTATTTTAACTCCTTCATACCTCTCTCCCACTGCAGGGTAGCAAACAGGACTTGTGTCTGGTTAATATTCCTTCGTTTCCTAGCTTCTCTCTCTTCTGTGAGTTCCCGCTACAGAGAACGAACACTAGTGAGAAAAACTTTACCCCAAGTGCGTTTTGCAGAACACAGCAGTATAGCATAGAACACGTATACGATATTTATACTGCGTCAAAATTGCGGCGTATGCTAGGCGTTGTATGCCGCGGCAGTAGCCATATATATACGCTATAGCCGTAGTCAGAGCCTAGAGCAGCGGCCACCTTAAGTGTGGTTCTAATCTAGACTGTTAGTGGTTTTTGGACATTCAAGGTTTTGTTCCATCACCACCTTCGTCCCCATGAAAACACATTCTCTCTCTTCTCTTATCCCCTTCTTCATTTTTCCTCACGCTGAGTAGCAGGTTCGAAAATTGGCTCAGGTCAACCTTCCAGCTTTTCTCTCACGGAAATATCTCTCAATTGCCAGAGATGGCAAAGGGCAGTTTCGAAATGACAGTGTCGACACTTACAACGATGTATACTCTGTATATATAATGCTATCGGGGCACTATGGTGACTGAGCAGCCTGCCTGTGTCTAGTAAGACAATGAGGGAAGAAAACAAGTGTCGCAGAGAGCGAGACGTCAGCCAGCTAACCTCATGAAGCATCGCGAGTAACCCCTCATCTTCAGGACCAGTATGCACGTTGCCTCTTTGAAAAAAATGGGTCGCCTGAGGTTACTGGAGCTTCCGAGTACAGTACATAGTTCCAAATAGTTCCTGGTCATGTTCTGATCTTGATGAAGTGGTCGGTGCCCATTCACCTCATACTGCACACTCAAAAAAAGGGGGAGGGGGAAATCTAAGAAAAATCGGCTCAATACATCTTTTTATTCGAAACCGAAACGCCAACCCAACTATGAGCAAATCCGTGAGAACTCCAAGCCACAAGCGCGAAGATTAAGCATATCCGTGTACTATTCCCATTGTGGCTGAACGATTATGGCGCCGCCAGAATTCACTCTAGTAAATATTGTAGGAAACTCAGTGGTTGAACCGTGCCACTGAAAGGCCAATAGCCTACGCCGTAAATACCGTGTCGCGGTTCTCGGTGCTTTGCTGGCATCACTATAAAGTGTCAGATGCAGCCACAAGAATTAATGACAATACGAGGCGTGTTCCTTCTCACACGACCTTATGCTGATGAGATGCATATGCACACGATCCCTAAAAACGTGGGCACGTTGCGAAATACGACGCGACAACGCTGCCGACTTGCTTTAGCATTATTTTTCGCGACGAATTCCCTATTTGAGAATAACACTCCCTGACGAAGCTCCTGCTAGTCCATCTGCCGTTCGTCACGAGATTTTCTCATGGCAGAAACGTCCGACACGCACGAATGAGTCACGCACATAGCTGCCTCTCCGATCTTGTGACCTGGTCACCGCTACAGCGCCGAGGCAGCTGTCACTTTACCGCATATATGCCTCCCCGCCACTCAGCCAGCGTACACGAAATGCGGCATCCTGATCCACCAAGCGCGTGATAAACAAGAGAGAATTCTATTCCAGTGGCTAGCGGAACACTGCAGAAATTGCGGGAATGATAATGCAGATGAAACTGGGCGCTCGGTGCATGAGCAGGCACCGTTATTGCTTCAGAATGTGTACGTTGATCTCGAGCAGACAAATAAACAAGAAATACTATAAGCAGAAACTTCTTTGACTAGTTTGCCAGAGTGTACACAACTACTGTCCATTTATAACCAGGTTTCAGAAACTCGTCCCTAGATTTTTTAACCTTACTCACGAATTATTGGACGTTAGTCACATTTAATGCGACGCAACCTAAGTGCCTGGCTTCAGGTTGGGCAAACATATGCGAATGACTTCACATTCCTTATACTAATATGTGGAGTTTAGGTATAAAAACCAGAATATTATGAGAGACGCCATAGTACAGGGCTCCGGAAATTTCAACGCGATTACGTTAAAGCGTTTGTTTCGCAGAAATTCCGGCATCCGCGTTGTTGGTCATGAGTGGTTAAAAGGGTCTGAGCGGCCATGTCTCCCGAGAGGCCCGCACCTAATAAACTTCGTTAGACATTATTAATAAAATTATGTCGCCTCACGACAGCCGAACCTTTGAGACTGTCCCTTATTGGCAGACTCCCCAGATTTATAAGATACGGTCGCTAGCTCACAATGGCTGTGTTTGCAATACACAATCCGTTACATCGAGCATCGACGGCAAACAGCACGCGCGGGCGTTCGCAGGTTATTAGACATTTTGCTGGCGCTGAGCATGCAGGCACACAGAATAAGGACCACCAATAAGCGGCGAAAAACCGAAACGTAACAGTGTCACGTGTAATGCGTCTTCCATCACGTCTTCCATGGTCTAACGGGAGAAAAACAAATGGGGAGGGTGGTAAAACAGATTAGCTTGAACCATAAAATCATAAATGAGTTAATATTTCTGGTTATCTGCTCTCAAGAATTATTTTAGAGCTGAAACAATCATTATTATTATTATTGTTATTATTATTGTTGTTGTTGTTGTCGTTGTTGTTGTTGTTGTTGTCGTTGTTGTCGTCGTCGTGTGTTGTTGTTGTTGTTGTTGTTGGTTGTTGTTGTTGTTGTTGTTGTTGTTGTTGTTGTTGTTGTTGTTGTTGTTGTTGTTGTTGTTGTTGTTGTTGTTGTTGTTGTTGTTGTTGTTGTTGTTGTTGTTGTTGTTGTTGTCGTCACGGAATCGTGCAGCGGACAAAGGGAGCCAACTGGATGGTCAGATGAAACTGTTTATTGGGCCGACCTTGCGGCCACGTAAAAGGAAAGTCCAATTACAGCAAGACACTGGCACTGATTTAGGCGAGCAGAGCGTCGGCCGTCGATAAACTGACAATTGGTTGAAGCGCGTCCATAACTTTATACATGTACCGTCGAATATTCTAGCGTTATCACTAGCGGCCACGTAGGCTCCAGAAGTGGGCGTAATGTCCGTGAAGAGGACGAAATCTAAACAAAATTATCTACTATAGAGTCCTGCAGCAACGTTACTCGAATAAACTCAATTCTAGTAACGTTGACTGCAGGCGTGGCTTGCTCTGAGAATTGCTAACAGTGTAACAGGGTGATAACGAAACTGAAGAAAGAAATGTTGCATTATTATTATTATTATTATTATTATTATTATTATTATTATTATTATTATTATTATTATTATTATTATTATTATTATTATTATTTGTAGTAGTAGTAATGTAAACTGTTATGTAAATATTGGTCAGACTAGCACAAAGCCGAATTTCGACTTGCAACATCATTTATCGCACATGTCTAAGCAAATTATGATAAGATCAATGTATTTATCCCTTCATTTTGAATGTCTGTAAGTTCTATAATCAAGTGGCACTTTCTAACACGTTAGCATGATTGGTTTATGAGGGTATTACGATAGGCGACTTGGTGCTTAGATTAACAAAATATTTGTGGCGCGCGCTGAGAATCAAGAATAAAAAAAGAGGCGAAAAGATGTGTATATGGACGCCAGGTATCCCTTCCAGTCTTCTCAGCGTATTTTTTTCTTATTCTCAGCTCTCACCCCAGATACTACGATATGCGAAATGGATCCAATGCTCCCTCTGTTAGACGTAACCTATAGGAATGGAGCAGAGTGGTTGCTACCCCTATAGGCGAAGAAGGGGGCTGGCTGCACCGTGGGCACTCCTAAACACACACACACACACACACAAGTTGTGTGAACTGCGCGGGATTCTGTTGCAAATTGTCTTGCCAATGGAGCAACGGCAACGTTATTTATTCATTTTTATTTTATTTATTGTGTGTACAGATAAAGCTTCGAAACAAAAGATATTATGGTACAAATTTAGGCAACAAAGCAAAGCAAGGTGGAGTTAGTCGCTCAAAAGAATACAAACAAAACAAACGTGTTGTTTATGCTGTTGCTTATACTACTGCAGATACAAACACAGTACGTATACAAAATATTTTCTAAATAAATATTAGTTGGCAAACAGAAATACATATTATGATGCAAGCCATACTGGAGGTTGGAACTTAATTAACCGATGTTAGCAGGAAATAAAGGCTGAGTAACTTCGGGGTTTCTCAAGTTATTCGATCTGATCACAGTGCTTGGAAAGAAGCAATAACCGAAACAATATTTTTTACACGGAATGACGTAGCTGTTAGCTGATTCCTTGTGGCATAGCTAGAAGGAACAGTAATTATGTCAGAAACGTTAATATTGTAAAGTTTGTTTAAAAATATAGTTGTAATTGTTGTAAATGTTAATATTGTAAGACTTACTTTCCGGCACTTGTAAATGTGTACAAGACCTGACCTCGAGAGGGTCAACCAACTCCACTAATATCCATAACGGTGGATGTCTGGCACCCATTCCTGAAAACATTGGAACAGGTAGCAGACCGCATGCTCCTCAAAGGTTACCTGAACAAATTTTTGCCGGAATCACGGCTTTCGCTATGCAATGAACAAGAACTTGAAATGAGAGACCCAATCTATGCCTCACGTATACGTGCACCCACGTGCACTGGCTTCCAATTAATCACAACGATACATTGATTGATTGATGATTCATTAATATGTCGGGTTTAACGTCCCCAAACTACCATATGATTGTGAGAGACGCCGTAGTGGAGGGCTCCGGAAATGTTGACTACCTGGGGTTCTTTAACGTGCACCCAAATCTGAGCACACGTGGCCTAAAGCATTTTCGCCTCCATCGAAAATGCAGCCGCCGCAGCCGGGATTCGATCTCGCAACCTACGGGTCAGTAGCCGAAGTACCTTAGCCACTAGACCATTGCGGCGGGGCTACAACGACACCTTAATGAGGCGAAAGAAAATATCAGAGAATATATACATATTTTTTTCTCATACTTCAGAGGGGCAGGGGGGTGCTGGCAAAATTAATAATAATCAATCGGAACAGCTCTTTTAAAATGCGTTTTAATGAGAAACATCGGCTTTACTACTGGCTCTATATCACCACAAATAAAATCCTAATTCGGCCTATGACAAACAAGTCTTTACAGGAAAGACTTCAAAATTATTTTAGCCACTGTGTGTTTGTTCGTCATGACCTGTTCGTATTCAGATAACATTAAAAGCGTTTACTTTAGCCCATTGCAATCTCCTAAGTTTTCCAACGAGAGCAGAGTTATCATGAAAGATTATGTAAGGCCAATCCACATCACAATGTTATCGGCGTTGTAGTGGCACTATGCATCGTGTGACTGAGAAAACTTTTACCTTTGTGCGAAAAAGTAGTGATTGGCGTGCTTGTTATCCGCGACCATTGTCGACTAGTAGATGTGCGGAAATACCATTGGGACACTGCATCAGTGATATTGCGAAGCTTGTCTTCTACTTCTGGCTTCTTTGTGTTTGTCCTTGAAGATATGGGCAGTTTTTGTAGGTGCAATATCGATCCAGTGGAACATAGGTCTTAAACTCACCTCGGCTAGCGAGCCCCTGTTACGATATTTAGTCCCGCAAAGCACGAGGCAGTAGAGGATGGGGGGGGGGGGGAGTGGTAGGGGCTAGAGTAAAGGTATACAGTAACTATAGTTGGGGCTATCGCTACCCCGCCCCCCTCCCAAGAAATTAAAATAAAACAAGCCTACCCCCTTCCCTTCGGAGTTTGCTATCCACCTACTATCAACGATTAGGACACATTAGTTGAACCTCTGCGAGCACAAATTAACAATATTTACGCTGCAATATGGTTCCTGCGATGATAGTAACTAAAATAAAGCGTCTGTCTGGACTTCCCCTCCCTTCTCCTGTTATACTTCAGGTGACCGCTTCACCCCTAAAACGACTGACTGGATCCGCCCCTAGAAAAAAGGGGTGGGTGGGTGGCAAGCCAGATAACGTTGCAATTTATTTGATAGAAGGCATTCCGCGTGCCTCCATACTCCATAATTTGTGATGGTGATTCAGCGTCACAGATCCAGAAACATATCGATGCCGATGTCCAGAAAGACTGAAGTCCAGACGCCAACTCTGAAATATAAAGTTCCGTGGTTATGTTTTAGCTCGTGGTAGCCGCATCGAGTTGCCTTGTGGAAGAAATGCTTGGAAAGGTCTTAGCAGCTCATGGAAAGAAAATGTGAGGGACGAAAACAGCCACGTGCGGGCCACGCATTCGAGAGTACAAAAAAAAAATGCACGTATTGGGTTCTTCTACTGGTGCAATTCAAAACGGTCGTAACTTTGGGAGACAGCCGTTTGGTGATTGTTCTTCTTCGTTATCTTCGTGTGGGTTTTAGCTGTTTTTTTTCTATTATTATGAACAAACTCGTCCAGAAAGCTACGAAAACGCGTTTCGTGGTTTCTAGTTTCCATCACTGAACATAATCTGGTATGTGCCCAACGGTGGCTCAAACATGTCTCGCGTTTCGAGCCGGTCTTTCACTGGCAGCTTGCCATTGTGGAGCCAAAAGGGAAAAAAATAGCCCCTGTGGACAATAACATGTTTTTTCCGCACGTTTAGAGACATCGCTTCATGGTTCCGTTCGATGAACGATAAGCCGCGACAGGAAACGGAAATCATAGAAGATAATCTCAAAGCATTTCCCGGGACACCTTGCAGAGGTGTGCTCAATGAATGGCCATCTGGGAAAATACTTAGAAAGAGGATACAGTAATTTGTTTATATAATCCTAGGTTTCATGTCCCAAAACCCCGATATACGAGAGACGCCATATAGTGGAGGGCTCCGAAAATATTGACCACCCAGTGATCTTCAACCTGCACTGTCATCGCACAGTTCACTGGCCTCTACAGCATTTCGCCTCCACCTTTTCGCCGGAATCGAACCCGCGACTTTCAGGCCAGCAGCCGAGCTTCGTAACAACCGACGCATCGGGGCGGACAACAAGGCAGTAAAAGTATCAGTGTAATCCATATGCACAGGGTGTCCCAACTATACAGCTTTTTATAAAGCCAGAGGCTTTCTATTAGGAATCGCACATATGCTGAAATCAGGTCACGTAAAAAAAAAAGTGAGTCGGTGCATCATATAGGAAAAGCCTGGTACATATACCACATTGAATGGCACAGACGAAATAAACCTGGCACTGTTCCCGAGATAATAGTACCGAGCAACACACTGAAAAGTGAGTACCGTTTATCTCGGAAGTTTAAGAAACTCTGCCACATGTCTGTAAGGATACTTTATTTGTTAACGAAATATGAAGGCAAAAGGAATCTTGGAACACATCACGTCGCTACAAACATCTTTTTTTTTTTTTGCTGTGCGCATGTACATACGCGTGTGTGAACAAAAATTGTCGTTCTCAATATAAGGAGCTCAAATATATATGTGTGCTTCATTAAAAATTTAACTGTGACTCCACAATGGGAGGAGTGCCCTCCTATAGCTTTAATCTCGGCGTTTTGCGCAGCCCCAACGTTTCAAGTAGCCCGTTCATTCTCGCCTCACTGCCGATTCTCGCACTGTTACACACACTGTTATACGCTGTTATATGATTCTCGCACTGTTATACGGCAGGCTAAAATTACGCAATAGCGACAATAGCACCCACCGGAATCACAGCGAGAGAGACCGATTGCGTTTCACCACGCGTGCTATATAGGTCATGAGGCGCGCTGACGTAACTTATCGGCCTCGTGCCATCATTCCCTGCTTAGCTTTCGGTGCGCTCGTCGGGACGAGGGAATACAGAGCCGGGATCTCAAAATAACCGAAGCTATAGGGCCGTAATTACGCGATTTACTCCCACAAGGGCCGAGAAAGTCAGGAACGGGGGGGGGGGGGGGATCATTTGAAATGTCACCGAACGTTTTTATTTGAAAGAAGGCCTTTCACAAGTCCCATTGGGTTACTTCTGAAGCAGATTCAAGGTCGGGTTCAAAAAAAAAAAACATATCGATACTGATTTACACAATGAGCTAAACTGGGCGCTGATTCAGAAATACAGAGCTTCTGTTCCACGTAAATGTCTCAACTCGTACTGGTCGCACGAGATGCCCCACGAAACGGAACGAATGCTTGACAGAAGTGCCATCTCCGTAGCTTACTCGATCGAACATAGCGCTAATAATTGCAATAGACAAGGAACTATGCGCGCACTGTTACGCAAAGTCACAACGCTTTATTACGCGTGAAGCCGAGGGCTGCATTCAAATTAACAGCGAGCCGTGTGTTTGAAGTTTCTGTTACAAAGGAAGGGCTTAAAGCTTACGACTAATTCCTGTAACTTAACTCGTTCTTCACTGATTCGAGAAGTATTTGCGCAAATATGTTTGTGATCCAATGAAATCCTACAGTGAGCTCATTCCATGATTAATTGCAAAAAGTGTCAAAGGACGTTTCAAACGTGCCCTATGTACATTAAAAGGGTTCTTGCAATGCGCCCCGCACGAAATGCAGCAAGCCACCGTTACCGAAGCCTGTTAAAACAGGTCACCTTTGTATTGGAATGACTGCGAACAATATCTCAACAATTTCTTTTTTTTTTGTAAAGAAGGTGCATCTGAATACATCAAGCTATAGTGAAGAACGTACACGTGCAAAAAAGAATTCAAAAAGACCCAGAAACACTTTTTCATCATGGTCAGGAAACTCTGCCGATCGAGGCTCATAGCGCGACAAGCCTGGAATGTATACGATTAATTCTCAAAATGAGCTTAAAATCATTTCCTTTCCGTTCTGTAAACTACGGTTGATTATCAAAGAACCGTGACACGAAGGTAATGAAAACAACGTGCTGGTCACAATAAAAGTACATAGACGCACGGGGTTTTGGCCCCCGGGCGCCTTGTCCATATTTCAGCATTTTATGTGTTTTTATTGTAATCAGCATGTTGTCTAAGTTGTCTTCGTGTCTGTTTCTGGACCAGACTGGTTCCCGTGGTGGTGGTAACAACATTATTAATAACTCCGGCAAATTCGTGGCCTGGGCCTAGGCCATCCCCGAGGAGGTTCGGATACTCTGTCTCCTCGCCTTCTCGCGGGCTTGTTGGATGGCCCACAGTTGATCCTGGAAGTTGGCGCTGCGCAGCGTAGCCGTCCTCCGCGCCGCAGCCTCATCTGGAGAGACTGCGTATTCTTTTGCTAAAACTGCACATCCCCAAGAATGTGTTTCCGTCCGACTATGATTTTCATGACCGTGTCATATACTTATATTCACGGCCATTGGCTGATTAGATACTGGTGAAAAACTTTATTACATCTATTGAGGAATTGGTGCAGTCTCTAGTCCGCGACCCCATTGGCTTGATCCCCGGAGCATTGTAGACTGCATCGTTACGATGGCCGCCGCAAGAGAACACCACGCATCCCCTCATGTGCTCATACCCTCGGATATGCGTATGGACCAACTCTTAACATATATATTCTAGAACATCAAAGACTCGAAAGACAGAAACTTCCACCCCCGGGGCCAAAGCTCAGTAAAGAATCTCAGGTAGCGTGGCGTCACCTGCAGACCTTGACTTACCCCAATCCGTACATACTGTCTTAGATAGATCCCGACCCATACGCGCCACAGTGCAGGTTCTGCGTCAATAAAACAGCCACCCTGTACCACATGGTATGGGAATAAAATAGGACACCTCTACAACTTAGAGCACAACACAACACTGTAGGGTGGGAGGCAGCTCTGTCCAGCTCAGATCCGAAGACCCAAGAGGCCCTTGTGAGACGATCGAGGACAGTGGCCCGTGCCAATGGGATCCCGGACTAAGAGCCCACTCACGGACATTCCTTCCTTGGTTGCAAATAAATGTTTTACTCTCTCACGATCACCCTAAAAGTAAGCTGCGCGTTCGAAAAAAAAAAAGGTGCTCATTGCCATGACGCACCCGTGACATAACTTCTTTTCCCCCGTACCATCACACTCATCTTAGCTTCCAGCGCTCTCGTCGGGACGACAGAAAACAGAAAGTAATTACACCTAGCGTTTGACAAATATCGGTAACTCTTTTCGCATTTGACAGGTTTTAAAAATTATTTCAGCATTCGATTGACTAATGAAGATATTTGATGGTCACATGGAAAAATGCTGCAGGACCCATTGAAAAATGTTACGCGTATTGCGTCCTGGCTACGCCGTTCTCCGTGCGGCTCCGACGGAGAACGTGAATTGTCAAGCGACCGTTGCGTTGCAAGCGCGTGACCACTAAGTAATGGAATACAACAGCTGTAGTGCGTCACACGTTCCTGGGAAACAATTGCCGTCCCGAAAGAGGAGTACGTGATAAGCGCTGCTGGGATTGCGCGCGCTTACGGAGTACGAAAACTAATTGAGAACGTCTTTCTTTCTTTCTCTCTTTCTTTTTTTCTTTCTTTCTTTCTTTCTTTCTTTCTTTCTGTGCGTGTGTGTGTGTGTGTGCGTGTGTGTGTGTGTGTGTGTGTGTGTGTGTGTGTGTGTGTGTGTGTGTGTGTGTGTGTGTGTGTGTGTGTGTGTGTGTGTGTGTGTGTGACAATTAGCACGCATTCAAACAGTTGTACATGCGGCGAAATTCCGTGCCTGCTGCTGAGCCAGAATTTTGAGCCATCCGCGGATATTTATACAGAAGCGTACTACACTCCAGTTATTCAAGTGTCGCGCTAACCATAAACGTGTTCTGCACTTCGCTTTGTCTCCGCGTGCGCGTGAATCACGTGCCTTTTACATGGGCGCGCCTGCCAACCAGTGGTAAATTACAAAGAACGTAGTTTCAAAATGCTACACATTCTTCACTCATTACGGTACAGCTCGTTCGAAAGCATGCGACATTTCGGCCGCATCCACTTGAAAGTGCGCGAAAGAGCGGTATAAATATATCACCAAGGACACAATGGGAATTGAACTCGGGTACCGTAAGTGCCTACGGAGCATTTTACCACAGATCCATGCCGGTGCTTGGAATACCATTGAAAACTGGCCTTAGGCAAGCTTCATGTGGGGAAAGTAATCGCGTTAATATGAGTAATGAAGTGTTTGTCTCAAACGCTTTGTCAGTCATATTAACGCGAAGGAACAACCAGGCGTCACACAGCGCAAATTACGTAAGGAGTGGGTCGTCCAATGCTGCCACCCCATTACAAAATGTTTAGGCAAAATTATTCGTAGTCGTCAGCCACATAATTAAAGATTTGCACATAATTCCTTGCCAGTGCATCGGGTACCAGACTTCTCCGAAGAATGATGAAGGATGGCACAGTGAATGCATCCTTTCTACACACAAAGCAATATGATGGTTAATGGCGTAGTGGGCACTCTGCAAGTGTAGCAGTTACGCAAAGAGTTTGAAAAAGACGGCAAGTTGGGCCAGTTGGTTGGGATTCATCGTGAACTTGGTTTACGATGACTGTTCGCTGCAGTGTGACGTTTTGCGGTTTGTGCGCAGGCCTCATAGCTTTTTTTTTTTTTTTGCCCTGCTGCTCTTCAGACATTACTCCTATATATACAGTAAATTACAAAGACCAGACGCAATGACCCCTCAGAAAGGTTCTAAACAAATAATGATGCCTCATAACTGCACTGTGAAAACGGCTTCATACGCATACACTCAGGACGACTCCAAGGCGCGCAAACCATGACCGAGAACAAGTGCGCTTCTCAGTCATTTGCCCAACAGCTTTCTGCACCTATCGTGGTTTTGCATTGCCACGGCAATTGGCGTGCTTCTGAGAAGACCACGATGGGATGTGGTCGTGACAAAATATTTTTTAATATAAATTCATTCATAAACATAGTTGTAATGCTCACAGAATAAGTACGCTACGCTTTCTTGGCCAGTCCCCTATAAAGTGGGTATGTGCCACATCTTCAAGGAAGCAAACAGATACGTGTAATCACATAACTTCATCGCTCAGCCAAGCTGGATGACGTGATAGTCACGTCGTGACGACGTAACAGGCTATAGTAACTTACGATGTCACGATACGATAACGTGATTGAGTGACGTCATCACGTGACGCCCTTTTTTGCACTTTTTTAAAGGCATAAAAAACCTTGACAACCCAAGAACGTAATCAAGTAGGCTGTAGATGCTTGTGTTGTGCACTTTCTTGTCTTTTCTTTGAGCTTTTTCGTGCGGTGATTGTGATGAGTATATGCCAACTAACCCAACTTGCGACTTTACTTCAGAGGAAGTTATTTTCCCTAAATTCACAGCAGCACGCGTGGCCGTGTGGTAGAACATCCACTTGCTACGCAAACGACCTGGGCTTGATCCCTCTCGTACCCGAACGACCAAGCTTCAATCCCCACTCTGATGCACGTTTTTTTTACTATTTAATTTACTTCGTTCTCAATTTTTCGGTCACGCATAAAAGGATAGTTATGCGCTCACAACCAACCACGCCGACTCCTACGCTCCAATATCTACGAAACAAACTCTTTAACGCCGTCGCGTTAAAGAAAAATAAACTAGATCGAACGCCATCTCAACCCAGGTCCTCTGCGTGGGAGCGGTAAAAGGTGTACATAAATAGCTCGCCATTAGCAAGCTGAACAACATAAGCTTCATGGCCGAGTCAGTTCACGCTGCAGAGCGAGAGGTCGTAGGTTCGACTCTCGGCGACGGAATCTTTTCTTCCATTTTTTTCTTTTCTTTGTAAACGCCTAGCATATATATATTTTACAATGTCATATGCATGAAGGAAATAGGTCAGTGGAATTGTGGTGCATCCCGCATCAAACAATTTCTTGTTAAAATTTGGCTGGTCCCACGTGCCTTGGCGATCAATGATATGCGACACATGCATCAAAAAAGACGGCTTTGTGAAAATGTTAAAATAAGCGCACTGTTACTAGGCGAATGAATGTAGTATACTCGGTAAACATATACTTTATACGCATTGACGTATCTAGATGTGAAGACTGGTTCTTTCAAGTTGCGTAACCATTCCACAGATAACGTGCACTACCAGCATCAGCAGCGGTAGGCTAAACTGTTGTTTTTGTATGCTAGTCGTTGATGTTGGTTCCTCGAAGTGTTACGCCAAATATGTGCTGATCTTATTGGCTTGAATATAACTGTTACGATACTGTGTAGCTGTGTACTCATTGAGGGCGTACCAAGAACGCGCACTACACTGGTATCTACTAGTCACTAGACTGCGTAACTAACATAAGCATCAGCACTCACCTTGGAGCACAGACGTCCGCGTTATCGAAACGAAGTGTGCTTTACGGTCGGACGACGTGCATATCACACCTAAATGTTGGCAGCATATTCTCCCGTGATCGAGTAACACCTGAATATAGCTTGCTGAACGACAACAATAAAAACGTAATGTTTATTAAACTGCTATAAAAATAGAGTCAACATTGTACCACAGTTCACGTTAACGCGGCATGGTATTTGTGCCGTACCTTTACAATAATGTAATGTTTATTGCTTTGTTATAAAACTACACAGCCAGTACTTCAACGGTCAACAAAAGTTGCAGATGCATTGGCCTTAAACCTGTATAGCGTTTTTGTTTTTTTAATCAGTTTCAAGACCTGGCTTGGCTTTGTGGTAGAATACCCGATTGCCACGCTCAATGCTTGGGTTGTATTCCTTCTGAAATCTATTTTTTTTTCACCAGTGCCTTTGTTGGGTCTACTCTGCCGATGTCAGTTTTTGTTGACGCTCTCACATTAAAGTTACTAATGTATCTCCTAGCCGTTTCGAGGTAGATATAAACTGTCAATCTTCTATTGCACATACCCAAGTGCCGTCGACAGCGGTACACGGGTATGTGCTCCATATATCTGAAGAAAACGGTTTGACGACGTATGCGAAACCATTTTGACTTCATTCATGTCTTGACCAGATGGCCATATTTCTCAAGCTGTCTTACCCACCTTACCAATTTCGGTGTACACCAAGTCAAAGAGGCGATCACGAAAGCTCCCAGACGTAGGCAGCCAGATAGATACGTAGACAAAAAAGCTCAAAGTGCCTGTAGTTCACTAAAAATGCTTCGCATTTAATAACAGCCAGTTATCACGCAACGCTAATTGCGCAACAAGTGTGTGTAATAATGCATCCCAGTGCAAACTGGTCAACCATAGTTCTTCATCGTCACCAGACATGCAGTACCAACCAAGTGCACACAATACCTTACTTATGTGTAGCGGGTACCTCGTTTATTCGCAGAAAGACAAATAATGATGTAGTGGGGGCTGTCCTGCTTCCCAAAAATTATAATCTATATATATGGCTGTTACAAGCTGCCACTCTTGCGTCGCCAGCGCGAAGTCGGTGACGGGTATGACAGAGGGTTAGTTCGTTCCATACGCAAGCAGAGACAGTGACGAGATCAGAGACGTGAGAAAACAAAACAAACTTTACTCTAGTGATGTTGCAGCACACGGGATCTAATACAACACTTCAATACAACTAACAAAATACATCGACACTTGATACAACTAAAGAAATATATAAAAGAAACAATAAATCAGCTTACGAGAGAGAACTATTACAAACTACACAAACTAACAACAATAGAACGACGGAGGAGAAAGTTCGAAGATATAAACAGGTGAAGGCATACGTGTGATGACCGGCAGCATTTTGTCCCCGACGATCGGATGCGAGAAGTCGAAGAGAGTTCTCGCACCCCTGCGATGTCGGCGGTGTTGCAACGCTGGTGGCTCCGGGAGGCTAGTGCTTGCAGGTGACTTCGAGCAGGTTGAGCTAACTCGAGGCGAAATCCCGATGTCTACGTTGCAGACGTTAATATCGCGTCACAACTAGACGAACGGCTAAGTTTAGGTGGCCAGCCGATACAGAGCCATACTAAAAACTTCTAGAAGAGATGCTTGTTGATCTGTTTCTACACCATGTTGGTCAGCGACTAGTCTGCCTAGCCAACACCACCTAGAAGAAGTTTTCTAGGTGGTGTTGGCCTAGCAGGGCAAAATCCTGCGCTTAAATCCCCCTCGTGTCTCCTCGCTCTCTTCCTTGGGGACAAGAGACCTCTACATGGGTCCGATCATGCGCGTTTAATTGATGGAAACTCCGCCTCAAAAACATTTTGACCCCACCCCTTTTTAATTGGGAGAGGGCCCTCAACTATCGAGAGTGACAATTTGTTGGGTTGTTGTCATACGGCTTGGCCACCAGAGGGTTTCCCACGCTTTTCCCCGTGGGAAACGGTCAGACTGTTTGGCTCTCAGCCGGTGCGTCCCGCAGCCTAATCCTTGTTCGGGGTACATCGCGGCCTTCCACGACCTTGCAGACGTCACCGCAGTTACAAAAGGATCAATCGTCGACGGCGACGTTCCAAAAAGAGCACCCCATTCTGCACTTCTCGGCTCCCTTTCATGCGCCCGCCGTTCCCACGGTCAGTGAGGAAGTACGGCGCCCGGTAATTGCCGGGACGCGGGGCCGCCAAAAATGGCCGTCCGTGACAATGGCGTATAATGCACACCTTGCGAAAATTCGAAACACAAATGGCGTTGCCACAACACGAACCTGCGCCCAAAAGTCGCGTTCGGCAGCATCGTTATTATTGGAGAATCTTGTCTTTTTTTTCTTGCGTCTCTTTCTTTCTGTGTCTTTGTCTATCTATATCTTTCTCTGTCTTTCCATGTTTTAGATGCAAAGCGGCTTTTGCTTGGCGCTGTGTTCGTCCCTCGGAGTCCGCTTTCCCATTGCGCACGAGCTAACTCTACCCCCCCCCCCCCCTTCTCTCTTCGAGCTCACGCTGGGAAGGTGGGAGGAGGTAGCAGAGTACTGCCTCCGCTACGCTTCTCCTCTCCCGTTTATCTTTCCGCCAGGGCTGTGCGCTCGTATATAATGCTGCGCGCGCTCGCTCCGTCACATTCTTATAGCGCCACTGGGTCTTCACTTTGCGGCACACACACGGTAATACACGGAAATGGGAGGGGCGGCGGGTAACATAAGCGGCACACAACATATACACAACTCCGCGCACAAACAAAAGATACACGGAAACATACAAATGAAGACACAAGTGAACACCAGCTCTGCTTCGCCTCCCACATGGTTCCCTTCAGTGGGAGATGTCTTTATATTTATCTTTTTATCCTCTCTGTTTTTCTCTTTATTTAAATATTCGTTCTATCTCGTTATCTCTCTGTACTCGTTACCTTGCCCATCAGTGCTATTGCACCCCTCGCCGGACAAATCGGCCAATGTGCTGTGGGGCGAAGCGGAAGATGGGCATAGAGGAAGATGAAGAAGTGGACGAAGAAAGCGCGCGTCCGTTCATGATGATGATAGTTTTGAGGTCACGCCGCATGGCCCAACGCAAAGCTTATTAGTTCCGCTCTAAACTGTGAAGTGCGCAAGAGGTGGTTGATTCAGAAGACCTGCATTTACAAGGCGCACGGCCATAATTATTCATCGTTATCAGTAACATGTAGTATCAAACAAGAGTTGGACGTGTTGCCTTACGGACTCGTAGTGGATGATTCGCCTCTTCGCAAAAGGAATAATTATGGCATATATGGTGGGCCTTTCGTAACAGTACATAACTGAAACCGATTATCATGTTAGTATATTTTTATTTATTCGTATTATTGGCACCGAACCGGTCATTATATCAGCCCTAAATCTCATGTGATACTCTGACCGTTTGCTGGCTCGACATTTTCATGTACTACGTATATACGTTTCTTTAGTCTAAAGTTCCCGTGGTTGTGTTTAGATTCATAAGATTTTACCTTGAACATCCTGCCGCCCACTTATGGCCCATCACTTTTTGTGGCTGAGTGCCATCACAAAAAGGAACATCATCATCATCATCATCATCACCATCATCATCGTCGTCGTCGTCATGATTAGCAGCAAGCTTTTCAGGAGAGTTTGGAACAGCCACTTCTAAATGCACAGATGTCGTATTCCCTGCGGCACGGTACCCAATAAGCGAAGCTGGGCTGGGAATTGATAATACGATGCGAATGGGGCGGATTACGCTATATATCATGTTCCTCTTTTAACGAAGCTCAGCCATCCTTGAACTTCTTGCATTGCGTCCTATAAATGCCGTCAAATGCATATCGCCAAACGGTGGTCCTTCCTGCATGAAAAACGTCAACGAATATTTTACATCTCGTCAGCTCTTACTGGCGCCAGAGTTTTGTAATACGTAATAAGTTATTGTAACCTTAATAGGTATACTTTAGTACTTTATTAAAGGGATACCGAAAAGAATTTTCGCCGCCAAGATTTTGAACCAAATTGAAAAATTGGGCTGTGAAATTGATTGAGGCAACCTTCATTGCAGGCAGAAATTACGGGAAAATAATGAATTTAATGCGTTTCTCACAAACTTGCGCGTCTAGCGGCCGCGGAGTGAACTAGAGAAGGTGACGTTTGGTGACGTCACACAAATGCCCGAAACGGGCAAGCCAACACGGCCAGCCGCTGTCCGCATCTCTCAACTCATCTCCCCCTATACTAGAACCGGTATGAACAGCAACGGCTGGAATAATGCTCTCGGCTGGGACAAAGCATCAGCCCTTTTGTGGAAGGGGGAGACTGGGACGAAAGGAGAGCTGGTGAAAAGAAAGTGGAGGACGGGAAAACGTGCGTCTTGCAAGCACCTCATGATTGTGACGTACTATAGGAGTTCGAAAGCGCGAGCGCGTGGCTTCAAAACACATATAACGTGATAGGAGGATGGCGCTGCCAAAACTGCAGGACTTGCTCGCTGTATTTCGTGCCGACTGGTTGTGCCCCCGCGATCTCCGACGACAGCGCAGCTCTGGCTGACTGGGCTCGCCCTACGCCATCTCCTGACGCCGACAAGAGCTCTCACCGAGTGGTGCCCCGTCCTCGGACTCCTGCGACCGTGTCCATCTTTCCGATCTTCTCCTTCCTTCCGTCGTTCGCTGTCCCTGCGCCTTGCTCTCTCCTTCCTCTCTCTCTATCTCTTTACCGTTTAATCCTATCATTTCAATCCCTCCTTTACCCCCCCCCCTTCGTGTGCTACTATTGAGGTGTCCTCCCCCTGAGAGACAGTTACGGGGACCACTTTTCTCTTCTTTTCATTTAAAATCACTCACACAAAACTGGAGGGGAAAGAAGGGCGCTCTTCCGCTGACTGTTGGCATTCCCGCATCACCATACCCCCATGATCGTTGCTGTGAAACGACAGTTTATCGCGTGCCATAGACCGCTAGCAATGATAACATGAAAATAAAATTCACCGAAAACAAGCATCTGTATCGACATGCTCAGCGAACACCACCTAGATGTAATAAAAGCATGATTTGTGCTTCGCTGCCGGCTACATCACCGCCGATATCTTTGTAGCTGCTGGGTCTAAAGCCCCTAGGGACTTTAGCTGGGTCAAATGGTTGTTGCTGTGCGTTTTGATGTGAGTCATATCACCGATAGCAGCCACTGACAATGCGTTTTGCAACAACGGTATCGAGAAAGGAGTGTGAACACCTAGCGAAACCGCACCGCCATTTCCATTTTGTTTCTGACAGCGGTCCGATGATAATCAGCAAATGTAGGGTTTGAGGCTATTCGACACACGCTGGCGTATTTGAGCTCGTATTGCTTGCTCAAAATAGTACATGATAGCTCGCGCTCACGTACGGCCACCGCGGACTGACAATACATAAAAAATACAGCCAGCTGTTCAAAAATACGGGAAATTAGCTCTGCTTATCGGAACAATGGCGTCCTTCGAGCCGAGATTTGAAGTTTTGTCAGCTTTTATATTTCTGTTGAGTATTCCCTTGGGTATTATAGGACTCAGCAGGCCCCGCAGGCATCGTATACGTCTCTGATTTAAATAGCCGACATAGTTTGCAAACATGGCAGAGTTACACCACGCCCAGGATATATATTATAAACATATTGTCGCGCGTGAACAAGAGGGACTTCAGGTAAAGAATACCGCGTAGTCACAGAGGCGCAGGTCAGGGACACCACAATTCAAAAAGAACCAAAAGCCTCGGCGAGAGCGCGCTAGCCCAACAACTTCTTCCTCCTTTTTCTCCTCGATGCGGGCTCGTGCTCGCCGCAGTTCATGGCCAGGTGGCATTATTCCCCCACTGAAAAAAAAAAAGCATCGCCCCGATGCTCGCGCGAATGGTAGTGGATAAGCGGAAGTAAAGCAGACATGCACACTGTGGGCACACTCAAGAAAAAACAACAACAAAAGAACAAGGCTGAGGCACGGTCCCACTAACGTACGAAGTACGGCTTGAGCCGTACAACGTGAACAATCTCTGGGTAGTGCTTTCGACGCTGGGGTGACATGGTTCCATATGGAACCACCTCATAATTCACGTCACTGATGCGACGCACTACTTTGTAGGGTCCAAAGTAGCGACTCAGGAGCTTTTCGGACAACCCTTGGCGGCGAACCGGAGTCCATACCCAAACTAGATCTCCTGGGTGGTATTCGACCTGTCGATGGCGAAGATTGTAGCGGCGTGCATCTGCAGTTTGTTGTTGCGTGATATGCAGGCGTGCCAACTGTCGAGCTTCTTCGGCAAACTGAGCAAGCTGCTCAGCGTCAGGTGTGAGCGACCGGTCGTAATCGTGTGGCAACATAGCGTCCAACATGGTCTGGACCTCACGCCCATAGACGAGACGGAACGGTGTGAATCGTGTCGTTTCTTGGATGGCAGTGTTGTAGGCGAATGTTACGTATGGAAGGACCTGATCCCACGTCTTGTGTTGAACGTCTACATACATGGACAACATATCGGCGATGGTCTTGTTAAGTCGTTCCGTCAGGCCGTTAGTCTGCGGATGATACGCCGTCGTCTTGCGATGGCTCGTGAAGCTTAGCTTGAATACATCGTCAATGAGCTGAGCCGTGAAAGCTGTTCCGCGATCAGTGATGACGCAAGACGGGGCGCCATGGCGAAGAACGATCTGTTCGACGAAAAACTGGGCAACATCGGAAGCTGTAGCTCGTTGCAGGGCTCTTGTCTCGGCGTATCTCGTTAGATAATCTGTCGCTACAACTATCCATTTGTTACCGGCAGATGACAGAGGAAACGGCCCCAGTAAATCCATGCCTATTTGATCGAACGGCGACCTTGGTGGTGTGATTGGTTGCAGCAGGCCTGCAGGCTTCAGTGGCGGAGATTTGCGGCGTTGACATTCACGGCAGCTTTTCACATATCTCTTGACGTACATAGCAAGTCTCGGCCAGTAGTACGCCTGTTGAACTCTGGCGAGAGTTCGTGAAGAACCTAGATGCCCGGATGTGGGTTCGTCGTGGCAGGCCAGAAGAATGTCGTCTCGCATGTCAGATGGGACCACTAGCAAGTAGGCTTTCCCATTGCCGTTCGAGTTTGATTTATACAAGACACCGTTCCGCAGGCAGAACGAAGAGAGATTGCGAGAGATGTGCCGAGGTACGGGTGTGTTGCGTCCTTCTAGTTGGTCAATGATTGCGCGAATCTCGACGTCATCGTGTTGTCGTGCGATCAAGTCTGTTGCAGTGAGGACTCCGAGGAAGCCGCAGTCATCGTCATTGTCGGGATCACAAACTCCAGTAGGTGCACGTGACAAGGAATCAGCATCTTCGTGCTTGCGGCCTGATTTATAGACAATGGTAAGGTCAAACTCTTGCAAACGAAGGCTCCATCGTGCCAGACGCCCAGACGGGTCTCGTAAATTGGCTAACCAGCACAATGAGTGATGATCAGTAACTACTTTAAAGTGACGACCGTAGAGGTAAGGCCTGAATTTCATAGTGGCCCACACTACTGCTAGGCACTCTTTCTCCGAGGTGGAATAGTTCATCTCGGCGCGAGACAGGGCACGGCTGGCGTAAGCTATCACGCGCTCGGTGCCTTCTTGATGTTGGACAAGCACGGCGCCGAGACCTACATTGCTCGCGTCGGTATGAACTTCCGTGGCAGCATCCTCGTCGAAGTGAGCAAGAACTGGTGGTGCCTGCATACGCTCACGTAGATCGATAAAAGCCGCGTTCTGTTCTTCATTCCAAACGAATGGTACGTCGTCACGTGTGAGACGAGTCAGAGGCTCGGCAATTCTAGAAAAATTGGCGATGAAGCGACGATAGTAGGCGCACAGACCGAGGAAGCGGCGTACTGCTTTCTTGTCACGGGGAACGGGAAAGGAGGCTACGGCGGTTGTCTTGTCGGGGTCAGGTCGAACACCGTCTGCGCTCACAACATGCCCCAGAAATTTAAGTTCTCTATAGCCAAAGTGGCATTTTTCTGGCTTCAGCGTGAGGTTCGCAGAGTGGAGTGCTTCCAGAACAGCCTGCAGACGTTTCAAGTGTTCCTCGAAAGTGACCGAAAATACGACGACATCATCGAGATAAACTAAGCAGGTGTTCCACTTCAGACCGGTAAGAACAGTGTCCATCATTCTTTGGAATGTCGCTGGTGCAGAACACAGGCCGAAGGGAAGCACCTTGAATTCATACAGGCCGTCCGGTGTAACAAAAGCAGTTTTTTCTCGGTCTCTTTCATCAACCTCAATCTGCCAGTATCCGCTTTTCAAGTCTATGGATGAAAAATACCTTGCTCGCCGTAGTCTGTCTAGTGAATCATCGATGCGTGGCAGAGGATACACGTCTTTTTTTGTCACGTCGTTCAGCTTTCTGTAGTCCACGCAGAAACGCAACGTTCCGTCCTTTTTCTTTACAAGAACGACTGGCGATGACCATGGACTATTGGACGGCTGTATAACATCATCCTGAAGCATCTCTTCGACTTGAGCATTGATCGCGTCACGTTCTTTGGCAGAAACTCGGTAGGGTTGTTGCTTTATGGGCGAGACATCGGTGTGTATAATAATCCGGTGTTTCATAAGGGGCGTTTGACGCACCTTTGAGGACGAAGCGAAACACTCTTGAAATTCAAGCAACAGCTCCTGCAGCGCTGCGCGTTCTTTCTGCGTGAGGCTCGAATTGATGTCCACCTTTTCAAGAGCCTTAGAAACGCCGGTCGATGTCGATTGTAGCCCACTATTTATTGATGCGGCAGAAAAACATTCAGCAACGTCTTCGATGGGGTAGGCGAAAGCGATAGCGGTGCGTCGAAACAGGTGCCGCTGCTCATTACTAAAATTTGTCACAAGCAGCGTGGCACGTCTGTCGTGAAGCGTAATGAGGCTGCGGGCTGCGCAGACACCTATGCTAAACAAAAGTGTCAAGTTGCCTTCGGCGACTGCCTCACCGTCACGTATCTCGTCACACACGACTTCAACCAGGATGCTTGAACGTGGAGGCAACGTGATTATGTCGGCCGAAACACGAAGCGAACTGAGATGGCTGTCATCAGGCTTTTCTGCTTTGTCTGTAGAGAACGTCACTGTGCGCTGTCGGAGGTCAATGATAGCACCGTATTCACGTAAAAAGTCGACGCCTAGGATGAGGTCTCGGGAGCATTCAGGAAGTATAAGGCAGCTGCAGAGAAATGTGCGTTTGCGAATGCCGACTCTAATCGTGCAGATACCGAGAGGGGTGACGACGTGCCCGCCGGCTGTACGGATTTTTGTCCCGTACCACGGCGTACCCACTTTCTTGAGATGCGTCGCCAGTTTTCTGCTCATGATGGAGTAGTCGGCCCCTGTGTCTAATAAAGCTGTAATATCGTGGCGGCCGTCGAGCACTACAGGTATATCTAGGGAAAGTCGGCTTTCTGATTCGGGAGCTGTCGTCGTTGAACCACTGCTGGTACGTACTCGCATGGATTGGGGCCCTTGTTCGTGTCGTTTATCAGCGGCCCCGCCCCCGAAGGTCGCTGTCGTTAGTTTTCCCGCCTAGGGCTGAGCGGCCGTGCTGGCGCCGCCCCTGGGTAGTTCGGGACACTTGACGAAGACCTTCTTGGAGATGGTGATCGTGACTGGCGCCGCGGGAGCAGTGGCATGCGCTGCTCGGACAGGTACTCCTCAATCGCTCTGGGTCTTTCGCCAAATCTTGGCCTGGGTGAGTCGACGGCGAAACCCTGAAGTCCGAGGCGACGGTACTGGCATTCGCGGTACACGTGTCCGGCTTCGCCACAGTGGTAGCACAGCGGCCGCCTGTCCGGTGTGCGCCATACGTCCGATTTCCGCGGGAGGAGCTGCCGATTCTCGAAATGCTGGACTGGTTGAACTGCTGGGAGTGGATCGCGATGTGCAGGGTGTACGAAACGGCGTGGAGGAGCGTAACGACTCGCAGCTTCGGCGTACGATGCAGGAGCGACGTAACAGCTCACAGCCTCGGCATAAGACGCACGGTGAGGCTCGATCGGTACAGGTGGGGAAGCATCGTTGGACAGCGGGACTTGCAAAGCCTGCTGTACTTCACTCCTGATGAGGCTGGAGATGGATCCCGCAGCAGGTGGAGGCGGCCCGTGAATCTTCTGCAGCTCGTCGCGTACCACTGATCTGATGAGGTCGCAGAGAGCTTCGAGATTGACGTTACTCCCCGCAACTCCAATCTGGTCCACCGGCGAGGCAACATTCACGTGGCGGTCGTACACAGCTGATCGCTGCTGCAGCATGTTTTCCATTGTCGTTGCTTCAGTTAAAAACTCTGCCACAGTATTCGGGGGACTTCGCACGAGACCAGCGAAGAGTTGCTCCTTAACTCCTCGCATTAGGTGGCGCAACTTCTTGTCTTCTCCCATACCTGGGTCAGCGCGACGGAAAAGGCTCGTCATGTCCTCCACGTACGCCATCACGCTCTCGTTCGGCATTTGGATGCGTGATTGGATGGCCCGTTCCGCTCGTTCACGGCGATGGGGGTCAGCGTAACTTGCTAGCAGCTGACGGCAAAACATCGTCCACGACGAGAAGGGTTCGCGGTTCTCGTACCAAGTACGAGCTCCGTCCTCAAGGCTGAAATATACATTCCGCAGCTTGTTGGCGTCGGTCCACTCGTTGAAAGCCGCAACGCGTTCAAAGTGAGCCAACCAGTCCACAACATCCTCCAACATGGAGCCGCGGAACACCTTCGGCACTCGTGGCTTCTGCAGCGTGTAATTAGCCATCGGAATATTTTCCGTACCGCTCTGGGGTGGTGCAGTTGATGCCATCTCCGGTAGAGGTTCACGCTCGGGGGACAATCCTCGGATTCTCCGGCTGGCCCGGTGGACAGGTGTTGCGACTGCGGGTATAGGGCTCCCAGGAGGCGTTTGGATCATTGACTGGGAATACCCAGCGACTCCACCAGTTGTCGCGCGTGAACAAGAGGGACTTCAGGTAAAGAATACCGCGTAGTCACAGAGGCGCAGGTCAGGGACACCACAATTCAAAAAGAACCAAAAGCCTCGGCGAGAGCGCGCTAGCCCAACAACTTCTTCCTCCTTTTTCTCCTCGATGCGGGCTCGTGCTCGCCGCAGTTCATGGCCAGGTGGCAATATTTATTGGAATGTACCACTATAGTTCTTGTTCTTTTTTTCAGACTTTTGCTGCCAGAAGTCGACCCTTCCACACAACCGAATACCGAAACTCAAGTGACCCAAAATGTCAGCCGTGGTGGAGAAGAAGTTGTGGGGCTCGGCTGCTAAACCAAAGGTCGCGGGTTCGGTCGCGGGTTCGGTCGCGGTGGTCGCAATTAGATGGAGGCGTAATGGGGAACAATCGTGCATGTCAGCAGACGTTAAAGAACACCAGACGGTCGAAATTTCTGGAGTCCTCCACTATGGCGTCACCCACAATCATATCGTGGTTTTAGGAGGTAAAACCCTAGGTAATTTGAGGTTGTCCAAAAAGCGCAATAACTAATATATTTACCCTATTTTGTATTAGGATTTTTCTTCTCGGACACACTAGGCATTCGTCGCGAGGCCATCATGGTGACGTTACAAGCGAATAGATAAGGGTACTTCAATTTTGTTTCTTTCTTGAGTTGTGGCATTGCAGGGCACTTTGTCGCAAGTAAGTTTCGTGTTAACCAACCAAGGTAGCGGGAACACAGCTGTCAGAGGACAGAATAATCGCAGCAGCTGTTGGCAGTACGCCCAACTGTCGTGCTTCACGATAACACGTTTCAACGGTCGGAGTGAGGCAGGCTGCATGTACGCTAACGTCTAATCAAACATCGCTTTCGGGTCGGGCGTTTATCAGGCGTCATCCACACATCCATTGCATTATTGAGGGCAAAGAAAGGAAAGAAATGGCGACAGTGGGGTCGATACTTCTGGAGCAATTCGCCCTCTGCAATCAGCCGAAGCGTACTCCTGCGTACAGCGATATCAAGAGTTGCCTTTGGTTGCAAGAAGATAACCCGAAAGTGATGAATGATTGATTGATATGTGGGGTTTAACGTCCCAAAACCACCATTTGATTATGAGAGACGCCGTAGTGGAGGGCTCCAGAAATTTAGACCACCTGGGGTTCTTTAGCGTGCACCCAAATCTGAGTACACGGGCCTACAACATTTCCGCCTCCATCGGAAATGCAGCCGCCACAGCCGGGATTCGAACCCGCGACCTGCGGGTCAGCGGCCGAGTACCTTAGCCACTAAACCACCGTGGCGGGGCAACCCGAAAGTGGCACAATGCATTTGACGCGTGGCAGACATATTGCTAAATATATATGCAGAGTCGTTAAAGAAAACATCAGAGTGCCAACATTAGCTATGAGCACAATGAGCACAATTTCGCATTAACAATGAGCACAATTTCGTTGAAATGTTACAGCGTCAATTACATCTTAGCTCACATTACCTTTATATGTTCCAAAACATACGGCTCTCGTGGTGAAAGAGAACATTCCTACGTTCAAATGTAAGCTAGCATGTGAGGCCGGTTTCAGTAAAGGCTAAAATTATCAAATAAAAAAAATGAACGAAGTACACTCATTCCTTTTTAATGTGCAGCAATATTTTATTGCAAAACGAAATTGTACAGAAGCATATTCATTAACGCATCTGGATCCTTGTATAGGTTAGTAACGAATCCATTACATGAAACAATATGCAATGACGCGAAAGCAAAAAACAAAATAAAGAGTATTCACATCATAATATTGAAAAAAGCGACAACACGTAAAGGCATATTTAGGCTATTTTGAATGATGGTAAAAATAATTACACGTGGTGCATATCGAAAAAAAACGAAGGTGAAAAGACAGAATGATTGTCTAATTCACATATACTTATGCATACGTACGTACAGTACGTATACATATGCGCGTAAGCATACGTGGAATAGTTCATCTAAACAAAGGATTACGTGAACCCCTTTTTTTTGTCTTGAAATGAGAGCGCACTACTCACCAACTCGCCCAATCAATCACATTGACAAATTACGTGAACCCGTTAAGTTTAATGGTCATCATATACATCTTGTTGAGATATATCTGTTCTTTTTTTTTCTTTTTAAGCGGTTGTGAAGTCTTGGTAGTTAACTCCCAGGGATATTTCAATACAGATTTTGGAACCCGCAAAAGTCGTCACAGAGTAGCCGTGCAGACCCGCTTTTTTTTATTTCATTATAGAAGAGTCCATACCGCGAATAGCTATAGTTGCAGTAAGTGAGTTCTCAAGGAATATAGGCTTTCATGTTTCAGCACACTGGCGGGTCTTGAAGCGACACCGTTACACCAGCGTGGTGGTCTAGTGGTTAAGGCACTCGGCTGCAGACCCGCAGGTCGCAGGATCGAATCCTGGCCGCGGAGGCCACCATTTCCGATGGAGGCGAAAACGCTTGAGGGCCGTGTGCTTGGGTTTATTTATTTATTTAATACCCACAGCACCCATACAAGCATTATAGGGGGGGGGGGGGTACAAGGAAAGAACATGAGAATTTGCAGGTTTAGATAAGTTTGTGTAAAAAAAGAAAAAGAGAAAAGAAGTACATTTGCAAGACACAAAACATACGCAGCTGCACCGAGCAAAGCTGCGTCAGAAAAGTCATGTATTAGACAGAAAAAAATGCAGAAACCACAAAAATTGATGGAAATCGCATGATAATTAAAACAAAGTGCGGCATTCGGCTAGCCTAAGGGCAAATTAACCCTAACATAGCTTACAACCAAGATACCGTACAGATCATGGCCACTGCCAGGCGCACACGTCTATAGGGCTTATCGGTTGAAAATTTCAATCATTTGTATTGCAGAAAAGAACGCATCCGTTGAAGAAATTTTTGCATTTATAGGAGGAAGTCGATTCCACTGACTGATAGTTCTCGGTAAAAAAACTGCCGAAGGACGATGTGTTGTATTTATATTCTCTTATTTTGGGTGCATGATCTTTGCGGGCTGAAGTGTAGTGAGGCCGGCTTATGTATACGTCCCGGGGAATTCGAGTATGACAAATAAATATGCTGTGCAATAGCTACAGTCGAAACGATGCCGTTCGGTGCGGCAGAGTCTTCTATTAGGCGCGCGTTAAAGAACCCCAGGTGGTCGAAATATCCGAGGCACTCCACACGGCGTCTTTCATTACCATATCGAGGTTTTGGCACGGTAAACCCAGCAATTATTATTATAAACTCGTCCTGCAGTCATATATCAACTTAAACCTGAAGCGGAACGCCTTTATTTACTACACATGGACACAAAATATTTACTTCCGCCGTTTACTGCGAACTTTACAATTTAACAAGTTAAGCGCTACAGCTATATATGTCGAGTCGATCAAGTGAAGATGCCATAGTGATCCGTAGTTGGCTGGTCGCATTTTGCCTACGTGAACCAGGGCTGGGGGAAGCTCGGGGGTCGTGACTGACCCCCCCCCCTGTGTTCCGGCTGTGGGTGTCCACCCTAGAGATTTATATTTCAAACACCAATCTAAAAGGTGGAAGCGAAGTAGACAAATGTGAAATTTGCTTTGCGTTGTAAAAGGCGCGCTCTAGAACACGAGCCGTACTGTTATGTTTATTATGCTGGGTTTTATTATGATGAGTAAACAAGTAATCCACGATAATCTACCGATACTTACACAAATGGTGATGATTTGGTGGAAGTCACTGCAAACTGAATCGAATTAAGTTTATTTCGCAACCAGGTTGCGAGGTTGACGAGACGAAAAAGCTGCATTAAGAAGCGTGAGATGAATCTTGACACCTCATACACGCGAGTTCACAGCTTCACAGTGGTCGAGCAAAAGTACACCGTATACATAATGCATGAACCCACACAACGGTATAAACAGTAAACAACCACGGTGAGAGCTAATGAATATGGTTATTGTGGTATGAATCCAATTGCTTCACTGTGATTGTGCTAGTGCTCTGAGAAGACTTAGAACAAGTTAAACCTACTTTTTTAAATACTTTAGGACACTTGAAAAAAGGTGAACCCCTGTGCCGATCTGGTTTTTTGAAAACATGGTTCCCGTGGAAGAGCCGAAACGTCAAAATACATTTGTTTTTAAATTAGGTCGTTGTCCGGATTCCTTCAATTATAGGATGTTTCATCCCGGCCAGACGGGTTTCCGTCATACTCCCAACTTCATTTTTTTTTTAAACAGAACTGACGCGCTATCCATGGCTAGATGTGCGTCCTCCCCCTGCGATTTTGCTCGATCTACGCCGCTTCCTACGACGTACCATGTATTTCGAAAGTCTCGTTTAAGTCATGTGAAACATCCCGATACGACACAGTAGTAAACAGCTTACCGCGCAGTCTCTCATTCACAGCCACACACTCTTTAGCACATCGTCCGGGAGAGCGTATTTCACGTATATGTATGCACCGAACGTGCAGTGCGCGGCAAGCTTCGCAATAAACGCTCTCATGACAGCATATACGCAACGAACGCCAGCTTTCGTAAGTCACGTGAACGCGGCGGCCCAGGTCGTCGACTTGGCGATGTCGAATTCGGTGCATACAAAAAATGCACGCGAGGATTCTGTAGTAAGAAGTTGAGCGCCTCGGCATTGTTCGTGCATGTATACGTGATGCCGCAGGTCGTCGGCGCACAGCGGTTGTGAAAAAGTCGCGCGCTTGCCTCGTTTGTCGCCATTATCTGCATCGCATTGACGTCGAACACGCGTCGTCGTTGACGCAATTTTCTGTTGTTGTGGAACAACCGAACTTCCTGGCGCGTGAAAAAAAAAAAAGAAAACTTGCGTCGTACGTTGCGCCGATTCCCTACAATTCTATTGCGTCATGCTATAGAAGGAGTTTGCGCTGTAGTAAACATTCCTCAGACGTGTATATGCCTGTTAAAATATTAAAATGTCTATTTCAATTGTAATGACCAAAATTACAAAAAAATGAATGAAGGGAGAGGTTGATTTCGCTGCAAATTTCATTTATTGGATCAACTTAAGTGCAAGCATAAAGCTGAACTTTCTCACCATTATTGTGCGTGCGTGCGCGTGCGTGTGTGTGTGTGGGGGGGGGGGGGGGTGTAAAGCGTTCGAAAATTAATTTGCGTTTAAGAGTTTAACGCGATATAACCACGATGTCAGTTAAACACAGTTTCATAGCGAGTCGATTATAGGGCTATATGCTACGCCAGGCACAAGATGCTCGATGACGAACAGCAAAAACTGCGCAATTATAAAATTTCACAGCCACAGCCAAAATCATGTAATAAACTGAGCGCATTAGACAATGGCACAAGTACGCCATCTCCAAAGGTTACGCCACACTGTTGAACGCCCCTCCACTCAAACGCTCAAACCTCCAATCTGAGTTGAGAAATGAAAGGCACTGCCGACCTTCGGCAAAAGAGCTCACTGCGATGAGCGATAATCACCAGCAATTTTTCAAAACCGCTGTATTATATAGGGCCAAGTGGCAGCGCTTGATAAGCAGCTCACTCGAGTAGAGTCGAGACATTTTTTTTTTAGGATACGGGGACTGAACAGGAGGGCGGGGGGTAGCGTCGCGGATGTGTAGTTTGTGATGTGATTAATTAAGAGGTACCCTTTGGAGGGGGCTCTACGAAACAAATACAATGACATGGTATATGTCCTCCAACGTGCACCTTAATGGAACCACATGGGCGTTCTGGTACTTCGTCCTCATTGCACCGCGAGCCGTATATCAAACACGCGTCCTCAAGTTTTACTATTGATTGATTTGTGGGGTTTAACGTCCCAAAACCACCATTTGATTATGAGAGACGCCGTAGTGGAGGACTCCGGAAATTTCGACCACCTGGGGTTCTTTAACGTGCACCCAAATCTGAGTACACGGGCCTCCAACATTTCCGCCTCCATCGGAAATGCAGCCGCCGCAGCCGGGAATCGAACCCGCGACCTGCGGGTCAGCAGCCGAGTACCTTAGCCACTAGACCACCGCGGCGGGGCCTCAAGTTTTACTAGAGAAACACCGTATACCTACAAAGTAACCACTGTGGTTTGTTTGAAAGATGGGTGAACGTTTTCTGCTGATACTCTATAATAGGAAATGTTCTTTGAACACTAACCAGATCACACCCATTTGACCCCCGAAACATAGCGCTCCACACTCGCGCACCGAAGGCACGCTTCACTTATTATTGTTTTTTTTAGAAACACTGATTTGAATAACATACAGCTATGAGATGCTTGGTGCCTCTGACGTCCATTCGTGCGTGGCCTTTTATTCTCGTTGTGTTTGTTCGCACAAAATGTCTGAGGCTCTAACGCGAAACCTTCAGCATTCCATCTGAATGTAGTGGCACGTCACGCGCGTCGCTATGCGAACCTCTCAAAACTAGTTAAATTCGTGAAAGGTGACGCATCCGATTGCAATTGACGTATGAACATTCGAGGATCATAACAACAAGAAGCAATTAGTTCCCTGTACCGGTAAGGCTGCTTCCGTTGCGATATGGAAGACTCTACGCCGGTTGCAACGGGATGGTGCTGGCATCACGCCAACGCGATAACAACAATCACGTAAAGAAAAATGCACCTCAATATTGCTGTTCGTGTTGGCGAGCGCTGTTGTATCACACGCTTTATCAACGCACTACACACACACAACGCACGCACGCACACACGCACACGCAAGTGTTTTTCTTTTTTGTTTTGTTCTTTTCCATTCGCCTCTTTTGTTGCATGTGCCGGTGATCTGCCTGCATCTTGTTATATTACGTTAATAAACTGAAGCATTCTTTAGGCTTAACGTTTTTTTTTTCATTTTCGATGCCCTCTTTCGTGTTTCACTATCACATGATACGCTTCAACTAAAGCCAACGTGCAGAGACGAGAACTAATGGCGTGCGTGGAGCCAGTTTGCCGCTGAGACAAGAGATGCTATCTCTTTAATCGGGGCACAGCGAGCCAGGTACACTTCACCGTTGCCGTGCCCCCGTTGAACTGAGCGCGTCACGGAATGATGAAAGCGACGCCTAGCACGATAATCACGGGTACGCTACAAGAGAGTAAAAAGATATGCCAACGAAATTGAAAAGACGCGCACGCGCCATGTCCACGTCAGATAACGCGGCGACGCAGTTTTATCGGATCGCGGTCGTCGCTCGCACGTACCGACTTATTCTGTCAACGGGCGTACGAACGCCAGCAACACTTTTTTAAGTGCGTATTGTATATGTCATTGAAGACTTAACCTAACATTGCTGGCATTGTGCTGTTCGGCGCAGATATTTTTTTCGTGCTCCTCTCTTCACGTAGCCCCGCCGCGGTGGCCTAGTGGCTAAGGTACTCGGCTGCTGACCCGCAGGTCGCGGGTTCAAATCCCGGCTGCGGCGGCTGCATTTCCGATGGAGGCGGAAATGTTGTAGGCCCGTGTGCTCAGGTTTGGGTGCACGTTAACGAGCCCCAGGTGGTCGAAATTTCCGGAGCCCTCCACTACGGCGTCTCTCATAATCATATGGTGATTTCGGGACGTTAAACCCCACAAATCAATCAATCTCTTCACGTACTGTTTTCGTGGAGTGCTTCACACGAAATAAAACTGTTTAATATGCTTCTATACGATGTATCGATACGCTCGTGATATTATTGTTGTTGTCGAGGCATGAGTTAGGCGTTGCACAACAAGCAACTCGAGGGCGTTTTCGAGGGTGGACTGGCGATCGTACCAGACGGGACCAGGAAGTGGCGTCGACTGCACGAGTCTGGCGCTAACCATTAAGGCGTCTGTCGCTTGATGAACTTCCTCCAAGACGACTACGACGACGTTTAGGTCAAGGCGACGCATTTAGATATATACCAAAAAACCTTGTATATACGTAGACTAACATCGCGTCTGCAGGAGCAGCAAGGGCTATATTAGCGTGAAAACCCCAGTTGTACATTCGTGGAAGCTGTGTACGGCTCGCTTCGCAGCAGTTCCGGCGTCTGCGACGGCGTCGTTGGCTACGAGCGAGAAATTGTCGTTCCGCGTGAGGGAAAATTTGAGCCGTGATGCAAATAAATAATTGATTGATTGATATGTGGAGTTTAACGTCCCAAAACCACTATATGATTATGAGAGACGCCGTAGTGGAGGACTCCGGAAATTTCGACCACCTGGGGTTCTTTAACGTGCACCCAAATCTGAGCACACGGGCCTACAACATTTCCGCCTCCATCGGAAATGCAGCCGCCGCAGCCGGGATTCGAACCCGCGCCCTGCGGGTCAGCAGCCGAGTTTCTTAGCCACTAGACCACCGAGGCGGGGCGCAAATAAATAAATAACACAGATATTCGGTCCGAGTGAGAACTGAACAAAGGCTCCCAGCGTGATGAGCAAGTATTCTACCGCGGAGCTACGTCAGAGCTTGAAACAACTTCGTAAAAGAAGAAAAGAATAAGAGACAAAACAAAAAAAGAAGAAGAAGGCGCTGTAAGAATGTTTGTCGCTATATAGAGGAGTCTCCTTAAGGTATTTAATTTTACGTAGCAGAACAGTAGGATCACACCAGGCGTCACACACATTAACTGTGCAGCGAGTGGGTGGTTTAAAGCTGCCCATTTATCCCGAAGTGTGCAGGTGCTCCTGACACCGGGCGGACGTGTAGGCGGACAGGCATCCGGCATTTTAAAATATACTCTCCTTCACAGTTTTCCTCAATAAATACTTGCAACGTAAATTATTTTATACTCACATTTTTTTTGTCATTCACGCACCAACTTTTAGTTCAGATGGCCTTGAAGCGCAAGATGCATGAGTTTAGCAGACGAAAATGCGGCTAGCAGACGACAAACAAGCGTATCCGTGACGTGGTGCGCGTTGTAGAAAAAGTGTGTCGGAGAGCACACCAGTATCTGTTGCACGGCGCTGGCAGTACCGTCGACTAGACGCTCACGTGTCCACCCTATAACACTGCTCACATCGTGCTTTTCGCTGTACATCTTGCAGCAGCAGCATTTCAGACAGAGTATTTCGACACCTATCACTGGCTAGGTGAGATCGACGACGGAAAGTCAAGTCAATGGCAGATATGCAATGTTTCGTGTTTTGTTCCAGATTTTCCGGAAAGGATACGGCAACACCGAAACGACGTACATGAAACAATCTCTGAGAACAAAGCGAAAAGATTGACCGTCTCATAAACTTCGACGCCACCCGTCTCATAGAGACGGGATGGTACCTGCACCAAAAGGCAGTTCCTAGAGTTTTGACATATCCAAACGACACCTGAAAGTACTAGCCGTTCAGCTAAAAACCTGCAGAGTGTGTGCGTACGCGGTTTCCCGAATCAACGGAGAAAACAACGCAGCAACAAGAACATCGAACAACGACAGTGTACAGGGCAGGGGGACACCAGTCAGAAAAGTTGCTAGCTTGGGAACTGGCCGGACAGTCACTTCCTTATGGCCTCGCTGAGCAGACCAAGTATTTTTTCTCATAGCTTTCATACCTATACAGCAACCATTTTAACGGTTTAACCGGAAGAAAACAAATAATTTTCGATCTCTCGTAAAAGTTTTGATGAAGCGGAAATTTGATGGCGTGTAATCTCTTAAGGTTTATCACAGCGTGTGCTAGACATGAATGATGGGTAGTCACAAAGAAAGCTGCATCAAAAAAGCGCGCCGGGGGAGCCGAAGCGCTAGCAGTTATTGCGCGCAGCGCGCTGCGCTTTCAGTGCTGATCGACTGCAGCGCCGCCGATACGGTCGATGCGGAAGCCGTCAGGTGGCAAGGCACGTACACACCACTCAACAGTTCTAGTACACTTGTAGGTAGTAAAGTGGTAGATGATCTGTGGTACAATCTACTATAGTGAACTATATATCCAGTTCACTATAACTCTACTGAAGGAGAGACCGAATGGTGAGACCCCTACATTACGTGAAGACAATTGTTTTTTCCCGCACGCAAGCCATTTTCAACTGCTTCTGTTTCGGGCATGCTGGCGAGGTACCGGTACCCAGGTAGTCCCTAGAAATTTGGGGAAGCGCTCAAAGACAAAAGGTTCTTTTGGGCTTGCGGTCGCCTTCATGCAACCACTTGAAATTTCCTGCTGAGTGGACAACAATGTAGACCTAAAAAAAAAATCTGCAGATCTCACGTACCTGGGAATCGACGTTCCAAGCATGCGGAGGGAATGTGACCGTGTTTGCAATTTTGTTATTGAGCGACATGTCATGAAATGACGCTAAATAAACGGATAAATGTTGCACGCACAGACAAATGTTGAAAAGTTGCAGATGTTTGTATAACCAGTTGTTTGCGCTTGCGCAACGATGCCAACTGGAACATGCGTATTAGCAACACCAGAAGCTGATATGAACCGCTGATGCTCGCGGGGATGTTTGCCCTGGACACTGCTACAGAAATCAACTTCACCACATGACAACTAACCACAATTGACGTTAACCCGACGTGACGGCTGTATCAAAGAAGTACATATGTAATGTTTATAAAATTGTGTTGGCAGCAGTGCAACCACTATTTACGTTTCACGAAGATTAGCATCTATTTGAAAAGTATAGCTCCGAGTAGACCTGTGATAAAATGCTTCATTGCCTCTGCTGGAATGTAACCCATACATGGGTTAGATTCCAGCTGAAATCTTGACATTTATTTTTTGCATTCATCGGGTCGACGCTACCAATGTCGGGTATTTCTTAATGCTCACGCGCTGAAATTGCCCATGTGCGTTCTCGTCGTTCCTGGGTAGATACTAATTGTCCATCCCCTGTGGCACATAGAGGCATACCAGTGCCACATACCCCGAACTCTGGTGGGAAGTGTTTGACGACGTACGTGACGGAATTGCGACATTATCAATGACTTGACCAGCGCGTCATATGCGTCTAACCATCTTACCCTCCCATGCTAATTTGGTTCACGCCAAGTTAAGGGGGTGACAACGAGAGCGCCCAAACGTAAGCGGATAGATAGATAGATAGATAGATAGATAGATAGATAGATAGATAGATAGATAGATAGATAGATAGATAGATAGATAGATAGATAGATAGATAGATAGATAGATAGATAGATAGATAGATAGATAGATAGATAGATAGATAGATAGATAGATAGATAGATAGATGGATAGATAGATAGATAGATAGATAGATAGATAGATAGATAGATAGATAGATAGATAGATAGATAGATAGATAGATAGATAGATAGATAGATAGATAGATAGATAGATAGATAGATAGATAGACAGACAGACAGACAGACAGACAGACAGACAGACAGACAGACAGACAGACAGACAGACAGACAGACAGACAGACAGACAGACAGACAGACAGACAGACAGACAGATCAGACAGACAGACAGATAGATAGATAGATAGATAGATAGCTAGATAGATAGATAGATAGATAGATAGATAGATAGATAGATAGATAGATAGATAGATAGATAGATAGATAGGATAGATAAGCTAGATAGATAGATAGATAGATAGATAGATAGATAGATAGATAGATAGATAGATACCCTCAAAGTCACCGAAGTTCACTAAGAAATGCTTCGCATTTATGTAGGCACATTTCACTCCATGTCGTTTTAGACAAAGAAGCCTCACTGTGCAGCGAACAACCCTGTGAGTGTAAATGAGGAAAGAAGGTTGCCGGTACTAGCTTCCTGGCAGGATGGGTGTGTATACAGGGTCATACTTGAGGAGACCTCACCCAGGCCATTATCATCAGGAGCAGCCATGCCTCGAAGGGCAAGCGCATTAATGATGTCGACGGTGTCGAAATAGCCGCGGACGTACGTCAGAGGAAGTTGCTACTCCGGAAGAGACAATTTGACTGCAAAACCCTTCCTGCAGGGTTCAGGAAGTGAAGCGTCAAGAGCACCTAAAGAAACCGCCACGTGATATTTCAGTGCGCTATTTGCATTCAACAGACTGCGCCCGACTACCCTCGCTAATGTTCGCAGAGACAATCACTCTAAATCGAGCACGCTCAATTTGATGATAGAAAAACATGCTCAACGAAAGAGTAATTTAGAAACCGCGGGGGAAGAGTACTTCAGACCTGCGGTGCCGAGGAGTTCTGCGGAGATCCACAAGGTGGCGGAAAAGTAAAGAAAGGGAAAATAAACAAACACCCGACGACCTCGTTTCGGCAGCGCCGTCGGGGAACACCCAGCCACTGTCGCAATTTAGCGTGACCGAAATGAGGTAATCAAAGACCGTGCGACCCCCTTAGCCACCACACTATCGAGTACTATAATGGTCAAGCAGCAAACGACGGATTGTCGATTTTTCCTTTCTTTCAGACCTTTACTACCGCTGGCCTATATAGACTGCCCGCCCATATAGGGCTCTCTCCTGATAAAGGCCTCCGGGTGCTGCCCGCGCGCAGGCCACGGGTTCGATCCCGGCCGAGGCCTTTAGATGGAGAGAAAATGGCAGAGGCCCGTGTATTGTTCGTTGTCGGTGCCGGTTAAAGAACACCAGAGAGAAGAATTTCCGGAGTCCTCCACTACGGCGCAACGGCGTCTCTCATCGCGGTTTCGGGACGCTTAACTCCAACAATTATATCACACTGTAATGCTTTGGAACTGGGATAAGGCGTTGATGCATGATGTTCTATTTTTTATTAACGTTGATCAATAAATAAGCGTGGACTTCTGAGAATGAACTTTAGTTTGAACTTTACGTTCGTCTTGTGTTCCTGTGTCTCTGTTTCTCTGTCATTTGTGCCACATGTACAGAGGAGAGAGAGAATAAACATTTACTATTAACATTTGTGCAAGTACGAATTCCTACACACTAGCCCTAATTTCAGTTCTTGTAACCATTCTGACATCGCGAAATAAAAGAAAGAAATAAATAAAGAAAGAAAGAAAGAAAGAAAGAAAGAAAGAAAGAAAGAAAGAAAGAAAAAAAAAGCATTCGTACTATACGCTTATCGAACTCTGCGTAGATATATCTTCAAACTGTGCCTGAGAGTTAGTTATCGCTCGCCGAATGAATGAATGAAACCATGTTTATTCCACTTTGTTCGCGCCGAGGGCGCTGCGGTGGACAGTCAGGGCACTATAGCAGGGGGGGGGGGGGGTAGAGCTGCCTCCGTTTATTACCGGACGTCATGGAGGCAGCTAAGTGGGGGCCGCTTGAATGGCTTGAATCTTGTGGCTGTCGCGGAGCCGGTCGCCAACCGGTGGCGCGGCCGGGTCCTGGAGGAACATGATGAGTGCTCGCCAGAAACTCGATGGCGCGATCAGGGGGCGAAGGCTCCGGGCAGGCCCATGTCCGGAGAGAAGAAGGCCAGGGTCCCCGTTTTATGGTGGCCAGGGCACGGAGCCTAGGCGGGTTGTACACAGGGCACTCCCAGCACAGGTGGTTGAGATCAGCCCGGCAGTTGCACGTGGAGCAGAGACCTGTCACGGGTGGTGGCGTGTCACCCCTGTGGAAACGGTTCAGCAAGAAAGGAGTAAGGAGTGTTCCTGCCTGAATTCTCCGAAGCAGGACAGACTCTCTCCGTGTGAATATCTTCGAAGGAAGCAATGGTATCGAGAGTGGATTACCCACTGCTGTGAGGTAGGCGGCGCGACGTTGTTTGGTAATGTGCTTATCTGCTATCGGATCTGCTAGCTCGGGTGGGGTAGCCAGAAAGTGGAAGGAGTATCGGAAGCTCTGGCTAGCGCGGTGAGGAGATGAGCGCGCGCTAATCTGTGAGCCTTCTCGTTTCCGGGGATACCGCAATGCCCGGGGACCCAGTGGATGGTAACGTCATGACCACATTCGCGGAGCAGGCGCGTCTGGTGTCGGATCTTCTGGAGTACAGGATCTGTGTAAAGAACATTAGCGCATGCCCGATGGGCAGCCTGGGAATCAGTGTACACACGATGGTGAACAGGGTCAGTTTGAGGTGACATTTCGAGGGCCCACTCCAAATAATCTGAGATGCCCACTAGCTCTGCTCGAGTGCTATACATCGCATCTGCTGAAGCATGATAACGTCGGCTCTGATTTCTGTTTGTCTGGTCGTACCACGCAGTGGCATAACAAGTGTTACTGGTACCGTCTGCAGGAAGTGCAGCGTCAGTGTATACGACGCGTTCAGTCATGGGGAGTGAACTCGTGGCCCTAGCATGTCTCTTGGCGTAGTTAAGGCGCCGTGCTCGCTGATTAGGGTCCATATTCAACGGAAGTGGCTTGCCGTCGGTGAGTACCGTGATTTCCCAAGGCGGCGTTTTGTTAGGCAGCATGGGCAGTGTGTTGATGTCATACCCGAGAAGCATAAGCGTGTATCGCCCAGCATTTGTTGCGCGAAGCCTCGTTTCCTGTGTGTGGATGTGCATGTCGACGAGCTCGGTCAGATTATTGAGCTTGCTGCAGCTCTTGAGCGCATCCAGGCGTGTGTACCGATGATCGCGTTTTGGCAGTGGTGTCGGGGAACACCCCGCAGCCTGTCGCAATTCAGCGCGACCGAAATCAGCTAATCAAAGACAGTGTGACCCCTTCGACATCCTCACCGCCGAATACTATAATGGGCGAGCGTGCCTGTCTCTGCAGCAACGACCTCGCAGCCACATGTCCTTGGGCCTTCGATGTAGCCGTGTTCGCGAGGCACACGGCGGATTGGCGAAACGGAAAGACGCACAGACAACATTGCCGTCGCTTCTGGGACGGCGCCTTTTGCGAGAAATTACTGGAGCGATCTCGGAAACCGTAGCAATGATTTATCCTAAAGCAATCAGAACAATATAGAGTGACGCCATTTCTCACGTGTTAGTGAGTTTCCCTCTCACTGTGTTGTAAAACGGAAACTTTCGTGACGCGCGCCACGAAAGGGCGCTTGCGAAAACATACAACGCATAAAAAATTTACGCCATATTCCCGGAATGAATGATGATAAGTGGGCGAAGCCCGGGAGGAGGATATCATCAATAAACCGTAATTTTTCAGTGAAAAGTAAGCCTATCACCTCATTAAAAAGACGTAAGGCTGTGCGTATAAAATGCAAATCCACTTTCATTTCGTTTTTGTTCGTTTGTTGTTTCGTTTATCCGTTTGTTGTTTTCATTTCTTCGTTGTCATGGCAGCTGTATTGCAAGGTCACTTCATTATTACGGCTTTATGGTGCGTCAAATGAAGCGAGAGAGGTTCTTCTACTGGCTGCACTGGGAAGTTTGCATACACTAGGTCTGTGCACGTGCCTCGGATCGTGGTAGGTTGTACATGAATACATCTGAGTGCGTATTTGGAAAGCATGTGCGGAACGATGCAGTAATTGGCAATGAGGTCCATCCATCTATGCGTCCGTCCATCTATGCATCCGTCCGTCCGTCCGCCCGCCCGCACGCCCGCACGCCCGCCCGCCCGCCTGCCTGCCTGCCTGCCGGCCTGCCTGCCTGCCTGCCTGCCTGCTGCCTGCCTGCCTGCCTGCCTGCCTGCCTGTCTGTCTGTCTGTCTGTCTGTCTGTCTGTCTGTCTGTCTGTTCATCAGCCCATGCGCCCGTCTGTCTGTCATAGAGTTACTGTATATGCTACCTTATGTAGCATATACCTAAAGGTAGCATATACAGTAACTCTAGTCTGTCACCAGCACTAGCGCCACCTGCTGAGTGATACAACTAGGTGGTTACGAACTTGTCACAAAAGACATGCATGAACAAACCCATGGCTTTAGAAGCTTCACCACTAAAAGAAAATGCCGGTGGCGACGCCGCCCTTGATGTTTTCGCGCCAACTTTTCATGACGTCGAAGAACTTCATAGCACCGTCTGGCCTGTAGGGCCGACATAAATCTTCCCCCGCGTAAAATAGGTACACTGTCCTTCTGGGCAACTAAATAGGAAAGTTGATGCAGATAAACTTTTAAGGGCTTCTTTTTTCGTGTTAGACACTACAAATAAATTTAACAAAAGGCGAAGGAAAGCAAGAAGATGCTAATTATTTTCTTCAACTGCAATGCAATACTTATGGCGTAAACTGAAATAAATTAAAGTGAACAAAAACACGTAAAATGACCAAGCTTGCACTATAGGTCGTGCAAGGCTTGAAACAGGGAAACTTTGCGATTGTGAAGTCTAATCTGGTTGCGTATTGTTTGTTGCTAGATTTTAGTTAGGCTGTTTCAAGGTTCATTCTCAGCGCAGAGAGGTTCGAGTCGCGGGAAGTCACGGACGCTATATACACAGGTGTACAAACTCCGGTGACAGAAGCTCATGCCAAAACCGAGCCTTCGCCCCTCTCACAGGTGTACGGGCACGTCTTCTTGACGTAGGGCTTCCATCTCTTAGGGGTCTTCTCGAAGCTGCTGTTGCCTTTCCGTTCCATATAATATTCTTTTGTCGTATACGTACTCGGGTTACACGGAGCGTGCCTTCGCCGCCATTCATTGGGTCAACTGTCGCCCTCTTTATTTTTGTTGCACCAGTGGCGAGGAGTGAGATGGACCCATTATCTGTGGCACATACCCGCCCGTGATGATGATGATGGTCTACTCGTTGTACCGAACATTTGACCGCCGGCTAGAAACAGCTTCGCGAAAACACCGTTTCCCCTCGACGGTGGGTTCGGCGCATTTCGATGGTTCCGGGTTCGGTTCCCACAGCCACGCAAAGGCCGTTTTCAGCGGGCGCCATCACTGCTACACCAATGTTAAAGAAAACAATAATTCAATCCTATGCTTTTCACCGGTCTAACTGTCTGTTCGATTCCTTTGGTTGTGTTTAATTAAGGCATTGCATGGTTCAGGAAATTTTATCGTGCTAATGTGGCACGATAAAATTTGGAGGAGGCACGATCGAGTGCGTCTTTCTAGGTTACTTCGGAAACAGTCTTTCTTCCTGCAATGTTAATCAAACTTGTTAGATTTATTTCACTTGATAACCTCCGTGATTGCTGCTGTATTGACACCAATTATTTGTATTGCCTTTTCGCCAACCGTAATACATTCATTTCTTTCTTCGGATTCTGTTAGTACTATTCTAGAAACAGGCTAGAAACAGGCTAACCTATCCACTTTTGTGTGTGCGTTAGCGAGTTCCTTTTTTCATTCGTTAGAAGGCACAAAGTTCCTTCCCTTTTCTTTCTGTCTATCTTCCTTCCTTTCGAACGTGTAGCTTCAAATTGTTATTGACATGTTTTGTAAAAAAAATGGGGACCCTTAAGCTTCCCTTTTAAGAGTTGAACCCGATAACGATATCTCGTCCCCGGTGCAGTGTAATGGGTAGCGTGCTTTAAACCGCGAATGACTGTGAGCGTGAAATGTGTTCGAGCTTGCTATGCACCCTCTACGTGGTCTTAAGGGAATACGAGCCGTAACGTGTGTGCCCTTTGTAATGATCGAGTGGTCGGCTTCCAACCACGAAGTCGTTATGATAATCACATGTTCTATAAAGCACGATAGCAGTGTATGCTTGCAACACGCATTGTTACGGCAATATTTCATGCTGTATTGTGAAGAAGCATGCGTTTAGGACGCGTGTGTTTGTGTAGAACATGATAGTTGCTTTCACTGCATGCATTTCCAGGCAGAGGAAGTTCCTTTCAGCCTATTTCTCAGCGCACGCGGGCCTGTGTGGTAGAACATCTGCTCACCGCGCAAACGGGTTTGATGCTCACTCGCACCAGAAAATGTTTTTTTTTATTTAATATTTATACCCCTTCTCTTTTTTTTTGTCACGGACAAGATGAATATTTTCCTCTCGCAATCCACCACGCTGAGGCCAGAATTCTAGCAAAACCAGCTCTTTAACGTTATCGCGTTGATAGCAGGATTATAAAGATTGAAAAACTGAATGATGCATCAGCCGACAGTCATGTGTTACAAACCTTCGCTGAATTTCGCATGCGAATGTGTAGGGGGTCAGCGAGTACCCCGAACAGCCCGAAAACGCGGACATTCGTTATTTCGACGCGTATTTATACAAAAGAAAAAAAACATGACAGCGCAACGGCTTTACGCAGGATGTGTGAATTACGCAACACGGGAATTATGAGTTTTATTTTAACAAATCGAACGGCTCATAATGCGTAGCCACAAGTGCGCATAATAATACGACGTTGACGCTGCAGATGAGGCCATAGCGGGAAACCATTATTAGGTGCGTGCTGAGTGGGCTTGTCAGCAGCAGAGAAGGCAACATGCTCAGTAATCCGCTTTGCCTTGCGATACAGGTCTTGGCGATTCTTCTTGGTGAAAGCCCTGCGGTATGCACCGTCTTTCCGGGGCTGGCTCGGGATGATGACGTCACCCTCGTCTGGCTGGCCTGGCGAAGCCTGGTTATCATCACCTGTGGACGATCGCTGCTGCATCGAGGAAACAACGCCCCTTCTCATCTTAGCGTCCACGTGGGATCAACGCCGAGTGACGTCGGTTCCCGTGATCGCTTCGGAGCCTTTAAATCCACGGGCAGTCTCATACCATGGCAGTGGGCTTGTCAGCAGCAGAGAAGGCAACATGCTCAGTAATCCGCTTTGCCTTGCGATACAGGTCTTGGCGATTCTTCTTGGTGAAAGCCCTGCGGTATGCACCGTCTTTCCGGGGCTGGCTCGGGATGATGACGTCACCTCGTCTGGCTGGCCTGGCGAAGCCTGGTTATCATCACCTGTGGACGATCGCTGCTGCATCGAGGAAACAACGCCCCTTCTCATCTTAGCGTCCACGTGGGATCAACGCCGAGTGACGTCGGTTCCCGTGATCGCTTCGGAGCCTTTAAATCCACGGGCAGTCTCATACCATGGCAGTGGGCTTGTCAGCAGCAGAGGAGGCACGGAGGAAGGAAAAAGGTAAGGAGAGGGCATGCCCAGCCGGCGCAGGGCGTAAAAAATGTGGCGGAAATGACATCATGGCGGCCATATTCACTAGGCACAATGGCGGCGTTGCTATGGTTACGTGTTGCGCAGTGAAGCTGGTCTAGCAGTGAGCGGCCGCGGCTGACGGCGGAATGTGTGCCTCCCCAGGTCTCGTGCTGAGCCGTGGCGGACAATATCTGTGCTCTGCGCCGCGTTATTGGTTACGCAGTGTTCTCCTGGCTGTTACATTACTCTTAGCAACGTTTACAAATCCCTTTGTCCATCACGGGGTTTCAACAGTGCGTAGAACAAGTGCATATCCATGTGTCGTGCGGCTGATGACGCGGATATGAAGCAGTTAGTGTTCAGCGAAATGCTCAGCGAAATTGCGTTGGGCACCATGACGAAGCTGAATGACGACGAACGCCTTGCAGGTCAGTGACGGTTGAGCAGTGCTCCTGCTTGTGACAACGGACGGCGCTGTTGAGCCCAGCAAGACGCCATGAGGACCATGTGCACATACGTAGTTTCGTGTTGTGTGTGTACAGTAACAACTTGCATATGCGTATTAAAACAACTTTTCTGTTCCGCTTGGTACACTCACCACCAGCATTGCATGTAATCTCAACGTAACAGCAACCACGTTCAACTGTCACTAGCACCGTGCTCGAAGTCACCACGGTCGTAGAATGCTGACGCCGGTGAGTTTCACGCGGAACACGGACACAGTGGCAGGACGCTGCGTCAGTCGCGTGGCGGAATGCAACCGTAGAAGGCGCACGACCGATCGTGTTGTCTGTACAGTTGCTGAATTAATGACGTGAAAGCACTCGCCGTTGTCAGTGCATCTAGCGCGCGTTCTCTCGTAGTTGCTTCATTGTCGGCGAGCTGTTGTTACTCCCTGTTATTACTCGGACGAAGCGATTTCGCTGAAGGTGTCCCGCTGGCTCTGAGTGATGAGCCCAGTTCCATTAGTTTCGGATCGTCCCGACACACGCGCTGCGCAGGCCACGTGCTTTCCGAGCCGGAGAGGGAGTCGCGCCTTCTGCTTCGCATTCATATGTAAACAAGAGAGGAGAATTTGCCTAGTCAATATGGCCGACTTCCGGCTTCATCGCGGCTTCACAACGAGTGACGTCAGGGCCTCTCCTTACCTTTTCCTTCCTCCGTGAGAGGAGGCAACATGCTCAGTAATCCGCTTTGCCTTGCGATACAGGTTAGTAGGTACTTTCCTGCCCCCTGTTATCGAAGTGATAACCGATTCCTGCTGCTGCTGCCTTGCCCACTGTGTCTTAAACTTCTTTTTGCTTGCGTCATACCTATACCTGTTGATCTGTTGGTTTGCGGTGACGTTGAAGCTAATCCTGGTCCTCTTACGGAAAAGGAAATGCTATCTCAGCTTCTCGCTGGCCAAAAAACAATGAAAGCACCTATTGAGAACGTACAGGCCAACCAGAAAGATTTAGTTGAAAAATTTGGCACGCTAACAGAACGAGTGGATGCCATTGAGCGTCACATGAATAAATTTTCTGCATTGCTTCAACAAGTGAAAGAACTTGAGGATACTATGACTCAAATGCAGCAAAAATTAGCATTCCTTGAAGGTAAAGTTGATGATTTTGAAAATCGGAGCCGTAGAAATAACCTAATCATTTATGGACTAAAGGAATCCCCTAGGGAAACACCTCAGATGCTCCAAGATAATGTCGAGGAAATCCTCGAAAATACATTAGGTATAAAGGCAATTTCTGTTGAAAGATGCCACAGGCTTGGACGCATAGTTGAAAACAAAGACAGACCAGTTATTCTAAAGTTTATTGATTATCGTGAGAAGATGTCTGTTTTGAAGGTTAGGCACAAGTTAAAGGGCTCTGTATTGTCCTTTTCTGAAGATTTTTCATACAGGGTTCGTGAGGCACGCAGAAATCTGTGGAAAAGTTCCGAAAAAGAGAGAGAAAACGGTGCTAAAGTTAAGCTACTCTACAATCGACTGAGTGTGGATGGGAACTTGTTCAGTTGGGATGAATCGAAAAATGCACGTGTTAAGCTAAAGAAGAATGAAAAATGACGGGATATGTGCAGTGTACCGTCGCTGAAAATACTAAATTTAAACTGTAGAAGTGTTATTAGCAAAACCACAGAATTAGAAGGAACCCTCCTGGCCTATAGTCCCCATATTGCTATCCTAACCGAAACATGGTTGCACGATAACATACTTGATAGTGAATTTGTTCCGCGGGGCTACCGTGTGTACCGTAAAGATCGTGGGAGTAGAGGTGGTGGAGTGGCGATCCTGTTTAGACAGTCATTGCAAATTACAAAAATGCATGACATACGTAACGTCGAGGGCATATTTTGCAAAGCATATTACGGAAAGACCAGGTACGTTATTGGGGCTATTTATCGCCCACCCAATTCCTCCATGGATGTTCTGGATGAACTACACAACTACCTCGCCGCCCATGTGAAACCTGAGGATCGGATTATTCTAGCTGGAGATTTTAATTTGCCTCATGTTAGTTGGTCATCTTTCTCTTTGCAACAACCTAACTATAAAATTGGTGAAAGAATGATCGATATAGCGTTTTCTTTTGACTTGATACAAATCGTTGACAAATGCACTCGAATACACGCGAGTTCTTGTTCAATTCTAGACCTTTTTTTCATTAGTGGCTCAATCTCTGCCCAAGCTAGCTGTTCTGTTCTCCCTGGAATATCTGATCATCAGGCTGTGATACTTACGCTTACTAATGTTGTTTTAAAGAAAAATTGCAAGGTGGTCTCGTTCCCAAACTTTTCACGTGCTGATGACACCTCAATATTGGATTTACTAGCATTTGAATTTGATTCTTTTTCGAGTTGCACTGCTGATATTCATTATCTGTGGAAGCGTTTCAAAGACCTTATAAATGAGTGTATTGATAGATTTGTTCCTCGTATTGTAAAAAATCGAAAGGAAAGAACCCCTGGATTTCTCGGGAAACGTTGCAGTTGCGAAGACGGCTCAAACGTTTAAAAAATCAAAGACGGTGCTCTAAAGACGTAGGTATCCTCCAGCAAAAAATTTCTGAACTTGCTTCTCAAGTGAAAGCAAATGTTGTGTCTGATAAGGAACGCTATTATGGCCAACAACTTCCGAGTCTCATGTCTTCGTCTCCCGAGAGGTTCTGGAGTTTAATTTCGCCTAATACTGTGACTACTGATGTTTTTGTAATTGATGGTGTTGAAACTAGTGATTCATTTGTTATTTCTAACGCTTTCAATGATCATTTTAAATCTGTTTTTACGAGGGATAACGGTGTCCTGGAAGCATTTGATGTGGCAAGCCCACCCCTTTCGGATATCATCATAAGTGAAGAGGGAGTACTTAATCTGCTTTTAAAACTGGATGTTAAGAAATCTTCAGGTCCGGATGGAATACCGAATGAGTTCTTAAAGCGCTACGCACAATGGGTTTCAAAGTACCTAACAATTCTCTTTTCTAAATCTCTGAAAGATGGTCAAGTTCCGGATGACTGGGTAACTGCTAAAGTCAAGCCCTTACATAAGAGTGGAGATCCCCATTCTGTTACTAACTATCGGCCGATCTCATTAATTTCAACTTCCTGTAAACTCATTGAGCATATAATACATAAGCACATTTCAGACTTCCTAGATAAGCACAATATTTTGTCAGATTCACAACACGGATTCAGGAAAGGATTTTCTACTTGTACTCAGCTGGTAACAACAGTACATGATTTTGCGCTATCTATAAATTCCGGAAAACAGGTAGATGCAATTTTTATGGATTTTGCTAAAGCTTTCGATACGGTCTCACACAATAAATTACTCTTCAAACTTGATTTAATTCTTAAAAATACCCAGCTTCTAAAGTGGATTTCTGGCTATCTTTTGAATCGAAAACAATACGTCTCTTTCAATGAACATTGTTCTCGTACAGTACCGGTTGACTCGGGAGTGCCCCAAGGCTCCGTGCTTGGGCCGCTCTTCTTTTTGTTGTTTATAAATGACATATCACATGATATACCTGTAAAAGTCAAGTTATATGCGGATGACTGCATTCTATACTCGGAAGTTGAAAACCATACCGACCAAATTCATTTAAACGACGCATTTCAAAAGGTCATTCGTTGGTGTGATAAATGGCAGATGTCAGTTAATTTTAAAAAGACTGTTTTCATGAAAATTTCCCACAAACGTACCCCTCTTCATTTTGCATATTCAGCCAATAATGTTTTTTTGCAGGAGGTACAACACTACAAGTACCTTGGTCTTTGGATTTCGAATGACCTAAACTGGACAAGACATATTAATACTGTAATAAGCTCGTGCAATTACAAGCTATTTTATCTTAGACGAGCTCTCAAGCTTTCAACCCCCGCCGTTCGCCTTATTGCTTTTAATGCAATTGTTCAACCTTCTTTAGATTATGCTTCCATAATCTGGTACCCTCACACCAGAAAAAACATTAGCGAAATGGAAAAAATTCAAAAGAGAGCTGTTAGATTTATTTATAACAGTTTCGGCCGCACTTCAATAACACGTTTATTATCAAAAGCCAATCTTTCAACACCTACACAAAGGAATAAAGTATTAAGATTGAAATTTTTCTTTCAGTTAGTTAAAGGTTATTATAAGTTAGACTTATCACACATACTTAATTTCTCCACAGGATATGCCACAAGACAGAGGCATTCCCTTACAATAACCCATTCTCCACCCGTAATAACACGTTCAAATATTCATTTTTTCCGAGGACAATCATCGAATGGAATAACCTTAGTAATGAAGTTGTTTCCCAGTCTTCCTTGAATCTTTTTGCTGCGCAGCTCCAGCAGTGAGTGTCTGATATGTGATCCTGCTTTTTATTTCTATCACTGTAGCAATTCCCCACTCGTGACCAACTTGAATATAGCGCTGATTTCATTATATGCCCTTATGACTGTTCATTGCAAACCATTGTCTTTTTGTGTACATACCTCACCTGTTTTATATTTACTTGTTTGCCGATTTGTTAATTTAGCAAATGTGTATCCACCCTGCTAAAACCCTATGTTAGGGTTGCAGTATTCATAAATAAATAAATAAATAAACCGATTGAGTTCCACGAGGCGAGGGGATGGGGGGAGGGAGACAGCCGCTTTGTGTACAGCCGCAAAGCGTGTTTACGTTGGCGTGCTGACGTACTGGACCATCCGGGTGATCTCGCGCGTGCTGCTAGACGGCGGTAGATAAACACACCCGTAATAGGCAGTCTCTCCGTTCAGGTTCCGCGGGGCAGCGCGCTTGACTGTGCTGATGCCGCAAGATCTCCTGCTCGAAGCACGCGTATTTTCAAGATTTGTTTTTTATATATTTTCATGATTGCATTATGAAAAGTTCACCACTGTGTTGCAGCTTAAAAATGAGTCCGTAATTATTACCTCATACACGCACAGGCGCTGGTAGGGCACTGACAAAACAAGCAGCAGATTTCGGAATATTTATTTATTTTTATTTATTTCCCAGTATATACAAAACATGCTGCTTTGCATGAGTGATTCGTCGTTTTTTCGAGGTAATTATTATATAACACTTTTGAAATCATGTACATCGGAATTGAAGCACAGTTACTGCGCAGAACTTCAGTGCGCCAATTGCTGCACATATAGGCGCATAGCAACCTGCGCCGGCGGCCTTTCAAGTGCAACGCCCCTAAAATTAAATAAAAAGTACCGAAGCTTCAATGTCGCCGCAAGGGAGAACATTGGCGGCTGGCTGTAACATCCATGACACCCAAACAGTTCCCCAATAGCAGGAAGTGTACGTGCTGTCCTGCAGCGTCAAATGAAACCCGAACCACGGCAAGCATTCACATCGGCATACAGTGTGTGCCGTTCAGTCATCAGTGATTTTGCAGCGCTGCTCTTGTACAAGATGATCACGGAATGGCACGCACTATACCACTACTAATGCTTGCCGCCTTTCGGGTCTCATTCTATTTATTTATTTATTTATTTATTTATTTATTTAAAATACCTTACAGGCCCTTGTTGCAGGGCATTGTGTAAGGGGGGTTACAAAGGGTGAGTGTCGCGACAAAACCGTAAGGAAACATCAAACTTTGAAAGAACTCAACAAAAAATAACACGTTATATGTCACTAAAGAGAAAATGTACAAAAAGTCATTTGAATTTACACATCGGAACATTTCTGGTGGGAGGAGAACAAATATCCGCAATACACTTACTAAAAAAGACCTAGCACACACGTAGCCAAAAATATTTTAGAGCAGCGCGCAGAAAGCAATTTGTTCTTGTTTAAGAAATACAGGATAATAAAGGGCGATAAGAGAGTTTTTCTCGTGTGTATAAGAACATAAAGTAGGAAAATGCAGGCGGTCACAAAGTGTAAAAAAAAACGAATGAATATAATTACACTGGAACTATACAGGATGTGCAACAAATACTTTTAAAAAGGAACCAATCGAAGTGTCTATGACTGAAAGAAAGAGTGAAGAAGTTGTCTGAATTTTTCGGGGTCTGATTGATATACGATGTCATTCGAGAGATCATTCCACAAGCGGATGACGCGAGGAATAGCCGATGAGTTAAAGGCGTCCGTTGACCCATATAATCGCGTGAAACTTAAGTTATTATGCAGCCTACGAGATGTAACGCAAGGTTTATCGAGTTGGAATGGGAATGGTTTGTTACTGTAAACATACTTATGGAAGAGGCACACCGATAGCACTCGTACGCCGTCCAGCGGTCACGTACGCAACTTGCATTCCTTTGCGATCACGTCACAAGCGTTTGTGCAACCATTTTGCTTTTTTTTTCTTATCCTACCGCAATCCGCGCTTGAAGAGCTGTCAAGCTTTTGTGTTTTTGCGAAGCAACCGACTCATTTTATCGAGCCTTTCTTAGCACAAACTTAGAGGAAACAGCGCTGCTGCAGCGCGGTTGAGAACGGAGTCCACAAACTGACGTCACGCGCGTGAGGGCGCCCCTCCAAGATCTCGAGGCCAATAGTGCGCGCCATCCATGCTTCACTATACTGACAGGCATGCACATCTGGCTTGGCAGCACTGCCGATCCCACTTTGGTAGAGTTCTTGATTGTTCTCTTGTTCAGGCACGCTGATGGGTTGAAAATGGTTGTCGGCGTAGGTATTCCTTGGTCATTTCACTTTTACTTTCTTTCAGTTCTCTTTTATTTTATTTCAGTTGGAATATGATAACTAGAACAGAGATGACAAGTCGGGCTGTAAAGGGATCGCGCTGTGCTTCCAAACCACTGGATATGCGTGCCTGTCAGGAGTGGACAGCGTTCTCTGTACAGTATCATTATTTATGAACACGTGAGGAATACGTGAGCGCGTGGCCTGCGCGCTCCAGCGGCTACTTGCAACGCGCTCAAGCGGGAGCGAGAGCAACCAGGCTTTAAACTAGACTGTTTTGAATCTCCAACTCGCCAATTAACCATATTGACAATCTACACTAGAGCTTCTTTTCGGGTCATCTATAGTGGCGAGCATAACAACCCGTCTTTGGTGATATGGAACCCGCGGCAACCTCCTTCAAGGCGATAACGCAAGAGGTCGGGCCCGGCCACCGGTTAGATATCACCAATGACTGGTTCTTTAGCTCACCAACGGGTGACGAGAAATATAGCTGTGGTTACTTTCGTTCCCGCTTGAACACGTTGCAAGCAGCCGTTCTCAGCAAGTACTGTGCAGACGTGGCTGACACCTACCACATGGTATAGTCATGCCAGCTCAATACTTCTTTACTCCCAAACCCAAGTCCAACCAGAGAGGACTGGGAGGCGGCCCTGCTTGGCTTGCCAGGGCCTTCTGGGCCTGACATGCCATGATCTGGCAGGCCAGGACAGCGGCCACGACCAATGGTGTACCTGACTAGGGACTTCACCTTGTAGTGTAAGTAAGCTGACCCACTAGGGGCTAGTTTCTTTTGCAACCTTCCTCTTTTTAATAAGTGTTTACCACCACCACACCGGAGCGCGCAGGCCACGGACTCACGTGTTCCCGTTCACAAAAGTGAACTCTGTACCTTTGCCAATGCCTCATCAACGCGCTCCGCTGTTCGCGTTTCATTTAACACCGATAGTACCTGACTTGCCATTTTTCTTTCTTTTAACCACATTGTGCAATGCTTCCTCCTCACGCTTTCCTTTCTGCATACCGCAAAGTGGACCTTCATTCGCGCGCTCATCAGAGCGATACGCTTCTGTACAGCTTCAGGCAACGACAACGGTCGCGTGTGAAACAACTTGAAACGAAGAGTCCGCTCAATAAATGATAAGACTGCCATAACAAAAAAGTTGAAGGACGCGTCAGCGTCATCTCCAAGAGTGGAACGCGATAGCGTAATCGGCCCCGTGCGATCCCCTTCTCAATCGCTCTAGCCTCAGCTTCAGTTCTCGGTGATTGTTCACGCAGTGCCTTAAAGAAAGGAATGTCAGCGTACGTAACGTTGGTTGGCCGTTTAGAGCTATGCTAGCAAGTCTACAACCGTTGCGCAGTGCCCACTGGACCGAATACAACTTTATTTTCCGAGACAGCGAATGGCGCGTGCCAACACACATTCGTAAGACAACGTGCGAACGAACGTAGAACCTAACTTTGCAGGCGCTTTTGCCGCTGTTAGTGATTAAAGTGCCCGAGCGATTTGTAAGACACCCATCCTTGCACAGTTGACATGTCTTGACACCTATCGCGATTGTATGCTTCTGTCACGCAATGATAGATGAGTTACAGAGGCTCCTCCCGCAACATGACATTTACGTAGTTTTACACGCGAATGCGTTTCTTAATCGGGCTATGATCCGGCGTTGTCCGCGGCAGCGTCCACGTTTCGGCAGGTGTTATTTCCCATAGCAACAACGGCGGGCGCGCACGCTTATCTTCACCTTTGAAGGGCAACTCCGGTGCATTTTCACCTACACTGAGATAATGCTGTTTTCTGATAGTATTGACAGTCCTGAAAAAGCTAGAGTGGTTCATTTCGCCCAGGCACTTGTCATTATTTTAGTTATGCAAGAAACGACGAGTCAAAACAGAAACCAAAACAGGGAGCAGCCCTGTCGTCCTTGGTGGATATCTAATGACGTCACAAGATATCATTGCCGATGACGTCACGAGATCCACTACACCCCACCACGACTGGCCAAGGTGTAAATATAGCTCAGGTGCCTCGATTTTCTGATGCGCGAAAAGCAAGTTGGCGATGAAGCTGACAAAAATTTAACTTTGCTCGCATTGCCGTCACTTCGTTAAAGAAAGAGTGCGCTACATCCGTCTGCTGGGAAAGGCGGGGTTTTTGAAAAAAGGAGTAGGCCCTGACGTCATATACACAGGGTGGCCCGCGTTTACAAGTCTGATTCCAAAATCAGCTACAAATTTTAAAACTTTTCAAAAAAATTAAATCACTTATGGTTCTATATTTTGGCACATATCACCACTGTACCAACGCCAACACATGCTCTAAGCTTTATTGAAATCGAAAAATAAAAAAAACAACGCGGAGTTCTTTAACAACCGGATCATGTGGTGTGACAGAGCGTAGAAGAGGGTAGAAGTGCTGCGCCGCTCCTTCTTTCGCCGTTCGTTCTCTCTCCTCCCTGCGCCCCACTCTCCCGCGCCTAACTCTCGACCATTCGCTAGCTTGTGCCTGTTAAAGGGCCGCTCACCACCCCGCGTTTAAAGACGAGGGGCTAATTTACTTCCCTCCTTGATACGCGCGATGCATCTTCTTTGCCCTTAATTCTTAAAAGCACGTGAACGATGTCGGCATCAAGTGCTAGAGCCTATCAGGACTTCCCGCTTTTTAAACGCACAAAATGAAGTTTGATCGGTTGATATTGTACAATATTCATGCGAGACGAAAAAGAACGGATGGGCGGCTGCATGGCAAAGTAGGGCAGAAAACAGATCCTACGTGATATCTCGCGTATATGAACCAATCGAGAGCATGTACGCTGTAGACGTCACGGGAACTACTGTCTGCGTCACAGTAGTCCGCAAGAAGAACAAGATATACTAGGAGAGAATATTGCGCTGTTTTTTTTTAATTTTGTAAAGCCTGGTGAGTGGCACCTTTAAGAACATCCAGAAATGTGTACTCGATAAACCACTGCGATGCGCCAACGCCGAGCACAGAACAATGGTGCCCCAATCTCCCACCCGCTCACTCCTCATTCTCAACCCTTCGCTGGCTGGGCGTCTCTCAAGGCGATGGCAGAAGTCAGTAAAGGCGAATGTGCGACGGCAACGGTACCCTCTCTCGCCGCGAGAAATTCATTCGCATTTCCTCACGATTTCCTTAGGAGAGGTGGGGCTTTTCTTTAATCTTTTTGTCCAAGGCAAACGTTGAAGGCGAACACCTGCTTGTCACGCAGAAGATCTGGGTTGGATTCTGGCTCGAACGAGATATTCATTATTTTATTTGCATCTTCTTCAATTTTTCGGCCACAGATACAACGCTGATTCCTCGCTCACGATCAGCGACGTCGGCGCTCACAACAACAGCACGATTTTTTCGAAATGTTATTTTCTATCACTAAGCGATAAAAAGATAATTTCGGTTGTCAATGTTGTGTTAAAACGGCTGATCATAAACAGGCTCACGAACGAGAGAATCGATCTCTGGAAAACGACTCGTACGAACACGCTTGTGATCGTTGCAACCCCGAGGAACAAATCTGCATTACCGTGTACTGGCATTACGAGTGTAAGGTAACGTAGCATTACCGTATACATAGTTACCGGTAATAGGCATTACCGTTCACTTGCCAAAGCCGCATTTTTCGGCGAAGTATACCACCACCGCCACCACCCTTATGTGTAAATATAAGAGCTTCGATTAAAAACAGTTCAAGCTCACATAATTTCAGGTCGCTCCACAAAACATCCTTTGGAGTACATCTCTTAGAAAGGCATGGGAGCCCGCGTTCGACCCCAGCCGCTGCAATCACGTTTCGATGGAGGTAAAATTGTAGAGTCCCGTGTACTGAACAATTTCGGTGCACGTTAAAGAACACCAGATGGTCAAAACTTCCGGAGCCCTCCACTACAGCATCTCTCATAATCATATCGCGTTCTGGGGACGTAACACACCACATATTATTACTATAGACGCACAGGAAGCCATGAATTTTTGCATGAGCGTGAATATTCGTCTTTGCCTGTGTGCAACCTGTTTAACTGCACAGCACGAACTTTGAATTAATGGAACAGAACAGACGCAGAACATTTTGTTGTTGTTTTTTTATTGTGGCCCCGTACAAGCTGTCTAGGCTTATGAAGGTTGCTTATCCACCGACTGCGGAAGGGCAATGTTGCATGAAGCAGCACAAAACCTTGTTTTGAAACTGCCTGTCAGATTCTTTTTTTCATGTGGAAAATGCTACGTTCCACAGCTGGAGCTTCATCTGGATGACCAAACGTGGAGAGCGAAACGTGAAAGGACTTGGCGCTTGGGTGAGCTCTCTGCAGGTGAAATGAACGAATTGCAGGCCCGCCGCGAACAGGCACAATGACAGTACCACACGCTCGATCACTGAAGCAGCAAAAAAAAAAAATCTCTGTGCGTAAGCAGCTGGCCACGTATCATCATCCCTGTCAGGCAAAAAACTTACGAAACTCGAAGGTGGATCTCTTAGCACCCCACTTATTTCGCGATTGACGAGGTACGATGCCTGGTGTGATTCTACGCTTGTGCCACGCAATATTAGAAGTCTTAACAAGACCCCTCACACTGCGTGACGCCTGCACAGGTTTTAAGCCATTTAGGAGCCCGGGCTGTCGTATGATGCCGTATATGCTGTGGCCTACACAGTTGTCGTCGCTTGTCGGAACGCAGGAGAAAGCACATCATAGTATTGCCCACTTTAGCATCTCGAGCACGCACTCGTGCCAGGGTGAAAGTCTTCTTCGTCTTGTTCTTCGAACGCCTTGATGATGATATTTAGGGTGGTGCACCTTAGTGGCCCGGGTTAGCGAAGGCAAAGAGACTGATGCGAACTGAAAATAAAAAGGAAGCCTGTGGGCATTAGAGAAGAAGAAAGGGGAACGATAAGAAGTAAAACAAAAGTAAAGAAATAAAACGCAGTAAAAATGATAAAGAGAACAAGGAAGAAAGGAGGAATGTTTTCATTATATAACCAGCATTACCCTAAACCCCACAATATTTTATAGGACCACTGAATTCTTGGCCGATCCCCCTCAGCGGGCATGAGCCACAAGAGAAGGTCAACAAAAAGAAGAGAAAACCGAAGAGAAACAAGGGGTGCCCTATTCAGACAGCGTCCTATTCTGGACACTGTCGAATGCCGCCATATTGCCAAATTTCGTAATAACGGCATTTTAAGCAGCCAATCAGGAAGGTCGTCGCAGCTCACTTGGCCAATTAGCATCGATAAATGGTGGAATTCGACAACATGGTGGAATTCGACAATATCCAGAACAGCAGGACTGCTCAGCATTTCCGGGCAGAGCTGCGTTAAAGCAAAGGTGCGTTTCTTTTTCTTTTTTTTTTTCTAAGTGTTTTCAAGCGCTGGTGCGTGACTTCATGGTAGAAAACTTGCCTGCCAAGCAGAATGCCTGGGTTCTAATCCGACTCGTAGTCCTGGTTGCAATGCTTGAATCGAAAGTATACGGGGCGGTGTCACCGCTGACGATTCATAGTAGCTTCCGCGTTACGAATCGATAAAGCAGATTGGTATGTATGCTCACGATGGATAGTGCATGCAGCGCGAAAAAAAAAAGAAAAGACTTCCTGATTGATGCTATACAAGCGTCGACGTTCGTTAGAATAATTACTCAGCTACGAGCGAGTGCTCGTACCGCGTCGTCCATCGATTCGCCCTGTCTATTTCTGCGTCTTGTACATTATTCATCGATTAAAGAGCCCCCCCTTACGGTAAGTCTCGCTTGTGTAAAAGCGCCATTTGCATGCGAGGGATAGGAACACTTTGGCTTCTATCATCAGCGTAGTTATGGGTTTTGCATAAATTGGCCCGAGTATAAGATCGGCTATAGTATTGCTGCTGGCAGGCTTGTATGTTCCGCGGTTGGAACGATAATGAGAAAGAGCACGCGACAAAGGCGACAAAGAATCTGTATTATTATACTAACGTGTCTACAAGACGTAACGTTGTACAAGACTACATACGTATAAAAATCAGAGTATTGCTCAAATTTAGAAATAAATTCATTTCTTTATTTAAATAATTATATGCACTAGAAGCACTGTAATTTCTCAGGTCATCTGTAATCTTTCTACTATCTAATCTCCATTATTCGAAAACTACACAATACTAGTAAAACCACTCAATTCTTGGCCAATCTCCCCCAGTGGGTATGCGCCACGGACAATAGGTGAACATGAACATGAACACAATGTTGCCCGTGATCAGACCAGCCTGACGTTCTGTTGCGCTGATGGTTACAGTTTTCCGTTGCGACATATGAGGTTATACATTACTGGTGGAGATGCTAGGAAAACGTTGTCAACTCCAATTCTTCCTGTTAAAATCAACCGGGACTGTATTATACACACCGCTCTTTTCCTGCCTTCTAAAGGCACACTCTACAGTGAAACTATTACTTTTTTCAGATTGATCAATCGAGTGTCATCAGTCGAGAGGAAAACTCAAGGTCAAAGTCCCGTTTTTGAGTTTCGCGCCGAAATCCGCACACGTGAAGTCACGGATGTCAAACTGCATTTATCGTCCTTGTGCATTCATGGGCCCAACAAATTTTAGTGAAACTTCGTACATTTTAAGGTTTATGGATCCTCTGAGGACAATGTATTTCATCTTTACTGATTAGGACCTATTTGGACCCTACCATACGCCGTTAATATTTATGACATCACGGCATTTTGTGCATAAGTTCGAAGAGTGTGTCGTCACCTGCATTTACTTCACGCATGTTTCTGATCTTGGAATTGTGAAACAGTGATATTCTGATTGGTGTTTCCATGTGGGAGGTAGTGGCCAGATATTGCACCAGGGTGGCCAACCCTTCTTTGACGACGAAGTGCTTTACCGGCGGTGGTCACCGCGGTGAGGCCACACCCCAGGCCTCTTTATGCAATTTCATCATTACGCAGAGAACTTTTTTTCAATTCGATGAGTAAGTGCGTGGCACCAGGATTCGAACCACAAGTCTCTTGCACTTGAGACTGTTACCCTAACTAATATATATATATATATATATATATATATATATATATATATATATATATATATATATATATATATATATATATAGGTGAAATGAAGAAGAAGAAATGGACATGGCCGGGGACGTAGCGCGTAGGCTGGAAACTGGAAACCACTGGTTGTGAAGGGTAACTGACTGAATTCCTAGAGAAGGTGAGTGGATGAGGGAAGACAGAAAGTTAGAGGGGCAGATGAGATTAGGAAGTTCGCGGGTGTAAAGTAGCAGCAGCCAGCACAGGACCGACTGGCGGGACATGGGAGAGGCCTTTGTCCTGAGGCGTAATGAGGATGATGATGATGATGTTTTAGTGATTATGATGATGATGATGACGATGATATACTGATACTGCAAAAACCGTTTATCTCTTTAGTGTTCCTTTAAGGACGCGCCTGTTATTTTACAGGGGAGCAGCAAACGGCACAGGCTGTTCGATATTGCGATGTCCGGCGTCCGTCAGCGCACAAGACGCACCCACGTGACCAGCTCCGATCGAACAGTGATGTCAGGTAACGAAGTAATTACGACGGCACAGATCAGGTAACCTTGTGCCACACGTGTGACGTCACACGATGATGTCATGAATTGGCATCGTGGATCGGTGAAGCATTGACGTGCCCACGCGGGTAGAGCCCCCCGTCACCTAAGAAGGGGCGGAAGGCCTGTGCTCCATACATTGATTTTACAGAGGGGGGGCTGCGATGATCCTGTACCCCCTGGAGGAGAAGCGTCCGCACGCTTATATGCGGTCAAGGGCGGACCATGTCCGGAAGCCGCCAGACAGCACGTACGTGTGGCGCAGGGAGCTTTGGCGGAGCGGAGCACGGTTGGTATACGTGTTTCGCCACGTCAATCATGCGCAAGCATGTGTGGACTGTTCATCGCGAGAAAGACCGAAGACCAGCGCGCTCACTGAGAACGCCGGCGAAAGCAGATAGAAAAGGGCGCCTGTCAGCAATGCAGTGACCCACCTTCATGAAGGGGAACGACTCAAACTTATTTGTTAAGCATAGCCTGGCATATTACACCAAGGCATAGAGTTTCCTACTATACACTAGAGGGAACTCTGGCGCTAGTGTCTATGGGAGCTGCAACGCACGGCGCTTCAGCGAGAATGGGAATGATGCGTAGTACACACATTTGTCTAACATCCGTACTTCTGGCCTGCTTTTGACTCCGTGTGTGTTCGTGTGGCTTAGAGCTGTTTTCTTACGAAACAACTATTAGCAAATTTTCAGCGTTTGCGCTTCAAAACCTTATTCTTTCAGGCTTATAATTTTAAATCGAGTCACCAAGTTCAAAAGGGTTTGCTCTTTCCTTCAAAACAAAACCGTAACCAGCAATAAACGAAGCCGCAAGTACGAAGACTAGGCAAATGTGTGTACTACCCATCATTCTCATGGTTGCTGAATGATCGCAGCGCCACAGTGCCGTCCAGTTAATTTTAGGAAACTCTATGCACCAAGGGTTGGGAATGGGAAGTAAGAGGGCAGAGAGTGAAGCATATAACAGCCCTGTATATTATAACATAGCAGGCTGTATATGGTTACGCGAAACGAAAAGCCGTCCGCTACGAATTTCAGTAATGGTCTCCATTGTTAACTCCGCTGTGAGTTACTTCGCTCTCTACAACACACCCAAGCGCACGTGCCATTGGCAGTGTTATAGTGCCTATATATACTGGTATATTTTAGGCACTACAGCAATGCCTTTAGAGACGCCATTTTCTGAGTTCTACCTAAGGTCGCGTGCCATTGGCTGCGCCGTCAGTGACGGCGTTCATCTTTTCGAAGCCGTGCCACCGAGTCCGCACGCAGCAGTTTCAACTTACAACTTCCGCACGGGGAGGGCAAGGATCGTACAAAAGCCCGAACATAAGACAACTTTCCAAGTATAGCACCGATAGGTGATCCGTGGAAAAACTGCTGTTCGCCGGACAGCACTCCGGGCACGATAACATTCCTGGGTAACGAAGCGCGAGCAGCAACTGCAGGCAACTGCGCCCCAAGAATACAGCAGCCTTCATAGCCGAAGGCAAACGACAACGACGAGTTGCGAAAGCGGCGTTGAAGGCAATGGCGGGACGTGGCATCGAATTGCGGGAACGCATTCATCTAGGCTACCAACCTTCGAACACCGAACTTTCTCCAGATAGGAACAATGTATTTCAGGTAGGGGCCTTGGTGAGGGTACAACGCGCGCTCTCAGCGTGAGTTTTCGGAGTGACACTTTGGCTTCGGAGAGGAAAAAAAAAAGAAGATTGAAGGTGAGAGAGAGAGAGACTAAATATACTGTCGATCCCATCAGGGATCATTACAGAAATGGCATATTTGACTTGTCACGATATAAAATGCAAGTAGAGACATTCAAATACATGGAAATGAGATAACGGCAGTTAACAAGGTAAATAGGGAAACTTAATATTACTTCATAATACATCCTAATACAGAAAAATAAAAAAAGTTGTCAAAGAGGCATGCAAAAAATGCAATACTGAAGTGGGAATAGAATGATATAAAAGTGAAAATAAAATGAAGTGTCAATGTAAATAAAATGGTATGATGTATGCGTCGGATAAAAGGAATTGTAGGTACAGTATAAAAACGGAAGTTATACAAAAGTATGGCGATACAAGTACATCATCACTGGACAGCATGTAGTTGATTTTGAAACAATCATAAAAAGGAGGATAACATAGCGCTTGTTGTTACATTAGGATCCAGCCTGTTCCATTCTCGTGTCAACAAAGGAGAAAAAAATGAATGCTCATGAGTTTCCGTATGAATGACGTGTTCATTTAATGATAATGCGTGCTTGTGCTGCGTTTGTCGTGTTTGTTTTCAACATGAGTATTTGGAAGTGTGAATCTTTATGGCTCTGTGAATTAACTGATACATCATTTTTAATCGCGCAAGCTGGGCTCGGTATTGTGAGGATACCAGTCTGTTTTAGCAATGCTGTGGATGAATATTTGAGCCTATATTTATTGTAAATGCATATCAGTGCCTTTCTTTGAACTGCTTTGTGTTAGTAAATGAGTTCCTAAAGTGCAAGGAAACCGAACAACGTTAGTGTGTTCTAAACTTGACCGGACAAAAGTTTGGTATGCTAATAGCTTTGTGATAGAGAGTGCTAGTCCCAGGCGTCTATTTAAAAAAAAACAATTTTTTTAAGCAGTTGCGGTGACGTTGTTCACAAAACGTTCCCATCTTAACTCATGGGTTAGTGTTAGGCCAAGGTATTTGTACTCATTAACTTCGTTGAGAGTGGCGCGACCTATAGTGTAGTTAAAATAGGACGTGGGTTTCTTTCTCTTTATTGATTGAACAGCTGATTTTTCAACGTTCGATTTCATTTGCCATTCTTTGCACCGTTTGGATACTAAAGATAAAGAGTTGTTTAATGCAAGATGGTTTAATATAAGAATCGATTACATGGTATCAGACGCAGTCATCAGTGAAAATTTTGACGCTGACAGAAATATTACAAGGTAGATTATCAATATATATGAGAAATATATAGATTGGAGCCAGAGCGCTTTCTTGTGGAACTCCGAGTCTTGCGTTAGATATATGGGAATGCTGCCGTTTGACGTCTACGAAGTAGGTGCGGTCACTAAGATGATATTTAATCCAGGTGACGATGGGCCCATTGCTCAAAGTTGGTTCGAGTCTATGAATCAGTTTGTGATGCAACACACGGTCGAAAGCCTTCGAGAAGTTTAAAAAAAATCAGATCGATTCGTTTTTGTTGGTCCACACTTAGTGATACATCGTGTACAACATCAATTTGCTGCGTAACTATGGAGACACTTTTTCGCAATTCGTGCTGACAGGGGGTTAGTATTTTGTTTTTTTCCTTTTCGAGATGTTTGGTTATGTGCTTTAAAATGATGTGTTCCAAAAGTTTGCAGGCTGTGCATGTCAGTGAGATGGGTCTGTAGTTGGAAGGTTTGGTTTTACTTCCTGAAGTTACGAATGGGAGTTACTTTAGCTGTTTTCCAGTCATTTGGAAGGGTCCCTGAGGACGCTGATTTGTCAAAGATAATGAATAAGTACTTCGCCATCCACTCAGCGTATTTGCGAAGGAATACATTTGATATATTGCGAGGTCGTGATGAATATTTAGAGTCTAGTTTGAGAGCAAGTAGAGTATGCTGTTTTTGTTATTGAACGCACATCAAAACTTTTTAATTTAGAAGGACGTGTCTGTGGAAGTGTGCAATCACCATGCACCAAAATAGAGCAGAAGTAGTCATATGTAAGAGAAAGAGAAAAATAGAGATAAATATTATCAAATGCTAGAAAACGCGTACAGATATGAAAGAGAAAGAGGAATTTAAAAAAGGAAAATAAATGCAAAAGCTAATAAGTAAACCTCTAGACCTGCGCGCAAAGCGCAGCATTGTCACTGTCACAGAACGAGCGCTGAAAATAGAGCGCGCCGCCAAATCTTTGCGACAACGGGCGGTGGAAACGCCGCGAGGTAAAAAGAAAAAAAAAGAAAGCAAACATCCAAGGCTCCCGGGCGCGCGCTCTCCCCGCAGAAGCACGGCTTCGCAGACGAACCTCCTCACCCCACATCGGCGGCCCAGATAGATAGATAACTTTATTGTACACCGAGGGAGGAGAGTCGGGTTTTACCCCGACGCCCCTGCGGGCCGCTCCCACGTTGGAACAGGCAGGGAGTACCTGCCTGCGGCATCGTGGGCCCCTTGGATTGCCCGAAGCTGACGGTGACGATCCGTACTTTTGATGGCGGAATAAAACCCTTGTCTTGGGATGATTTGCGCCTTGAGTTCCTTGGGTATGTGGGGGCTGTCCCACATCATGTGCTCAAATGTACACACACACCCACAGTCCGGGCAGTCAGGAGATATATCCATATAAATAGATACATTAGCTGGGCAGGGGTAAACCCCTGTCTGTAGTAGTCTGAGCGTGACTTCTTGTCCTCTGGTAAGATGCGAATGGGGTGGAGGAAAGACCCTACGACTCAAACGATAATGTGAAGTGACTTCGTTAAATGTCGCTAGAACGTCCCGCGACCCTCGATCAGCCGCACCCCCATCCAGAGGATCGGCCCCGGGCGGGGCGGAGCGGTCCAACGTGCCAGGGCCGTGAAGCCCCGCGCGGAAGGCAAGTCCTCGCGCCCGGGCGTGGGCCAATTCGTTGGAGTTGGTGATGCCGCTGATCGTGGAGCCCATATGGGCCGGGAACCAAATGATCTCGTGTGGAGTGATGGTCCTACCTCTGAGAATTCTAGCAGCAGGTGGGGAGACCCTGCCAGAGGCAAAGGCTCTAACCGCCGAACGGGAATCAGAGTAGATCTGAACACGGGATGAATCCAAAAGCCCTAGTGCGATGGATACCTGTTCAGCTATTGCTGGGGAGGTTGCCTTGACAGAGCATGCCGACATTACTGTACCTCGCTCAGAGACCGCAACGGCCACATAACGATTCCTATCCGCACGCGCAGCGTCCGTGAAGGTCGACGATCCCGACTTCGAGTGCACCTGCTCCAAAATTTTCTTGGCTCTAGCCCTTCTCCTTGCGACGTTAAATTGAGGGTGCATATTCCTAGGAATAGGATAAACTACGAGTGCCTGTCTAACGGCGGAGTCAAGAGAAGTCATCCGCTCTTCCTGGAGTATTGTAGAAATTCCGGCACGTGCCAAAATCTCCCGACCCGCCCGGGTGACCGAGAGGCGAGAGATCTGCGCCGTGCGTTGAGCCTCTATAATTTCATCCAACGTGTTGTGAATTCCTAATGCTAACAGCCCCTCCGTGCTAGTTCGGATTGGAAGGCCGAGTGCCCTTTTAACAGTTTTACGGATCAGTACATTGAGCTTCTCCCTTTCTGCAGCGAGCCAGTGATGCATAGACGCAACATAATGAACGTGACTCATGAGGAAGGCATGAAAGAGGCGAAGAAGATTGTCCTCCTTCATGCCTCCTTTCCTGTTAGAAACTCTAATAATGAGGCGAAGCGTAGCCGCAGTATGTTGCTCTAATCTACGTAAAGTTTCCGTGTTACGTCCATCCGCTGAAATGAGCATGCCTAATATCCTGATACAGCTAACCTTGGGAATTCTAGCCCCACTAGCAGTCAATAATGTCACATCCACCTGCTCAGGGGGGACCCAGTCCTTAGGTCGCCGTCCTTGTCTGGTGGGCCTGTATATTAATAGCTCAGATTTACTACTTGAAAGCTTTAAAGACATACGACTGATGTTTCTTTCAACCGTGTTGACCGCCTCCTGCAATCTGTCCTCAAGGCGCCCTATGGCACCGCCTCGGACCCACACCGTGATATCATCCGCGTAGAGCGCACTTTCCAACCCCTCGAGTTCGTCCAGTTCGCGAGCAAGGCGAGTCATGCCAATATTGAAAAGAAGCGGGGAGACGACTGCCCCCTGAGGGGTTCCACGTGAACCTAATTCGTACCGTTCTGACTTCAGCTCCCCCAACTTAAGAGTAGCCGTTCGGTCACTGAGAAAAGCAGCGGCAAAATTATAAAATCGCGCACCCAGGTTCATGTCATTTATGGATTCCAATATGTGGGCATGAGATATGTGATCAAACGCCTTAGCCAGATCGAGACCAAGTATGGCCCTGGCATCGCGAGTGCTGTCGTCAATGATGTGAGATTTAAGGAGAAGCATCACATCCTGCGTTGAGAGGTGTGGACGGAAACCCACCATATTCGGAGGGAGGAGACCCTCATCCTCGATAAATGCACAGAACCTATTATTCAGAACATGCTCATAGACCTTTCCAACACAAGATGTAAGTGAGATGGGGCGGAGGCTGTCAAGGCTGGGCTTTTTGCCCGGCTTAGGGATGAGGATCACCTCCGCATGTCTCCATTCCTCGGGGAACGTGCCATCAGCCCAGTGTTTGTTAAAAAGGTCGGTGAGAAAGTCAATTGAGGCGTCATCAAGGTTCCTCAAAGTCTTGTTAGTGATCTGGTCAGCCCCGGGTGCCGACCTGCCATTGAGATCCATTAGCGCCATCCGAACTTCAGCTGTCGTGATATTCTCATCAAGCTTGGATTGCATCCGCCCACTATAGAGGGGGGGCTTGGAAAGGGTGGGATCCATCCCTCTAAGCGGCAAATATTTGCTTGCAAGCATATCGCAAACCTCCTTTTCTGAGTTGTCTCTGAGAGCCGCGCTGACTATGCGGTCGACCACCCGGCACTGACTACCCTTGCCTTTTTCGGGCCCCATCAGATGTTTAAGCAAGTTCCATTTCCCCCCAACACGCATTTGTCCATCTACCATGTTGCATGTCTCCTCCCATCGCGCTCTCTCAAGCTGCATGGAGTAGGTCTCGATCTCCCTGTTAATTTCAGCAATCCTTCGCCTTAACCGCCGATTGAGCTTGTTCAGTTTCCAGCGCTCCCTAAGGCCATTTCTGGCCTCGAAGAGGTGGGCAAGTTTGCTATCCATGGTTCCAATCTCTGGCGGCGTCTCGATGACCTTTGTGGCCCTCTTAACGTCGCTAGATAAATTCTGTTTCCAATCCGCAAGATTTTCCCAGCAGCCCCCATCTTTACGAATATCGCGGAAAAGATCCCAGTCTACTATAGTGTGTTTCCTGCTAGCTGTGACAGTTGCCGACAGCGTAGTTTCTAGTATATAATGGTCGCTACCTAAGTGTTCATATAAATTAGTCCACTCGCAGTGATCCTGAAAATTTGTAAAAGTCAAATCAGGCGTAGTGTCCCTACAAGCTGAATTTCCTATTCGCGACGGATAACGGGGGTCAGTCAGCATAATCATGCCCAAGTCATGCGTGCTCTTGTAAAGTGAGTCACCCTTCGTTGTAGTTTTTGGATACCCCCACGCAGTGTGTGGCGCGTTAAAATCTCCAGACACCAAAAGCGGGATCTTCCCGCGGTTCGCGAGACTCATAGCCTTTGAAATAAGGGCATAAAAGCGGTCCTTCGAACGTTTCGGGGAACTGTAAACATGTAAAATTAGCAACCCCTTCAGCAGTCGCCTCCCGGGGAGAAGCTCAATGCACTGATATTCTGATTTAAATCGCTTGTCAAGATCGTGATGTACGAGAGCCGAGATTTGCTTGGAAACGCACACCGCTATCCCCCTGCCGTCATCCGATTTGCGGCAGAAAGTCTCATACCCAGAGAGGGTAATCCCCTCTAGGAGAGTCTCCTGCAGCAACAGGACATGTGGCTTGCCTTCTCTAGCTCTAATAAATTGGCACAATGCCGCCTTTTTTCTTTGAAACCCCCAGCAGTTCCACTGCCACACGCGGAGTGCCGGGTGCTGCTTATTTTGCCCCGCCATTTTCGCTGCCAAATTTTGCGTTTCCATCCGCCCCAGCCTTTGACTGTGGCGAAGGGAGATGCGGCGTCTGCCCTTTCTCCTGTGGCGTAACTTCTTGGACCTCATCAGTCCTAGTCTCCAATGCTCGAAGTCGCTTACCGTGATCAGCGCTCTGCTTCTTGAGCTCCCCTACGTCCACTCGAAGCTGTTGGAGTATGTTCGTGATCTCCGATAGCGACTTCTCCATAGTCTCCCGAAACGCTTCAAAACCGTCCTTGTCCGAAACAGCTACATCACCTACCGCTTTGCGTTTGCGACCTACAGTTCCTGCCGAAGTCTCCATAGCAACAGGAGCCGACTTACTAGTATCCTCCAAAGCTTTCCTCAGCGTTCCGATCTCCTCTTTAAGTGTCATTACCATCTCCTTTAGAAGAGAATTCTCCTCTCTCATCTGTTTAAGTTCCTCACTGCCCGGCTGCCATGTAGGACTACCCCCACTTACCTGCTGTGTTTTCACACCACCAGCCTTCTGCGCCCATGTTGTTTGCGCCGGGAGATGACCAGGCCTTGAGCCGGATTGTGACCTAGGGCCAGCGGACTCTGAGCGATGGGTAGAGCCATGGCTCCGCCGTTGGTCGCCCCGCTCTTCGATGCGAGGAAAATCTTCAAATCTTCCGGGAAGCTGTCGTTCCCGTCTTGACTCTTCAATCCGTTCTCTTCGTCGCTGTCTCACGATGAAAGGAGTCTGATAGCGCTGCTTACAAGTCCGATCACCCGTTGGGTGACCCTGTCCGCATAGCTTGCACTTCGCTTTACACTCGTGTGAGTCCGTGGGGTTTTCCACCCCGCATCCACGACAGGTTTTCTTCTCCGGCGTCGGGCATACATCCGCTCGATGGCCTACTTTGGCGCATATGTAGCACACATCCACCTGCCGCCTATACAGGTAGCACTTGAGAAGAACACCTCCAAACTTGACGTGATTCGGAACTTCATAGCCTTCAAATACGATGACCACGGAACCAGTGTCCTTTATGCGTTTGGCTTGCATGGCAGTCGGATTCCCGGAATGCACAATCATAGTGTTGAGTTCCTTCTCGGTGATTTCCCGGTCCACGTTCCGAATAACACCCTTGCAGTAGCCGTCACCCGCGGAGTAGTAGGCGTTGACGTTGTACACTTTCTCTCCAACCTTGATTTGCTTAATGCGCACGTAGTTCTTCGCGTGCTCCTCCAGCGGCGTACTAACCACGACGATATTCTGTGTAACGTTGGGGCAGACTACGTCTTCTCCCGCAGCGTCGTAAGTGATCTTCGCAGCGGCCATGATTGCCTCTGCAACTTTGCAGTGTCCTGCTTTTCTGAGATCCAAACCATCCCGCGGTCGTATGACGATCCGTCGGTGATCTTCCGGCAAGTCGGGCATGCGAGAGGACGCAATAATCCGTTTTTTCAGTGTTGAACGGCCGCGGCGGGAAGACGCGCCAGAACCGACGCCATATCTTCTAGAACCTTCGTCGGGTTCGTGCCCGCCGATTCTTTGCTGTGAAGACCTGCCGCGCACAAAATTCCAGCCCGCATCGCTGAGTTCCTCTTCCTCGATCGTTTCGCCTTCCACTTCAACTTGCATCTTCTCGGGAAAAGTGTGAGCAACCGCCCTACTCGTCACTAGGCCTAACTGACGGCGGCGAAGCGGCAAAGCCGCTAAGCCTAATGTTAGGGCTAGCCCTCTTCCGCGGCGTTCCGATCAGAAGAACGGTCGAAAAATGGCAAATACGCACCCAAAGTCCAGAAATCGGGTATCCACGTGCGCAAAACCTCCTTATACACAGATTCAGAGCAGAGAACTGGGTTGAAAACTCCATAAAAAACCCGAAAAAAGCAAAAGATTCAGAGCCGATGCGGAGACGTCCGCGCTGGTCAGCGCCCCCCAACGGCCCCCTCGGCGGCCCAGTAAGGCCGCGATCTTTCTAGAACGAAGGAAACGGGGTCAGACCGAGTGACTCATTCTCCGGAGAGGGCATTCCAACCGTCTCGCCCTCTTCCCAGCTTTCGCTGCGTATCGCGCCGACGAAAGGACGAGAAAATTCTCGAAGGCGGCGCGGAACGTATTTAATCGAGCAGCCGAGACGAGAAAGCAGGAGGTGACGGAAGTTAACGCCGGAGCGCGTAGGAATTCCGCCGTGGAGTCGGCGAAGGTTCTGCCCGTAGTGACAGAACAGGAGGTGACGGAAGTTAACGCCAGAGCGCGTCGAGATTACGCCGTGGAGTCGGCGAAGTTTTTGGTCCGTAGGGACAGCTCGAGCTACAGGCAAGAGCGTGGGTTTACCGCTATCGAGCGAAGACGCGGGCAACAGCTGCGTGTGTGAAGCCGACGGATTTCCGGCGAAGAAGTTTGAAGCTTGGAGAGTGGCCTATTGAAGACGGGAGTTTTCCTGGAAGAGAAACTCCGGCGAGGTTTCCTGGAAGAGAAACTTCAGAGAGCTACGGAACGACAACAACGCTGGACTTTGAGTGAGTGATTCTCGGAAGAGTATCATTCAGACTTTTGTTCCAAGGACTTTGGACTGAATAGGTTTTCTATCCCTTTAGTCTTTAAGTGTCTTGGTTGTTCAATGCATGCGACTGCATTATAGTGCGTATCGTTGTCTGTGTCCGTTGTTTTGAGTGTGGCCGATTGTGTTGTGTAGTACGTTGATTGATTGGTTTGATTGGTGACATATTGTATGCAACTATTGTGGAGTGTGCATTTCTGTGTTATGTTTTCGATCTGCCATTATTGAGAATATAATTTGTTTGTTTATCAACTCTCGGCTCTGACTTGTTCTTTGGGCCACAGCCGGCGTCCGCTGGCGCGCCAAAAAGGACCACTTCAAAATTGTCCACGCTTTCGTGGTGCGGTTCGGGGGGCCGATACTTCGGCTCTTGGAATTAGCCCGGCGATTGCCTCCCTAATAAACGGGACAGGTGGGACAATTAATCTGGCGTCCGCGATTCAGGACCTTTTGGTGCACAGTGTGTCCAAAGTAGTGAGAAAGAGCCTCGAGTTGTTGATAGTGCTATCGGAACGATTTTGTGTGTTGTTCATAGTTCTCGTTAACGAGTGCAGGGTAGTGCTCCGATAGACTGATTTAGGCAGATACTTTTTGCACGCGGCAAGGTTTTAGTTGCGAGACACGATGGATCTCGAAAAGTTAGTTGCTCTTGGTGAAAAGATGGGTCTTTCTGGCGCCGAACTACGGAAGTGGGTCACCCAGAAGGAAAAAGAAGAAAAAGAGAGAGCCAAAGAAGAAAAAGCAGCCGAGCTGGAAAAAGAGAGGTTGGCGGTCGAAAGAGCCAAAGCGGAAAAAGAAGCTGAGGTGGAGAGAGAGAGGTTGGCGGCAGAGAGGGCCAAGGAAGAAAAGGCAGCTGAGTTGGAGAGAGAAAGGCTGGCCGCTGAAAGGGCGAGAGAAGAAAGAGAAGCAAAGGAGAGACAGCTGAAGGAAGAAAGAGAAGCGAGGGAGCGACAGCAGAAAGAAGAAAGAGAGCAGCAATTGAAGTTGGAGCTGGAGAGAGAGAGGTTGGCAGCCGAAAGGGCGAGAGAAGAAAGAGAAGCGAGGGAGCGGCAGCTGAAGGAAGAAAGAGAAGCGGAGATGGCTGAAAGGGAGCGGCAGCGGCAGCACGAGATGGAACTCGAGCGGCTCCGTTTTCAACAGCGAAGCGAAACACCCGTCCAAGCTAGAGTTGAAAGCAGCGAACGGGAAGATCACGGCTTCCGCTTGAACCCAAGCAAGCTGCTCGTAGCGTTTGATGAAAGGAAGGACGACCTAGACGCGTACCTCCACAGATTTGAGACGATTGCGAGGAGCCAGAATTGGCCGGAACAGCAATGGGCAACTGCTTTGAGTACTTGTTTGAGTGGTGAAGCGCTCAGTGTGTACGGTAGGCTGACGCCGACCGATGCAGCCAACTATGCAAAGGTGAAAGCGGCTTTGTTGAAGCGATTTAGATTCACTGTGGAAGGATTCCGGGACAGATTTCGGACAGGAAAGCCAGCTGATGGTGAGACGGCTACGCAGTATGCCGCCCGACTTTGCCATTATTTCGACAGATGGATTGAACTTTCAGGGACAGCACAGGAGTACGATGAGCTTAGAGAGCTCCTAATTAGAGAACAATTTCTTACTAGTTGCCACCCAAGCCTGTCGCTGTACTTGAAAGAGAGGAGAGCTGACTCACTTGAAAACATGCTTGAATTGGCTGATCAATTCTTGGAAGCACAAGGTGGAACTAATTTGGCCAAGGTAAAGAAGGAGTGTCCCGATGATTCGAAGAAATTGGCTCCCGAAGAAAAGAAGCGTGCACCAGAGAGCATTCCGCGATGTTTTCTGTGCAACCGAGTGGGTCATCGCGCGAAAAACTGTCGAACGATCTTTACGAGCCCTACGGCAGTAAAATGTTTTAAGTGTGGTCAGACTGGGCACAAAGCAGATGCTTGTCGGAACGGAGTGAGTCAAACTCACCAGGTATCCTGTGTTCAAGCGGCACCAAGATCTGATAATAATGCCGTCACTGATGGATTCGTAGAATTGAAAAATGGGGAGAAAATTCCTATTGTCGGTGCTGTAATGTCAAAACAGCCAACCGGTGTTACGAAAGGAATGCCAGCGCGGCCTGGAAAAGTTGCGGGCAAAAAAGTTACGGTGTTAAGAGATACCGGCAGCTCCACTGTTATCGTGCGGAGAAATTTGGTACGGGAAAGTGAGTTGACAGGCAGAACGAAACCGGTTTGCTTAATTGACCGTACAGTTCGGATGCTTCCCGAAGCAGAAATCGAGATTGAAACCCCGTACTTCAGCGGGAAGGTTACTGCTTTATGCATGACGACCCCCCTGTATGACCTTGTCGTCGGAAACATCGACGGGGCGCGAGGGCCAAGTGATCCAGAATGTTTGGGAGAAGACCCGAAGATAGAGTGCTCGCCAACACAGCGGCCGCGAGATACAGGGGAGGAGCATCCCGTAACGGATCTCACTAGAGCCCAAGGTGAAGCTGCGGCGCAAGAGACAGCGAAGGAGAAGACGATCGGGTCGAATAAGTTCACGGGCCGAGCAACTGGACGTACGTCGGCACGACCTCAACCGACTGACAGTGTAAAGGAGACGGAGTTGGCCAGCCGGGCAAAATGTAGAGGCATTAAACAGACAGGACCCGTCGAATGTAATGAAGCATTAACGGTGTCGGAAGAGACAACGATGGCTGAGACGACGCCTCAGATATCGTCGTTGGAAAGGGCTCGCCGAAAAAGAACGTGGAAGCACAAGAAGAGATCGAGCGAGCACCGCAAAAAGGGGCGCAAGCGCTGTTCGAAGTATTCAGGATAAGTGCTGAGGTCGAATCAGAATGTGTTTGGCAGTGTTGAGTGCCATATGTTGTGTTAATGTTCTTGTTATCCTGTGTCTCAAGTGGATGTCGAGCGAGTCAGTGTTCTGTGCAATGATGTGATGTAAAGTGTTGTATAATTGTTGTATAGACAGAACTTTGTACGTTTGTATTGTTTGGAATGTGTGATGAAGTGTTGTAGGCATGTACCTGTGGCTATATTTCATGTGTTGTGGAATTGAACTACAATGTACGACTGTATTAAGTGATCTATTGTGAATGTGAAGTGTCATGAGTGACTGATGGTATTACAGCCGGTGAGAGTGTGTGGTGACTGTTCGCGCTCGTCTGTGGAGTTTTGAATATTATGAGATAATATTCTTAAAGTGGGGGGCAGTGTCACAGAACGAGCGCTGAAAATAGAGCGCGCCGCCAAATCTTTGCGACAACGGGCGGTGGAAACGCCGCGAGGTAAAAAGAAAAAAAAAGAAAGCAAACATCCAAGGCTCCCGGGCGCGCGCTCTCCCCGCAGAAGCACGGCTTCGCAGACGAACCTCCTCACCCCACATCGGCGGCCCAGTAAGGCCGCGATCTTTCTAGAACGAAGGAAACGGGGTCAGACCGAGTGACTCATTCTCCGGAGAGGGCATTCCAACCGTCTCGCCCTCTTCCCAGCTTTCGCTGCGTATCGCGCCGACGAAAGGACGAGAAAATTCTCGAAGGCGGCGCGGAACGTATTTAATCGAGCAGCCGAGACGAGAAAGCAGGAGGTGACGGAAGTTAACGCCGGAGCGCGTAGGAATTCCGCCGTGGAGTCGGCGAAGGTTCTGCCCGTAGTGACAGAACAGGAGGTGACGGAAGTTAACGCCAGAGCGCGTCGAGATTACGCCGTGGAGTCGGCGAAGTTTTTGGTCCGTAGGGACAGCTCGAGCTACAGGCAAGAGCGTGGGTTTACCGCTATCGAGCGAAGACGCGGGCAACAGCTGCGTGTGTGAAGCCGACGGATTTCCGGCGAAGAAGTTTGAAGCTTGGAGAGTGGCCTATTGAAGACGGGAGTTTTCCTGGAAGAGAAACTCCGGCGAGGTTTCCTGGAAGAGAAACTTCAGAGAGCTACGGAACGACAACAACGCTGGACTTTGAGTGAGTGATTCTCGGAAGAGTATCATTCAGACTTTTGTTCCAAGGACTTTGGACTGAATAGGTTTTCTATCCCTTTAGTCTTTAAGTGTCTTGGTTGTTCAATGCATGCGACTGCATTATAGTGCGTATCGTTGTCTGTGTCCGTTGTTTTGAGTGTGGCCGATTGTGTTGTGTAGTACGTTGATTGATTGGTTTGATTGGTGACATATTGTATGCAACTATTGTGGAGTGTGCATTTCTGTGTTATGTTTTCGATCTGCCATTATTGAGAATATAATTTGTTTGTTTATCAACTCTCGGCTCTGACTTGTTCTTTGGGCCACAGCCGGCGTCCGCTGGCGCGCCAAAAAGGACCACTTCAAAATTGTCCACGCTTTCGTGGTGCGGTTCGGGGGGCCGATACTTCGGCTCTTGGAATTAGCCCGGCGATTGCCTCCCTAATAAACGGGACAGGTGTGACAGTCACAACCAAATCTGGAAAATGGTCCTTTCAGAGCCTTTTTTTCAACACTCTTTGGGCAAATGCTGCAAGCTCACACTACGCCATAAATAATTGTGTAGTAGGGAGGCGTGATGATGATATGTAGGGTTTAACGACCCAAAACCACCACACGAGGTGGCGCACAGGGAGGCTCGAGGATTAGTGTGCCGTGAAATCCCTGAGGCGGCTCAACCTCCGGCTCCCGAGTTTATGGACCAGCTGTTGACGTACAACAATATAACCAAAAATTATTACTTAGAGCGCAGGGAATTCCCCTTGCCACATTCTAGACTTGACAGGCCACAGGCGGTTACATTAAGACTTCTGCAGACGGGGACGTACCCCAACCAGGTCATCATGAATAAAATTAACCCGGACTGTGGGGTTTCGATTTATTGTAGTAAGTGTGGGGGCTTTCTCAATTTCGGACACATGCTCTGGCGCTGCTCGGCATTGGTCGGCGAGGCTTCTCACGGTGAACAGTGGTGGCAGCGAATGCTACACAGTGACGCCCTGGCGGACCAACTCAGGGCTGTACAGAGGGCCCGTGTGGCGGCCGAGGGGCTTGGCCTCTCTGTCCCGACGTGGGAACAGCCAGCATCAGTCCTGGGCTGATCCTCAGGACGTCAATAAAGTTCTCCATACCATGCCATATTCCACATGATTATGAGAAACGCCATAGTGGAGAGCTCCGGGAATTTCAACCAACATGGGGTTCTTTAACGTGCACCCGAATCTGAGCGCACGGGCCTACAGCATTTCCGCCTCCATCGAAGAAGCAGCCGCCGCGGCTGGGATTCAATCCCGCGACCTCCGGGTCAGAAGCTGAGTATCTTAGCCACTAGACCACCACGACGGGGCGGAGTTCACTATGCCATCCTGCGTCATTCTTCAGAGAATCGTGATACCCTGAAGCACACTTGCAAGGTGCTTTGTGCATTTTTTGTGCTGCAGCTGATGACGATGAAGAATTATGCAAGAAGTTTTTTTGTAACCCCCACAGCCCCCCAAAGTGGGTATGCACCAGACTTGATAGGTGAACAAGGTTGCGCTTCTGTAAAGGTTTGGAGCATTCGACAACTCCTCGTTGCGCAATTCGTGACACGCTGTTTATTTGCTGTTCTAAAATGCTGGATTACTCATATTAAAGTGATTCCTTAACCGATATCAAGTCTGCCTAAGGCCAGTCTGCAGTGGAGTTCCAAGCACCGGCGTGGCTTTGTGGTAGAATACTAGGCTGACACGCAGCGGACACCGGTTCGGGTCCTATTGTGCCCTTAATGTCTTTCTTCTTATTTCGTGCGATAATAGTTACGAACACCGGAGGCGGCAACGGACAACTACGGCACACGCGACCCTTGTAGTGATGTCACTACAGCTTTCGCTGTAATAGAAGTTGAGAGAACGTGTGCAGATATGAGACACAAAAATACAGAAAGCAAGCGGGCAAATTTCGTCTCGTGATAAAACAACTGGAGGAGCTAGGCTATGGGCCAGTTGGTTGTACTTAGTGCAAACTTTTTGGGCGCTATATAATGAAAGAAAATCTATCAACAAAAAATGGCAGCATATCCACTGAGTGAATAATGAAGAGTGCACGTGGGGCGAAGCATCCGCCCGTCCATTCGTTCTTGCTTCCGTCCATGCATGCGTGTGTCTGTGTGGCAGCCCATGCGTCCATCCGCCCGTCCGTGCGTCTGTTCGTGCGTCCACACAATCAACTGTGCGTCCGTCCCTGCTTTCGTCCATGCATCCGCTCCTGCGTCCGTCCATGCGTCCATCCGTCCATGCATCTGTCTGTGTGCCCATTCGTCCACCTATTCCACACTCCAAGTACCACCATCTCGCATCTTTTCATCATATATTCGTCGTATAGAAGCACCGCCATCCAGCGGACATATCAAGGACTGAACGAGAGGAGGCACACGCACACTTTCTTACGGCTTGCACTTCGGGTCTACTTCCCACCTTTAACCACCTTGATATCATGATATATACTAGTTCACTGTATTCATGACACAGTGGCTCAATGCTCGCTAAACCTTTCTAAAACCAAGGAGGTTACGCCCAGCGAGCATAACGTAGCAAACTTTTCCTGTAAGATAGTGCTCAATGTGCATGCCAATGGTTGCTATTCGGGAATGAGAGACAGGAAAAAGCGACTTTTAGTTAACGCGGACACTGCGATTTTTTATTGTTCAACAACGCACAGAAGAAATATCTCACTGGCACCACCTTGGAGGTCAAAAATGTAATAGACTGGTTACACACTACGACTACGACTACTACGAGAAATAAACGGGTGCCGCTTTAAGGAGCTTCGCCCTTAAAAATGGACAAGTGTGCCAGCGCGTTTCGCACAATGCGTTGGTTCATCACGCGTCTGCAGAATCTCGTTCCCCGACGCCATCACATGATTGCTCAGAGAGAGTGTATGGGTGCACATATGCCTCATATACTCTCTCAGAAATCATGTGATGATTATGTGCCTATAGGCCACAGTGTCTTACCCAGCCCCTTACACAGGCCGGAACACGCTACGGCATGAGCACGCTCTGGCACTTCTTGAGCCAGCTTTTGTGCATCCGTGTGCACCTTGTGCACTTTGAGTGCATGCTGGCCACCCACGCCGGATCGAATTTTGCCATAAACTGCTTCGCATCTAAAAATGGAAAAAGACAATGTTAGAGAACGAGTACAGATCGTCAAACGGTGTGTGGTGTATATAAAGGGCTTGCCATTAACAATTTTGATACTGTAGGCTCTGTGGCCTAGAGGTGAGCACTATGCACCGGGAATCGCGAGGTAACTGGTACGATGTCCCGCTACAGTGCCTTTCCTTCTCGTTTTTTTTTTCTTTCTTGGCAGTCTCTTCATATATATTTCACAACGTCACATCCGGGACAGAAATGCGTCCGCTGGGGCCGAGGTGGCCCCCGGCATAAGACTTTCGTGCTAAATTAGCCGGATACTCCAACTGTTTCAATCAAACTGAGCCACATTCATTAAACCAGCACTGCGCCAACAATCGTGATCAAAACAACTAACTTCGTCTCACCCAAAATGTTTCATTTGTGTGCTAGTTGCTTTATTATCGTGTTTACATTTCAAAATTAGGTTTTTGTAGGGCGAAGTGGCAGTTGCTGAAGCAGATCATGCCTAATGACGTAACTCGATTATAGAGAGTACGAGGCTGACTTTTCTACTTATTTTTGCCTCTTCGTGATTCTTTTCGAGTTAGCGCTACAGTATCACGCCATCCGTTTGCTGCTACACGGTATATTTGAAATAAAAAGTCACAGCTTTCCCGTAAAAGCGAAGCAATGAACGCGATAGCAACAAATTAGAAGGTCGCGCGCAAAATATAAAGCAGATCGAAACGTGTCCCGCGTTTCTCGCGCACAAATGACGCACAAAACGTACCCACAGGTACAAATGCACACAAATAATCGTCACAATTGTTACTTCGCTGTGTCTGCAAAGCGCGCGCTTTTCGCGAACAGAGACTGGAATGATAGCAGTGACCTTTGTGCGTCCGGTAACTGCAACATAATCGTTCCAGGTAAAGCCCGAGACCACCAAAAACGTACAATCCTTCCCTCTTTCCCACCCCGAGATAAGGGCGTACCAGAGAGCACAACACCGACTAAATTGGAGAGCATAGCTTCTCTCCTCTAAGAGGGCGAAATATGCTCGGGAGATTGGAGCGCACGCCGCCACACAATGTGGCGACGCGCGCTCACTGCGCCATCTTTCTGGTAATGCTGAAAAGACGATGATTCCCCCAGAGATGCCCGTCAGCGGCGGCAAGTGATATATATGAATAGCTTGCTGTTTGGACGTTGAAGGACGTGCTTCTTGGTGACTGAGAGGTTAATGCTTCACACTCACGATTCAGAGGACCCAATTGATTGATATGTGGGGTTTAACGTCCCAAAACCACCATATGATTATGAGAGACGCCGTAGTGGAGGGCTCCGGAAATTTAGACCACCTGGGGGATTCAGAGGACCCAAGTTTGACTACGCGCGCCAGAGTCTGTTGCTGGTCTTTTTTTTTCCTTTCTTGCATATATATATATATATATATATATATATATATATATATATATATATATATATATATATATATATAGGTATCCGAACCTCATCATAACAAACTTCATTCTTACATGGAACTAAGGTTGTTATATAAAAAATTTCGTTATAAAGGTTTGTTATTAACTATAAATGCATTGCAAAACTATTTTTATTTACTTCGTTATAGCCGATATTTCATTACATCCAGATTCATTATATCAAAGTTTGAATATACGGTCAGTGACGGCAACGCCGGCAGAAAAATTCAGCCGAGAGTGTCCATATAAATCGCAATAAAAAAAAAACAAGTTGAGAGAACGGGTACATATACGACAGAGAAAGCGAGAGATAGAGAAAAAAAAGAGCAAGAAAGATAAAAGGTGAGACAACGAGGGCAGATATATGAGAGAGAAATAGAGAAAAATGGCAGACAGATAGAGAAAAGTACCAAACGAACACCAAAAAGGAATAGGAAAGGGTGAGAGCAAGCATACCCATTTATAGTACATACAATATGAAAAAGTGGGAAAGGGAAGCACTGATGAGAACGAAAGAAAGACGCAGGTAAAACACAGCATAGTCTTATACAGTATAGTACAACAAGGGGTGTAGAAAGTTATGGCGTGGAGTAGGGAATACTAGCACGTAGCCGCCCAAACTTTTTTCAAACGTTTTTATTCATTCACTCCATTCCTTTGCAAACGAACGCTCAAAACGTAATGTGGAGTACTACCCAAAAGATCTGCGTGGTACATTTCTTACCTGGTAAATTTATTAATTCATTCGACATCTTCGCATAATTTAGAGTACACACCTTGTCACTTTTTTTCTTTCAGACACATACACACGTCCATCAGGGGTCCATTGGCGTTTAAAGTGAACGCTTGTCGCTTGGTTCATGAAAACTTCTTCGAATAGCACCAGACCGCTGCGCAGGTTATCGACAGTTGATATTATCGTGCTGTAGCGGTAAAAACCCGGAGTCGTCTTCACGCGCAGCCCCGGGAAATCTGATGCGCGCGAGGCAGCATTGCGGTGTCATGCGATGCACTTGCGAAGAGACACCGCCAGTGCGCATCCGCCGAATTTACTACTGCGTCAAAGATTATCACCACACTATTGTAACGCTTGCATACAACTTTAAGTCAGCGAAACGAACTGCAAAGCAATCTCTGCCGAAAAGCACGCAGCCCGCAAAAAGCGTGCGCGCGCACGCCTATGAATGGATATCGGAACCCGCAATGGGTCACATACGCCACTACTCACCCCACAGACGTTCGGACCCCCGGTGCGACCAAGTATCTAGGACAACAGCCATGGTGATGACTTTGCAGTAGGCCGGCCGGCTTAAGTGTTGGGGGGCGTTGGTGTTTCCCAAGTGGATCTACGGGATTGCCGCGCGCAAGGTCTGCGATCGCTTGCGCCAGCCTGTGCGAACAGCGCGCGCACCGCAAACAACGCCCCTTACGACTGCCGCGTCCCCTCGCTTACAAAGCTGGAAACGTTGTTCCGCTTTGTCTTCTTAAACGCTACAAGGCGGCGCTAAACGTTGCATGGCCTCAGAGTTATATATGATATAACGTCTGCAAAGCGCCAGTCTGAAAAATGGTTGCCTCAAGATGATTGTGTGTAGGTATTTCTCATGTGCTGTTTGCTACTTCCAGTGTCTTTCATGCACGGTTGAAGAAAACTGGTGTTAGTTTGCATAAACAAACCGTCAATAATCAATGAGATTATCCTAATAAAAGCATCCTCTCCCTCCTCCTCCTCTCTCTCGTTGGATGTCTATATAACTTCGATATATCTATTTTATCAATTTACTACAACAAATATATTTGAGAAAAAAAATGCTCACAAGGTCCTCATACATATATCGGCTCACATTGATACCCTTGGAATCCCATCTTGTCGCACTAAATGTTCTCATTAATGAGATCTAACTGACAATCGTACGCGCCAAGGAATGTATAGTAAATGTTAGTAGAAGTAATTACAATGTAAACGCATTTACATTGCAATTGCTCCTAATTACATCCCCAATACATTCCTTGGCACGATCGCCCTGCTGTTAGATCTCATTATTATTGTGTTAAACAACGAAAGCGAGCCCTTAAAGGTACACCTCTTGCCTTCAAATGTTTTCATGACCCATTCATACCCCGGAACTTGTGCCAGTTGCACTGACCTTCCCCATGACTTCGCTGACATAAGACTGGTGTTTGTGAAGCTGGTGAAACGGCCGCGAGCGCATGATGAGCATGGCTTAATTTGACATGCGTGTCTCACATGACACGCATGTCCCGCCACGGTGGTCTAGTGACTAAGGTAACCGGCTGTTGACCCGCAGGTTATTGGGATCGAATCCCGGCTGCGGCGGCTGCATTTTCGATGGAGGCGAAATGGCTCTGGGCCCGTGCGACCAGATTTGGGCGTTCGTCAAAAAAACCCAGGTGGTCGAAATTGCTCGAGACCTCCACTATGGCGCCTCTTGTAATCATACGGTGGTTTTGGAACGTTATACCCCACATATCATTTACATGACACGCACCTCATGATTATTATGTTTGCACCAGTCATACCTTCGTAATCCAGTGACGTCACGTAACACCAAATTCGGAATATGCGAAGCTAGGGAACGACCGCGAGCGTGGCATGTAGTCATGACATGCATGTCATGATTTGCACGTTAGGGTCTGTCACATACGTTCGCCATGCAGTCATGTCATGTCATACCAGCAACATCATAAAATGCAATCATGACATACAATATGCCATGATTTTCATGTTATGAATAGTCACATTAAGCTCGTCGTACACTAATGTTACGTCATACCAATTTTGGTATTGATACCATATAACGAAACGGTCAGGAGAATTGAAAGTCGTAGGCGGCTAGATAGATAGATAGATAGATAGATAGATAGATAGATAGATAGATAGATAGATAGATAGATAGATAGATAGATAGATAGATAGATAGATAGATAGATAGATAGATAGATAGATAGATAGATAGATAGATAGATAGATAGATAGATAGATAGATAGATAGATAATAGATAGATAGATAGATAGATAGATAGGATAGATAGATAGATAGATAGATAGATAGATAGATAGATAGATAGATAGATAGATAGATAGATAGATAGATAGATAGATAGCTACGCTCAATGTCGCTGCAGTTCGCTAAGAAACTTTTCGGACTTAAAATCAGTTGCTCATGTAGAATAAGTCGACTTATTGACCGCACGCGCTGAGCATGTTCTGAGCGCGTGCGGTAAGCACGAAAAAGTAATTCTGGCAAACATTAAACATCTGAGCCAGGCAGTGAGCAAGTTGGCTGTTTGATGTTTTTGGAAGAACCAGAAAGCAAACTCACGAGTTGAAATTGACCGCTGCTGAAAGTTTGGTATGTGGGGATTGACATCCCATTATGAATACGTCGTAGTGAAGGGCTCCGGAAACTTCGACAACCTGGGGTTCTTTAACGTGCACCCAAATCTGAGCACACGGGCCTACAGCATTTACACCTCCATCGAAAATGCAGCCGCCGTAGCCGGGATTCGATCCTGAAACTTGCGGGACAGCAGCCGAGTACCTTAGCCACTAGACCACCGCGGCAGAGAGCTGCTGAAAGTTTGAAGGAGCCCGTCATAATCTGACAACACAACCAAAGCTGCTACGAAACGTAGAAATTCTGTCCCCATGTGACATCCGTGTAAAAGGTGGACCTGGGAGCCCAGCCGGTTCCTCCACTGGAGCATGTTCTAGTTAAATATGATGGCTACAGCCCACGTGCTCAGGATGTGGATTGCATTGCCATGGACTGCTGTATTCACAGTTGATTGGCATCCCGCCTAATTTGCACACCTCCAAAATATACTTTCCAGCTGAAAAGAAATACTACTCGCATGTTCTGTGTCCCTTGCCTTGACGAGACGACGAATAAAAACAATGTCGCAAGAACTAAACCGTTATTCAAAATCTTCATACGATAGCAGTGATAAACACTGGGCATCACCGTCAAATGTATAGGTATATATACATATGAAAATGCAAGGAAGAAAAATAATCCAGAGAAAAAGTCAGCTGCTCGGAATCGAACTTAAGACCTTTACAACATGAGTGCGTGGCGTTAACCACTGAGCCATGCATAAGCTTTTTTTTTATTTCTTTATTGCCTGTGTACATACATCATTCACAAACAAATATACATCAAACAAAGTAGAAACCTGAAACAAAGAAAAGAGGTAAAAAGCGTCATACTTAACAGGCTTTTTAAAATTTCTTCATCTGTAGAAGGCTTTCTAATTGATGAAGCCATTCGGGCACCTCTTGTTGAACCTTTTGTGATTCCACGAACAAACAGACAGATTGAAAGCAGTATTGCCTAACCGGACGTGCATTAACATCAGCATGGCGCACCACCATTCTAGATTGCCCTATACCGTGCAGGCCCTATAACATAATTAGGTCAAAAGGAATTCCTTCTTCATTTGATACTGGTAGAAATCTGATGTCATAGGCATCGAGAGGCAGATCCTTTTTCAAAGTCCTTTGAAGAACATCCCAGAAAAAGACTGCATCTCAGCAGTCCAGGAAAACATGTTCGATTGTTTCCGGCTTTTTGCAGAGAATGCAATGAATAAGCCTTTTTTCTTGCATCCATGTTTTCCCGGGCAAGGTCCCAGTGTGCAATTTAAAGAAGAAGGATTTCGCTCCAGGTGATACCTCAATTTTTTTACACGGCTTAAGGCATTTTAGCGTGGGCCTACACGGTATAATGTTCCATATAGGGGAACAGGAAGAACTGTTTCTACTAAATTTTTGTATAACTTTTTACGCGAAACCGTACTGAGGTATTCCAATGAAAAACGCGTTTTGAGAAAACGACATGAATCAACTTCTTTTATGAAACCTCTAATGCTTGCTTTCATGTGACCAGATGCTACCACAAATTCTGGCATCCGTCTTCCAAGCCTAAGCTGTATAGCAGTACGTATGAATGGGTCTCGATTATTCCGGGAAAACATAAACCGATTAACTAACTGACGAATACAAATGACACAAAGTCCACCAGAGCGAACCCGTCTGAATAAGTTAGTTCTACTTGTTTGCTCCCAAGAAGAACCCCACAAGAAAACAGCAAATATTCGATGAAGCTTCTGTAGATTCACACGTGAACAACGCAATACCTGAAGGACATACCAGAGCTTACTGACCAAAAATACGTTACAAAAGGTCGCTCTGGTGAAAATTGATAGCTGTAAACCATTGAGTTGTTCAGATTTTTCTCGTAGCTCCACGGCCTAACGCCGCTAGTACGGTTCACTGTCACAATAATATTCTAATGGCACACCTAGGTATCGTACCGGAGTAGTAGTCCATGAAATACCCGCCACAAATTGTAGGATCACAGGCAAATCGCCGTACCAGTAACCCACGCAATTGCTCCAGTTTACCAAACTACCACTTGCATTATAATAAAGGTTCACAATTTTTATGGTTTCAGCGATACTATCATAATCTTTACAAAACACAGCTATATCATCTGTGTATGCCAGCCACGCTGAAGCACGTGGTTGAGCGTTGAAATGGCAAGCTATTTACATCTACCACTTTCCGCAGGCGACAAGTATCTCGGGGAAGAACTATCGTGTTACCAGCATTACCAGCAGGATGACGCGATGTGCACGTCGCCACATCGTCACGCGCTCTCATCTCGCACGCGTACTTTGCCCCGCGGAGAGGAAGGGGTGTACGCTCGCTCACGCGCCCTTATCTCGCGGTGGCGAGGATCGTACATCTTGGCTACCTTGGGTTTTCACTGAAACGATTCTGTTGTAGTCACTGGACGCACAAAGGTCCCTGCAATCGTTGCAGTGTCTCCTTTGTGACAAGAGATAGCGCGCTTTTCAGACAGAGCGAAGGAACAACTGAGATGCTTATTCGCGTTCAGGTGTACCTGTGAGTACGTTTCGTGCATCATTTATGCATGAGGAACGCGGGGCACATTTCAATCTGCTTGCCATTCTGCGCGTGACCTGCAATTTGTTGCTATCGTGTTCATTGCTTTACCTTTGCGGCAAAGCTGTGACTTTTTAAATGCGAAACATTTCTTAGCGAACTTAGGCGACTTTAAGCGTATCTATCTATCTATCTATCTATCTATCTATCTATTGTGACGATGAGTCAAAAGTACTGGGGGATTTATTGAACGACCGGGTAGCTAGCTCTAGGACGATGCGTCAGTCGTGGCTGACTCTCGAGCCGAGAAGAGGCACGCAAATCTTCTTTCTTTCCTCCAGATGGTAGAGCCGCTCTTGCAGTCGACCCACTACGTGTGGGTGGCATTATCCCCCTTTCCCAAAAATCCCAAAAGCCCCAAAAGGGGGAAAGAAAAGTACATAGCACCACCACAATGTTACGACATAGGCACGTGGGAAAAAAAAAGAAATTGGAAATTCGGATAAAGTAAAAGTAGAAATTAACGAGCGTGCCAATATAGGAAAAATCTGTGAACGAAGAAGCAAGTTCACAAAAATAAATAACACAAAGAACAGTGTACGGCAAGGAAAAAGTTATGAACAACGCGCAATAAATGGTTTCATGCGCAATAAATGGTTTCATGCGCAACACATGAACGACATCCGACCTCGGTCGTGTCCTACTCCGTGCCTGTGATGTTGAGTCCGGAACCACTTCGTAGTTGACGTCACTGACGCGACGTAACACTTTATATGGGCCAAAGTACCGGCTCAGTAACTTTTCACTAAGGCCATGGCGGCGGACGGGCGTCCACACCCATACTCGGTCTCCTGGGTTGCAAAACACTTCTCTGTGGCGGGTGTTATAGCGTCTTGCGTCTGCCTGCTGTTGCTGGCTGATGTGCAGTCGCGCGAGCTGCCGGACTTCCTCAGCACGCTCTGCGAATTCATCGGCGTCAGTTGTCAACTCGTCTTCGTCTTGACACGGTAGCATAGAGTCCAGCATGGTCTGTACTTCGCGGCCGTAGAGAAGCCGAAATGGCGTGAATCGCGTGGTCTCTTGCACGGCGGTATTATACGCGAAGGTCACGTAAGGTAAGATCCGGTCCCATGTTTTGTGCTGTACGTCGATGTACATTGAGATCATGTCTGCGATGGTCTTGTTCAGTCGCTCGGTAAGTTCGTTGGTTTGCGGGTGGTACGTAGTTGTCTTTCGGTGTCTGGCGTTGCTCAGTTTGAAAACCTCGTCCATAAGCTGCGCCATGAATGCCGTCCCTCTGTCCGTTATTATACTGGAAGGAGCACCGTGCCGTAACACGATGTGGCGCATGAAAAATTGTGCTACCTCAGAAGCCGTGGCTCGTGGGATCGCCTGCGTCTCAGCGTAGCGTGTCAAATAGTCGGTCGCGACGATCACCCATTTGTTGCTGTCCGCAGACAGGGGAAATGGCCCGAGAATGTCCATGCCGACTTGGTCGAATGGCGTGTAAGGTGCTTCAATGGGCTGAAGCAAACCAGCTGGCTTAACAGATGGTTGCTTTCGGCGCTGACATTTCCGACAGCTCTTCACGTACTTCTTGACACTTGCCGAAAGTCCTGGCCAATAGTACCTCTCGCTCACTCTGGCAAGTGTCCGTGAGTAGCCCAGATGACCGGATGTGGGTTCGTCATGGCAAGCGAAGAGGACGTCGTCTCGCATGTCTCGAGGAACCACCAGGAGGTAGGCACGGTTGTTCGAACGAGCGTTCTTCTTGTACAGCACACCGTCTTGAAGGCAGAACGACGACGACGAGCGGAATAAATGACGTGGTATGATTGTGCTCTGGCCCTCTAAATGATCGATGATCAGACGAATCTCTGCGTCATCCCGCTGTCGTTTACTCAACTCTGATGAGCTAATGGCGCCCAGGAAGCCTTCGTCTTCCTCTGCTTCCTGACTGAAGACATGAAGGGGTGCGCGTGACAGTGTGTCAGCGTCTTCATGCTTACGGCCGGACTTATGGACGATGGTGACGTCAAATTCCTGCAGCCGCAAGCCCCACCGTGCTGGCCGTCCTGAAGGGTCGCGCAGGGTTGCCAACCAGCAGAGGGCGTGGTGGTCCGTCACTATCTCGAAGGGACGACCATAAAGGTACGGGCGAAACTTGGTGATTGCCCACACGACTGCGAGGCACTCTTTCTCCGTAGTGGAATAATTCGCCTCGGCACGGGATAGAGAGCGGCTGGCGTAGGCAATCACCCTTTCGGTGTCCTCTTGACGCTGAAAGAGCACTGCACCAAGCCCAACGTTACTAGCGTCAGTATGGACCCCCGTGTCAGTATCATCGTCGAATAGAGCGAGAACGGGTGCTGATTGCATGCGCTGTCGCAGTTCATCAAAAGCTGCTTGTTGCTCGTTTTCCCAGAAATACGGCGTGTCGTCCCTTGTGAGACGAGTCAGAGGTTCTGCTATCTGTGAAAAGCCATGAATGAACCGGCGATAGTAGGCGCACAAACCAAGGAAGCGCCGGACGGCTTTCTTATCGACAGGAGCTGGTAATTCGGCAACAGCAGCAAGCTTGTCTGATCGGGCCGGACTCCTTCGGCGCTAACTACATGTCCAAGAAATTTTAGTTCTTCATAGCCGAAGTGGCACTTCTGTGGCTTTAGAGTGAGGTCCGCCGACCGGATAGCCTCCAGCACGCTGCGCATGCGCTGAAGGTGCTGCTCGAACGTGGCAGAGAAGACCACCACATCATCAAGGTAGACAAGACAAGTCTGCCACTTGAGCCCTGTGAGGACAGTGTCCATCATTCGCTGGAAAGTTGCCGGCGCTGAACACAAACCGAAAGGGAGTACTCGAAATTGGTATAGGCCGTCTGGAGTCACGAATGCTGTCTTTTCGCGGTCTCGCTGATCTACCTCGATTTGCCAGTACCCGCTTTTGAGATCGAGAGGAGTGAAATAATGGGCACGACGAAGTCTATCCAGCGAATCGTTGATACGCGGTATCGGGTACACATCCTTTTTGGTCACGTTGTTAAGCTTTCGGTAATCGACGCAGAAGCGTAGCGACCCGTCCTTCTTTTTGACAAGCACGACTGGAGATGACCACGGGCTGTTGGATGGCTCAATAACGCCATCGTCAAGCATCTCGTGAACTTGCGTACGTATCGCTTCACGTTCTTTAGCCGACACGCGGTAGGGGTGCTGGTGTATTGGGCGTGCGTCCTCGTACGTGATGATCCTGTGTTGAGTGATGGACGTCTGGCGGATCTTTGAGCAACTTGCGAAGCAAGACCTGTACTCGAACAAGAGCGCTCGCAGCGCAGTCTGGTTATCGGTGGACAGATCAGGATCGATGTCAATGTTGCTCATTGATGTGTCTGCGTTATCCACTATCTCTGACGTGAGACAGTTGGTTACGTTTGCTACTTCGTGGGCAAACGCTATCGAAGTGCCACGTAAAAGGTGTCGATGCTCGTTGCTAAAGTTGGTAACGAGCAATTCAGATCGGCCGTCGCGAACGTGTATTACACTTCTCGCTACACATATGCCTTGCTGCAGGAGGTGTTCTAAATTTGTCTCGGCCACCACATCGGCATCGCTCAAACCACAGCATGTTACGTCGACTAGAACACTGGCTCGGGGAGGAAGCGTCACGCTCTGTTCAGAAATACGGAGTACGTCGAAACGCCTTCCGTCGTCCTGCACGTTGATTGCTCGCTGGGCTGAGAACGTGACGCGGCGCTCTTGCAGATCACTGATAGCTCCATTTTCCTGTAGAAAATGTTCTATCTATCTATCTATCTATCTATCTATCTATCTATCTATCTATCTATCTATCTATCTATCTATCTATCTATCTATATAGCCACTACGACTTTTTGTTTTCCTGGCCATATCGATAATTGTATCGATACCAAACTTGGTATGGCATAGAATGACTGTATGAAGAACGTATTTTACTAGTCATAACATGAAAATCATGACATGTATGTCATGAATATCATTAGTTACATTTCATGGCTCTGCAGCTCTTGCGGTGGTTTCGTTCACATGGCATGTCGCAAAACTGGTATAGTATGATTGCATGGCGAACACAAGCGACCGACCCTAACATGAAAATGATGATATGCGTGTTATGTAACAACATGACTACATGCCAGGCTCATGATGCGCTCGCGGTTGTTTCGCTAGCGTCACATATACCAAATTTGGCATTACGGCACCTTCATGGATGACAAAGGTATGTGACTGGTGCAAACATGATAATCATGATATGCGTGTCATGTAACAACGTGGCTGCATTCCACGCTCATGATGCACTCGCGGCCGTTTCGCTAGGTATGTACCAAACTCGCAATTACGCGACGCAAACGGGCGACATAGGTAAATGACACATCCAAACATGATAATGACGACATGCGTGTCATGTAAGAACATGACTACATGCCACACTCATGACGCGCTCGCGGCCGTTTCGCTAGCTTCACATATGCCAAATTTGGTGTTACGTGATGTCAATGAATGACGAAGGTATGTGACTGGCGCAAACATGATAATCATGAGATGCGTGTGATGTGAGAACATGGCTACATGCCACAGTCAAGGTGCCAATACATTTCTACGTGACGCGATGCGCGAGCTCGCCGGCGTTCATTTCGTAGCGTGACGCCGACGTTGCCACGCCAGGCGTCGGTCCTGCCATAAACTCGCAGGCGCGCGCCATGCTGCGTTGCTTGGATGCATGCGCCTTTTAGCGCGTCCGGCATCCCTCCGTCAAAAAAAGAGGGAGACGCAGAGTTGTCTAGGTAATGCATCGGCGCGAAATGAAGCATGCCTAATTTTGCGCTGGTTGCCATCGGACTACGCCGATAGACGCTGGTCGCGCCGGTCTCACCTGGCATCAGACTTTATATAGTGTGCTCGCATTTCGCTAACGTAGCGCCGCTGTGTCCAGCGTGCGTGCGCGTCAACGCTACATTGGGGTATATTGGGTCCTTCATGATGCGCTCGCGGCCGTTTCACGAGCTTCACATATACCTAATTCGGTGTTACGTGACTTCAATGGATGACGAAATATATGACTGATGCTAAGTTAATCCTGACAGGCGTGACATCTGAGAACATGACGGCATACCACGCTCATAACGTGCTCACGGCCGTTTTGCTAGCTACACATATACTGAATTAGGTATCATGTAACGTGAATAAATGACGAAGGTAAACGACACATCCAAACCTGATAAGCATGCCATGGAAGTCATGTACGGCATCATTTACCTTCACCTCATAACGTTCTGCTGACTTTAAAGTGACATATAAACATTTCTCATGCGTGCTTTGCATATCGTCGATTACCACTGTACGTGGGATCTGCCATTTTTGTTTCCCCTCAACAAGTGCATGCGTGCAACAAGTGCATGCGTGCAACAAGTGCATGCGTGCAACAAGTGTATGTTTCCCCTCAACAAGGCTTGGAGCACGATAGATGTTCTCAAATGCCTGCAATGAAAGCTGGGGGTAACGTTCAAAGAGCTGGCATTTGAAAAATATGATAGCAAAAAGGAATCTGTCAGGTCGGGACGGCTACCTCGATTGCATAGATGAATCACAAATGCCAGCGTGTAAACTTCGTTTACGCACTCTTTTAAAAAACATGACGCTAAAAAGTAATCGCAGATATAAGAACACCACCTCAAGAAACTGAAATGAGAAATTTAGCAGAAGTTACCCAATGCTGCCTATGAAACGCGAGGTACCAAGAATAAGTGCGCAGCTGAGGACATTTGCCAATGCATCGTCTGAAATATAGAAAGAGCAATATAATAACAATAAGCATGACACAACCCGGCAAACCTCAGCCTATGGGAGTTCTAGCCTAAACAGAAGGCTTTCAAGGCAAGCCGAAATCAGAGCCAAGACAAACATGCCCAAATTTATCTACATGAGTAATGTTGTGGTTCGAAAGTAAGATATGCTGTGTGATGCGACACATATCCAAATAGTTCGTGCAACAATATGGAAGCTAGGAAATGCTATAGCCAATGTGAAAGAAATTGCTGAGCGGGAAATTCTCCGGTCTTGTTCACGCCATATGCTCCCACCATTGTGACAACCAGTGCAACGGTTAAACTGGCGATTTCAAGAACAGTTAAAACAACATGAACATGATGTCACGAAACGACGCGTGGACTCGAATGCCCTTGCTGAACACGTGGAACCGGCCATTAAAGGAAAAAAGAAAGAAAACAAATGACGCTATTGCATCATGCCTGCACGTGGAATCCCTGCACATGTAGACAACTGCCCATGTGCTGAACAGGAGTGATGGGATGCTTCCAACGATGTATTCTAGGGGCGTATGTCACATACTTAGGCGTACTTAAAGGGACACTAAATACAAACAATCACTTGGTTTAGATTGACAAACTGAGAACTCTAATGTCTTGTTTTTTCCTATCATAAGAAGAAAATAAAGGCTGAGGTTTCATTTTAGTTTCGGGCTGAAATCTCCGCACGTGCCGAGATGCTTCAAAATTGTTTTATTTTTTATTTTCGCGAGATTGGCTCGAGGCAATTGTCTGGAACTTCGTATGCTAGATCTATGGCATTTACAAATGACAATGTACCATTTCTATCGAGTAGAAGTTATGTAGGACCCAATAGCTGCCTTCAAATTTATGACGTCATGGCGTTTGTTGCAGTAATCTGAAAATGGCGTCTTCACCCACAATTTTTTTTTTTGCGCGCTTTCTCACTTACCAAACGTCGTGTCGGGGTAACAAAGGTGTTTTAGGGATTGTGAAATTGTACTTCACTGATACGGGAAAAACAGTTTTGCTCTTTAACGTTACATTAAGTACGCTGTGCCTTTCTTATGGCTTTTATTGCAAACAAGGCTCCCGCATGAGGTGCCGAAATGTCAGTAAACTTTGTGTTTTTTTCTTGGTAGGTGTGTCCTTTCGCTTTTGCACTGTGAAGCAACAGTTATGCATTGCCTTTTTCCCCACCTCTTCTAGCTGTTCACCATATGCTGAAGGAGCGACTTTATAAGCTTTGATAAATGGTAATGCTCATTTTTGTGATGGGCGCACAGACTGCCACCAATTTCTATGGTATGGCTAGCTCTTTCAGAAATTCCCCGACTTTTCCAGGTTTTTCAGTTTGGCAGACACCCTGAAGGCCGAATTTCTCCCCTTTTGCAGAAGAAAGTCCTTTCTCAAATCAATACTGCTGTGAACAAAATTTTCTCTATAGGAACAAAAAAGAAATCAAGTTCTAGCACTCACATTCACAGCGAAAGAGGCAATATTACTCACTGTATTGAAAAGCGGGCTCATGATCAGCATAAATTTGTTATGCTTTCTGATAATGGTGATGCAGAATCTTATAGCATTGCTGTTTTTATGGTCCTATTTTCACTAGGATGTCTTGCCTTTCTCCGTCAATTGATACTAATTATTTATATTTGCATTTTCTGATTGAAGGCTTATGTTGTTGAAATTTTTGCTTTCAGACTCCATTGTGTGTCGAAGCATCATGTCCACTATGTGTGCATGCTCAAATAAACAAGAACTACTATTGGACACGTGCTACATGCTGTTTGGATACAAAGAAAGACACACGAAAACCACAGGTAGAACACATCATTTGTGCTCGTGTTGTGTTTTACTTGTGGTTTTCGAGTCTTGCCTTCGCGCCCAAAGAGCATGTTGCAAGTTTCAACTATGTACAGCCAACCGGACCCTACTCCAGCTTTTCTAACTGTCAAGATTTAATATATAAGTGCTAAAACTCTATTTTCATAGTGATAATTGTAAACAGGGTGCAGTTGCCTGCAGGCTTGTTCATCACCAATGAAAAGCAGTTATATGAGAACGTCTTTACTAAATACTAACCCAACTCGTTTTGTGCAGCCTATTAACTTCGTTCTGCCCAAAGCACGAACTAATTATGGCAAACACACAGTTCACTTTGCAGCCATATCATTATGGAACACAGTGCAATTTCTAATAAAAATTCAAAAACCACATAAATTTTGCCAAGAATTGCAAAATTTTTTGTTATGCGACACTCCCTCTTCTGCCTTACCGATTCCGTCCTCTCCCTGTCATTCTCTTTTCAGTCTCTCGTTTTTTTGTCATGCTATTTATGTAGAAGTATATAAACATATTTTATCATTTATATTTACGACTACATTTAGTTGATGAGAGCATCGTCGTTTATATGTATCTGCAATTCATTTTTTAGACCTTGTATTCTCTTAATTTCGCACTGTTGTTGCTAACCAAATACTTGTGTTCACATTTCATAGGAGGTCCCATTTCAGTGTATACTACGGGACCTCCTTCTGTATATTCTTTTTTGTACATCTTATTATGAAATAATAAAACTTGATTTGATTTGATTTTGACGTGCCACGAGAGGAGTGCCCACAGCCACTATGACATGTTGATACGGACTTGTACACACTTTGCCCTACATAAAAAAAATGTTTATTAGCCCAGATACTTCGTAGGCTCCATATACAATGCATAATGATGTACTGATATCGCCAAAAAAAAAAACGTGATAAAAAGTAATGGCACTGTACACAATGATCCCAATATCATTAATATAAACAAGACAGGCAACGACATGCTTGATAAAAGTGAAAGAAAATTCACCAACTACAACAGCAGAACATTTCCTCTAAAAATATTTAGCAGGAAACAGAAGAACAATGCACACACATTTCTTGGATGTACCTAATGTACACATCCTCTGAAAAAATGAAAAAAGCAGGAAAAAAGCACGAGAAAAACTGGAATGCCATTTTCAAAACAAATATATAAAACTGGAGGAAGAGGTGGAAGCTGGAGCCCCTCAGGGAGCAGGAATAATGCTGTTTTTGGAGCAGGTGTGAAGCATCAAAAAGCGTGTTTCAGAACAGCCTAGACTTATCAAAGAAAGTGTTTGGGAGCAATGCAAACTAGTTTCGGAATATATATATGAGTCCAGATACCAGTAATTTTGACTGCATTTATTTCTGGGAAGCTCGAGGTTCCAGTGGTTTTGAAGATGTCAGTCTTTCTTGGGATACTTGAATGCAGAAATTTGTCTGTCACACGATTCAGCCACCCGGCCGAAGTTTAAGCACTTGCTGATCGTCCAGCCATGTTAAACTGGTGGCTGCAAATGCCAGGCCTGCGCGGAAGGCGGCGCACAATCACAGTGAAAGCTAGAAGAACGGCCATTCAGAGCCTTTTCTAAACATTCATTGGATAACTGCTGCAAACACACTTGCCTGATGCCCACTACGGCATTAATAATAAAAATTTCAGGGTAGTAGGCTGGCATTGCCTCTGCTATTTTTGTTACGCTATTTAACAATTACAAGGAATTTGGTGCCAATTGTTCATGCAGTGGCTGAAGACGATGAGGAATTATGCCTGAAGTGGGTATGCACCACAGTTACAAAAACAAGGTTTTGTAATTGGTTCTAACATAAGACGACCCAGTCGTTACGCTATTCGCATTGTGTGATGACTGCTTGTTTTTTCCCCGTCTTAAAACACTTTATAAGTCGTAGTAACATGATTGCTTTTCCCACATCAAGCCTGACTAAGGCAAGTTTGCCAGCAAGTCCCAAGCAACGGCGGGGCTCAGTGGTAGAATACTGGGCTGCCACTGAGAGGACCCGAATTCGAGCCCCGCTGTGTCATTGGTACTGCAAGTTTTTTTTTTTTGATTTCATGCGATGTGGTTACGGACATTGGCGGCGGCAGACAACTACAGGGCGGCGCAAGACCAGAGTTGTGATCTCATAACAGTTTAAATTTCACTGTAAAAGCAAACATTATGCATATCTGAGGCACAAAATCAATACTTTAGTACTAGGTGGTGCGCTCCTTTACTAAAAAATACATAAACACATAATTCTAAAGACCCCGGTATTCTTCAGGCTGCGCTGAAAATGCAATGCTATGCAGAAAAGAAGGCCTTTCGACGACATTTACAGCAAAGCACGCAGATAGGTGAACAATTTTTTAGTAAATATTTAAAAACATTGAATGCTGATAAAGCAAGCACATATAGCAATACCGGTTTTATCAATATATAAGTTATACTAATGAGAAGCTGCTGCACCATCAACTTTTGTATGTTTTTCACAAGTAAAATTACCCACTTAGAGCAATGCTGCATTATCGGTAACAACAATAAATACTGGTTGTTGGGTGCTTGCACTGAAAGATAATGGAAAGAAAAATACCAGAATTTCAAGCTACTGAACACCTGCCTACAACCTCAATGTCCCTTTCGATTTGCAGCATGCTTTGCTGCACTAAACTACAGTATTGCGGGAAAACTGACTTTAAAAACGCGCTAGGGCACGAGGGTGGCGGTGGCTTTAATTACTGCATTTTCGAACACATAACTGAATAAAATGTTTAAACTCGTCAGTGTTTCGACGACCACAACTTTAGGTGTCACACGTTAGTTCTATAAGGCTTGTGGCAGTTCCTGAAAGCATCCAAATTGTCAAGCTTGTGCATAGACGCGCTCGTGAAGATTGCGGCCGAGGCAGAGATAAAATGAGCTGGCCATTTCTATTGCATTAAAGGCGCATACGGTAACGTCACCCATGTGCAAGGCATGCTGTTGATGGCCCCTCAGGCAGGGAGCAGAAGACTCGCCTGTCTATCGTCGGGCGAAGAAGTGTGGGCGGAGACTGTGTCGTTCGAGTCGCAACTTGGAACTTCGCTCATAAGGGACCGGCCGCTGTCGCTAAGGCGCATGCTATTTCGGTAGACATAAGCAAAGGGCCCGCTTACTGCGCTTTGAAATTAGAAAGCGCGAGAATTGATTCGCTCCATGGAGTCGCCGTAATAACACACACACACAGCGTTTTTCAGAGTTAAGCGAGATTGGGTCAAAAAGAGTTCACTGATAGCCTCACTTCGTATAACATTCCGGTTTGCTGCTATAGCATTGACTGCTCCGTCCTTGCGGCGTAACTGCGAGTGTCTCGAGCCTACGCCACCGTTTCTGTGTGCACGTCGGTGACAATAACGGGAGCTGGCTTGATCCCGAATGACGGCACATGAAGGCATCAAACACAGCGTGGGAAAAGCATCGGCGAAATGATGAGTTTTGGAGCAGAATGACGAGGCAGAAGCAGTTTAGCGCGGCGTGGCATAATTGGTGCAGCACTTACACGCCTGACTGGAAGAAACAAAACACTAGGGCAACTCATTATTATTAAACTGAAAAAAATGCATGTTAATACAAGAAGTCAGAGTTTTGCATGATTGTTAATTGTTGTGATGCTTTAAAACAGTTATTCCTTCTGAACTGCACAGGGCAACTAGTTTTCTCAACCCAGTCCCCACCACTATAGTCGAACATAACACGACATTAAGCCAAGACGACGTATTCATAGTAAAATATAAGATACAACCGGTATGCAAACATTTGATGAAACACAGAAATCTGAGCAACACAAATGCTGATAAACACTATTAACTGATACGGTGCACCACAGTGAAAAAGAAGGTAGACAAAATGCACATCTGCGCTTGCCAAAGCGATGAACAGTTGTCGCTCTTTTCTGGGCGTGCACAGACAAGAATTTGTACCTGCTTTTTTTTCTCTTTGCTAGTTCACACTTTTTCTGTTAGCACTTGTGTTGTCCCAACTTTCTCTCATGTTCAATGCTTGCATGCCCACTGCCTCTTACGATAGTCGAATGCACTTCCTTCACTCCACAAAGAAGACATTCACATCGAGATGTTCGATCTTGTGTCTCTCCAGATAGTACTCCATGAGTGTCGAGTACGGGCACTGGTCGCACTTGAAGGGTTTCTTGCCAGTGTGGCTACTACACATGTGCTTCTTCAGCATACGCTGCGTTGCAAATGTCTTCGGGCAAAGGTCGCACTTCACTTTCTTCCACGTGTGGGATTCCTCGTGATCCTTCAGCGTACTCGGGTAACGTGTCGCAAAAGGGCACAAACTGCAAAGCAGGAGAGGGTTTTCTTCGCGGCTGGGTAGCTCGAGTCCCTGGACAGGCAACTCCATGGCGGGCCCTTCCTTCAGCTCCACCTGCATGAAGTCCTCGATGGACGCTTCCAAGGCTACTCCTTCGTTCTTGACAGGCACATTGGGTTCTTGCTGCTCCTCGGTGCAAAAGTGTTCGCCTCGCCCTGCATCTTGCAACGCGTCCGTGCTCAGGTTGCACTCAGCTGGCAGCGACTTTGAATATGCGCACATCTCGGAGTCGTCAGGAATCAGGAAATCATCTGCAGAGCAAGCAAGAGTGTGTTAATAGACACTTTCCTTTCGACAGAGTAAAAAATTACACCCAGCAACATGAGATCTCAATTCAGGAAAAGGTATCCCACCAAAACCAACTTCAGCTCTAAAGTCACACAAGAACAATTATGCATTAACATTTTAGAAAGAAAAAGTATTGATGCAACCCACAATACATCGAGACAAATACCTGCACACAAAACATTATAAATATGTAATTGATAGAATAACAAAAAAGTCACAGTTCTCCTGCAAGGGCAAAAGTAATGAATGCTATAGCAACAATTTGGAATGTTACACAAAGAATTGCAAGCAGATCCAAATGTCCAGCACACTGCTCATGCACAAAGAATGCACGAAAACAACACACACAGAATGAGAGTGAACTAACGACATTCACGAACCATACTCATAGGTATAAATGAGCACGAAAAGTGTCACAGCTGCAATTTCACTGTGTTTGAAAAGCGAGCTCGTTTCACAAACTGCAGTCTGCAAAGTGACTTTTGTGTGCCCTGAATCTACAAAGCAATCACATTCGGTGAAAACCTAAAACATACGATTCTCCCCCACTGCGAGATAAGCACGCGTTGAGAGAACGAGTATGTATATGAGAGAGAAAGCGAGAGATAAAGAAAAAAAAGAAAGATAAAAGGTGAGAGAACACGTGCAGATATGAGAGAGAAATATAGAAAAAGAGATGCCCGTGAGCAGTGGTATGTGGTAGATATATATTGGTTGTTGTTTGAACAATGAAGGACGTGCTCCTCGGTGGCACAGTGGTAAACGTTTCGTACTTACGATTGAGAGGACCCAAGTTTAATTCCATGCGCCAGAGTCTTTTTTTGTTTTTTTTCTTGTATTTTCATATACATTTATATAGATATGTACACATATACACTGTAACCTCATTATAACAAACTTGCATTCTACATAAAAATAAGTTCTCTTTATCAAAAATTCATTATAAACGTTTATTCTTAACATTAAATGTATTGTGAGACTATTTTTCAATTACTTCATTATAAGCAATATTTTGTGATATCCAGGTTCATTATATCGAGGTTTGAGTGTACGGCGAATGATGGCAACGAAGACGCCCGCAGCGAAATCCAGCTGTTCATATAATTGCTATTGCAATAAAATGAGCATAGTAACAGAACACTACATTTACCCAAGTACCTTCATGTATAAAAAAAGGTTCATTAATAAAACATGTTGCACTTATATATGATCATTGAATGCAAAGATGTTGAAGAGGTAATTGCTGCAGAATGGCTTACGAGAACACCTGAAGAGTTCAACCCCACCCTGCGCGTAACAGTTAAACGCGCCTTCACTCAACGTAAACAATGTTCGATTCGACGTGCTTTAACAGCTGCCTCTCGGAGAAATACTCCATTTATTATGTGCATTTATCACAATGAAAGTCTTCTTGCAGTGCCAGTGTGGACCCACAGGTTATAATTTAAATTTAATTTTTTCAGAAGTGTCTCTGGACTCTGGTCATACTTCAAAAATTTTTCGGCGGTGGGTGTCCCTGCATCTGAACATCAATCAGGCTTAGGGCCTTCTGTGGTGTAAGGGCAAAGATGGCAGTGTACAAGAGAAAGGCAGTATCAAAACTAGGCTGAAGAGGACAGTCTTGATTTTTTTGTGTGACAGCGTTTCTTGACAGTTGACTGAATGTCACATCCATCCTCGAGTTCTGAGCAGGCAAAACCCTGAATCGACGCTTCCCAAGGTGCTCCATCCTTGACAGGTGCTCTGCCACGGTTTACTATGCATAATTATTTTTCGTGCGTAACTCTGAACATGTTCGTGTTGAGGACTCATTCAGTTGGTATCGACTGATAATGCAGGCATGCCATAGACATCAAGAATCTGCAACACCACTGGAGCGAGAAATATTGTGAATTAATAGATACATTCCTTTGAAGAGGTTGAAAAGTTATAGTAAGGCACACAGGGCTCTTATTTCAGGCACTGGCACATCCTATAAATATGTATGAATACTGCACATGCTTTCTACGAAATTCTGCAAGGTAGTGAAATCACTCAGAAAGGAACCCTGACAACCACCTATTTGCAGCACGAAGCCACAAGGAAATCCAAAGATTTCTCAAGATAAAAGCTCATTAGTTGCCCCAAGATTCGTCCTAGTCAAAGGATTGACCCAGGGACCTGCGCCTTTCGCGGTGCTTGCCCTTACTGATTGAGCCAAGAAGCTACATATTGGAAATGCGAGGGCAAATCAATCAACAACTCGAAGCACATGAATACAAGATAGTAGTAATCAGTTCTGCAGGATCACACAAAACTGGCAAAAAGGTTGAGATTTCTTAAAAAGCTTCTTAGTTGGAAAATTCATCCTGGTCCCCAGATTGAACACGGGACTAGCTGAATTAGTAGAGGAACCATCCTGAAAAGGAATTAGTCCCAAGATTGAACCTCCGACCAGGAGAAATTTTCAGGCAACTAAGATGATTTCTTTCAGAGAAATCAATAAATTTTCTTATAGCTCTGTGCTACAAAGGTGCGGTTGCCAATTTGCCTTCCAATAAACATGAACTTGAATCAACATTCTACAGAAAAAGAAAATACACAATATTTTATAAAAGTGACCAAAGCAATGTGCAAGACATCAAGACAATTATAGGCACATTCACACCCTAAATATTGTGAATTAGCCATACATCCAAAAGACATAGCAGACTTCCAAACTAACATGGTCATCTCTTAAACACAATGAATGTCTCAATTTATGGGCAATAAACTTTCCAAATAAAGAATTTCACAATTCAAAAGATTGCAATACTTTAACAGCAACTTATGGGCATTACCATGAAATCCAAAGAAATTAGCCACCTCCATTTTTCTGTTGACTTTAAACATGTCTCTTTCTACCATTTTCACTGCTTCATTTGACCAACGAGAATTAGTGCAAACAGCATAAATGCATGCACATTCAACGAAGCATTTGATTCGAAGCTTACGTGTGCATTCTTTATTCTTAGAGGCCTTTCCTATGTCATCATGAATTTTGATCCTGATGTGTGGCCAAGCAACTATTGTTTGATTTACGTTTACTGTTGGAGTGGGGGTGGGGGTCTTGCTCAAGATTTTATGATAGACATTATAACACAACAAGTACCTCAAGCCTATTAGATATAGCACGAAGTGCAATCTCACACATCAAATGCCCTTTAAAGAAAAAAAGAAGTGACTAATAAAATTGCCCTGCAACAGATCCACAACATCAAGAAATATTAGTATTACAGTGCTAATTAAACTGCATCATGTACACGTTCCTCTGATGCACACATGGCAGCAACAAGCAGCCAAGTTCACAACTGCATAATTAAGCCATTTGCCACTCTAATGAAACCACTCATTAGAAGCTTTGTATCCAACGAGTCTCGGCTAGCTTGTTACCAGCCAATGCCTGCTAGACTTTTCTTTTTGCATGCAATTTGTCGCCTCATAAAACTCCTTCAGCGCTGTCACCACCAATCTGTTGCACAGAACTACCCTTGCAGCGATGACGCCAACCAATGCATAACAGCCCCTGTAATTTTTTCCTTCACGATCACATTAACAATGTTCCTTGATTCATGAAATTTCAAAGCAAAGCTTCCCATGTAAATGTACTTTTACAAAGATGGCTGCATTTGGCGATTCTAACTCTGCCCCATTTGAATAACGCAAAGACTGAAGCGCACCAAATAGAGTTTTTTCATTCCATTCCACTGCAGTGCACCATTGATCCCAACCATTTCAACAGGAAACCGGTTGTGCCGAATCAGTCACTGTCCATTCCTTCGACTGATTCATGAGTTCATACAGACAACCATGTCCTTCGTTGAGTCTGATCTTCGTCTACACCACAGTTTACTATAGCCTAGAAGAAAAAATGAATTTGCAGTGCTGTTGTATACATAAAATGGTCGAAAGTTAGAGGGATATACTGGCCAAACACAAAAGGACCTTAAAATAAGCTATATTTCAGCTCAAACAAAGGGGCCTTGTTCGCAATAAAGTGACAGAAGGTGTGGTGATTTAAGTACGCGCAAATAGATGTGTCAAATAGTGAGCCAAGGCAGAAGGAAGGGCACTTAGTTGGTGCATTCCATTTGCCTTCGAACATGAGCATTCCCAACCAGATGAGGTTCTCAAACTCTTGTTTACATTTATGCACAGAAATGCAGGGATCCATCGATTCGGATTGGTACCATTTATGATGAACCTCGACACCTGAAACAAACCTGGCTACAATGCATTTCTAGTATTAAAATGGCCAGCTTTTTAGTGTAAAAACTCATCACCTATATTTTTACCTTTACACAGAAAAAGCTCCATTTAACTTTGACAACTCCCACTTTTGACATAGCTTTAGGAAAAGCAAGAAAGTACAGCCGGCTTAGCATTCACTCCGAAACAGTTTACTGTCTGCCTTATTTTTTCATGCCTGCGTCTTCCATTCAGGTAAGTGAACTTTTATTTTGAAGCGTGACATGAATTAACAAAGTCAATTTATGGAGGCTGTTTCAAAAAGGTTTTTATTGTCCTAGCCGCATATACATTTTAAGCCAATCCTCGCTAAAACCCTGCCAAAAGAAGCCTTGCGGGCACATATACCGCCTTCACATTACGGTAAAGTGCCCCTTCAAAACTATGAGAGTGATGACACATTTCTCTATACGTATTAAGGTGAGAAACTATGCCATACGCTACTACACCTCTAGCAGTGGTCGGTAGAGTAGGGCAGAAAACCTTCGTATACGCAAAAGAGACGACGACGACCTGCGACAGCGAGGGCCAACAGGCCACAATGACCAACTCAGCGATGATCCAGCCAGTTTGCGACTTGGAGCAATTTTTGAAGCAAAAATCTGTTTCGGAGCAGTGTTAGAGCAGAAGGAACTGTGTTTTGGAGCAGATTTTAGAGCAGACAAAACAGAATTTAGAATTATTTGATGCAGCTGTGTATAAATGTTTGGTGAATACTCTTATTAATGTGTGAACTAAAAATACTGCTGCAATGTAATGTAAACAAGCAGACCAGGCCAACATCCAGAAATATACATTAATGAAGTTCTTCGAACAAAACACTGTCACATTTTGACTTCACTGCACTGCAAATGATGTGCGTGATGTGCACAAGTGAAGCGTTTGAGACAAGCATGGTTACGTTTTAGTGACAAGGTAAGCAAGGTACAAAGCGCTTATGTGATATGGCAAGTGCCTTAGAGTTCTTTCGTGAAAAAAAAAAAAAAAAGCCTGGCCAGAAAACTTGCAGTCTAACAACTAAAGAGAGAAGCCACAGCTTAATGTAGATGATGCTCCATCATACTCAATAATTGCTTGACGTGTCATCACTGAGTAGCCACCACTGCACTGTATAGTTCCGAGAACGAGAGAGCCTACATTAGCAGTAAGGGTTATTCCTACTAGCGGCATGGCAACATCGACACTTCAAATTTAGCCCCTTTTCTATGATAATAAACTAAATTCTTCAGACAGAACTCTACGGCTTCCGTCATTCTGGTGAAATTAACAAAAGGGCTTTGTGCAGAGCCCTTCAAACAGCATGGCAACATGGCGCTTCAAAGTTTTTCAGTCTTCTTTGATAATGAACCACTTCAGAAGTTTTTACAACAAAATGTTCCCTAGGTGGAATTCCACAGCTTCAGGTATGTAAATGAAATCACGAATATAGATTTCAGCACTGCTTTTTCGAGCACAACGACAAAGGGATATGACAGAGAAAAAAAAAACATTCTTCCCGATATTTCTTCCTAATGTACCTCCCCGAACCCGTTACAATATGCCACGCCACGGAAAGCCGCCTGTGATTCCCAGATGCCACAACTGCTCTCGGGGAACGAAACCCTCCTGACACATCCCAATAAGATCAGCTTATCACATCAATATTACGGAAACATCAAAGGCTGCAAAGAACAGTTTCCAAGCAATAAAAAACTGCGCAAAACTTCTTGTTGCGTAGCACCGAACAGTTGGGTAGCCTGTAAACAAACAAAAAAAGAACATCATTTTTAAGGGTTCCAAGCATAAAAAAACCATCTCTTATGACAACAGTAGTATTTTAAGTGAAGTTTTTCACTGTTCAATAAACTTCATCCTAAATTCAGTAAAAAAAATGCAAGTTTTATTATGTGCCATCCACTGTAAAATGAAATATTTTGATGCATCAAGTGCTTGGCAGTAGTTGTTTTGCTTCCAGAGCAAACTAGGTAAAAATTAGGCATGTGCAAATATTCTGGCTCTTCAGATATTCCAATTCGAATCCATTTCAGCTATACATTTCGAAATATTCCAAATGAGCTGTGCCTAAAAGATAGCTTCACTGTAGTACAGGAGTGCTATATCGCAGATACACCCACCCAGAAGAATTCTGCAGTGCCACAAAGCCGCACTTCAACGTTGAATGAACATACTGCCCCTAAATCGAGCCATCCTTTTTTTTTTTAACGTTACGAGTTTGTTACAGTGGTTTATATGCTCTAAATGTAGTGACTTCTAAAATGTGATGTATTTCACAGCTCATCACTTGCATTCTTCCGAAAGAGAAATCCTGCCCCTATTCAAAGTTACACATGGCCTTGTTTCAGTTTTAGAACACAATGTAAAGCTTAGTTAGGTCCTGGCAGATATTCTCATTTTTCTTCAGAAAATATGATCTATACATTTAGTTTCGAGATTATTAGACCAAACGAGCTCACTTTGAATCCAAAATTTACTATTTCCACATGCCTAGTAGCGACATATAACAAATGTTCCACACTTATGCACAAACCAATAGGATATATATAACCTTCATGTACTTTAACATAAATCAGGTAGCATTTCTCTTCAGCTGGAAAACAAGGCTGCAATACAGTGGGAAAAAATTACATGCAGATGGAATTTTTCTTGTAGGCTGAGCCAAGAAAATTAGCAGAATAAATTAACACACATAGATGCCAACAAAAGTGCTCAAATAATGGCAGGAATGAACACCTGACATTCAGGCCAGTTGAAGAGCATTCATTTCTTTGAAACGGTGCCACTAAAAGTAGCAAAAGGATAAAAACACACTTTCACGCAGGCACTATTTGTTAACTTAATTGGTAAATGTCACTGTAGTCACAGCCAAAATGAAACAATTTACTGGAAAGCCCTTGAACCCTTTTAACTCTTTCCAGCACTGCGGTCACCCCAGGTAACCAAAGATGGGAGTCCTGGAAATAGAAGAGTTAAGGGCATCAAAAATTCCGTTGGGAACTAATTCATCACTAAGCATCAGTAGCGTTGTATCGTCTTGAATAGGACAGTATTCTCTGGAGGGTAGGTTTGGGTACCTAGTGTTCTCCACCTGGTTCACCAGTTCGTCTGCTCATCCTCCCAAACAATTGTTCATGTTTGCTAAAAAAAAACTTTTTTTGCCTAGACAGAGCTCTGTAATAAGAACATATGGGATGTACTACCTTTATCTGTTGTGTGTGGCCTTTGAATTTCACAGAAACTCTGCAACATTATGTTTCTTGACCAGTAATTTTATGTTTACATTGATATAGCATAATTGTAAATTGCTACTATTACTTTTTTTAACTACTGTTTCTATATGCTTGCATCGAAAATGAACAATCTTTTTTTTTGAGGGGGGGGGGGGGGAGGGAGGGGCTGTGGTGCCTTTCGTTGTACTTTCAGTGAAATTCCATGGTTCAACAAAAATGACTATGCACGTTATGCTTCTTACTTATCTAAGCATAGCGATGAACTTTTCATTGCATTCCCAACTAGCCTGTGTGGGGGTGTACCCCCTGTAAGTAAAGTTGTCTGCGCCGCGTGGCGCACGTGTCTCGCCCCAAGGCTTTATTTCGGTGGTGACCACCGCCGGGCGATAGATGGCGTTGTGGTCGCTTTGAGGGCCACTGTTGGTAGAGTGGTAGCGCCGGCGGTGGCCCCTGGCGGAAGGCGGGCCTTGGTCGTGGGCGAGCGTTGAGCGAGCCTCTTCTGCGCGTGGCGGCTGCCGCGAACGGTTGTCTGTCGCGTGGGCCCTCCAGGTGCTCGGCACCGCGGGCTTCGCGCCGGGGTTCCACGTGGAAAGTCAGGCGTTGGCGACGCCGCCTTGGGTATGTGCTAGTGTGTTGGGTGTGTTAGTGTGTTTTTATCATGTTATTGTGTGTTTAGTGTGTCAATGCGTTATGTTATTTGTATGGTAGCCTGTTAGTTGAAATTTATGTATCATTCGGCGGACGATATCGTCGTCTAAATTAGTTAATAAATGTATGTTGTGTGCTTTGTACCGACCATGTCCACTGTGTCCGTTCACTCCGAGAGCGTGGCGTGGCGAGGCGCGCGTTCGTCTCGCCGAGACCCCACACTGGCTGCCCAACGTGGAGCTCTTGGAGTATCGGACGACAGTTTTTGCGGTTCGGTACAGGAATTTTGTTAGAGCCGGAGTAGAGTAGGCCTAGGGGGGACTTCTTTGCTAGCGTCGGTGGTGTGCTTTGTTGAGAAGCGAGGAGATTGGTTTTGTAACGTGTTTCAGTTGGTCGGCAGGTTGACTTTCTATTTATTTATTTTTTGCTCGCAAGTGTTGTTATTTTTTGTTGTTGTTAGTTTTCAAAAACGTTGTGTAATTAGAACGAGAGCCATGCGGTCCGCATCCTGGGGTGAGCAAGGCCTAGAGCACGTGATTTGTAGGCCAGGCCCGAAGCGAGTGAGTACGGAAGCCTCGTGGGTGGTCCGATTTTCTGTGAATAGCTTCTTCTATCTCTTTGGGCTCAGGGAGCCGGGTGTCGTTGCTGACTTGTATTGCGGCTCGACGCCGAGGCGTCGTGACACCGCCCGGGGCGGTGGACGCCGATCGCTCGGTAAGCTGCTGTGTGCGGCGAGCGATAGGGCCACCTCACAGAGTGGACGTCTCCTCGCGGCTGCCTCTTCTGCGCCTAGGCTGGGTGCTGGGTGGATGCCGGTTGTTGCCGAGCGAATCATTAGGCCTAAGGCTCTACGCAGCCGCCTGTCGCACGTAGCACAACTAGGTGGATCGTGGCGTTGAGGTGTTGCGCTCCGCTTCCCTCACTTTTTTTTTCTTGTGAGCACGAGTTAGGAAAAGTGATTTTTGTTTTATTTTGATGGGCGTCTCGGCCACCACCGATATATTACCTAGCAGTACTGACCACCGTACCATGTGGCCGAAAAGCCTGAAGCTCCCTCCCCTGGGCCGCACTCCTTTGTTTCTTTCGAGTTTTGTTTTTTGTTTATGTATTCTGCGGGAGGGATGTCATCCACGGCCGGCTGTCCTGCACATCGTCAGCGTCGCTGGCCAGGAATGCGTTCGGGCGATGGAGATGCCTGGGACCTGCGCAACTGCCTGCAGTCCGGTGCCCTCGCGAGTGCTGGTCGCAACCGGAAGACGTGTCGGCGCTAGTGACGGATCATCGCGCCGACGGCAACGTTGCTGTTGCGGGGCCGGTACTCAGGTGAAGTCTAGCCGGACAGTGCAGCAGTGTCGACCGGCGGCGGTGTCGTGGTGCAAGGACATTATGGTCGTGCGATATCATTTTTTTTTTGTTAAAGCTTGTGTAGCTAATTTTTTTTATTCCGGGATATGGTTTGATTTAAGGTTGGGGGAATGTGGGGGTGTACCCCCTGTAAGTAAAGTTGTCTGCGCCGCGTGGCGCACGTGTCTCGCCCCAAGGCTTTATTTCGGTGGTGACCACCGCCGGGCGATAGATGGCGTTGTGGTCGCTTTGAGGGCCACTGTTGGTAGAGTGGTAGCGCCGGCGGTGGCCCCTGGCGGAAGGCGGGCCTTGGTCGTGGGCGAGCGTTGAGCGAGCCTCTTCTGCGCGTGGCGGCTGCCGCGAACGGTTGTCTGTCGCGTGGGCCCTCCAGGTGCTCGGCACCACGGGCTTCGCGCCGGGGTTCCACGTGGAAAGTCAGGCGTTGGCGACGCCGCCTTGGGTATGTGCTAGTGTGTTGGGTGTGTTAGTGTGTTTTTATCATGTTATTGTGTGTTTAGTGTGTCAATGCGTTATGTTATTTGTATGGTAGCCTGTTAGTTGAAATTTATGTATCATTCGGCGGACGATATCGTCGTCTAAATTAGTTAATAAATGTATGTTGTGTGCTTTGTACCGACCATGTCCACTGTGTCCGTTCACTCCGAGAGCGTGGCGTGGCGAGGCGCGCGTTCGTCTCGCCGAGACCCCACACCTGTGACTATGGATTTCACTAGTTTTCGTAACACCGCATGTTCTATGTAAGCAGTCAGAATCCGTTTTCCTCTGCCCATTTGGAGACCTTGTTTAAACCTAGCTGAACCTGCTGTTCACACATTGCCAGGTTGCATGACTTAAAGCCAAGCTGGACGTCAACATATGTACAATAGAACATATTGTGGGGGATGGACAGGCGCAAGGAATTCATTTTGATAATAAAAAGTGTACAGCTAAGTACACCACCTTGCAGTACTCCCGTTTCTTGGACAAATGTTTGGGAGAAAACACTGCCCACACGGACACGGAATGTCGGATTGAACAAGTAGCTCTCGATTAAGGAAAGCATTCTACTGCGCACACCCAGGTGAGACAAGTCTCTTAATATGCCAAAATGCCATGTTGTGTCGTAAGCCTTCTCTCGATATCGAGGAACACAGAGAGGAGGTACTGTTTGTAGATGAAAGCGTCTCGGATATCCGCCTCAACACGCACCAGATGGTCGGTGGTGGATCTACCCTATCGAAACCCACATTGGAAAGGGTCGAGCAGATTGTGTGTTTCAAGGAAATGTATAAGTCAACGGTTTATCACTTTTTCAAAAAGTTCACAAAGGCAGCTTGTGAGTGCAATTGGCCTATAACTGGAAAATGAGGAAGGGTCCTTCCCCTCTTTTAAAATGGGAATAATTATAGCCTCTCTCCAGGAAATAGGAATAGCGCCAGAAAACCAGATAGCATTGTACAAGCAAAAGGGTCTTTTGCCTTTCGATTGGTAGGTTTTTCAACATTTCCTACACCACACGATCAGTACCTGCCGTGGAATGACTGCCGGAGTTTAGTGGTGTTTGGAGCTCAGCTAAGCCGAAGACTTTGTTGTATGCTTCGTGTTTTGTACATTTGTGTTCTAGTTTCTGCTTTTCAATTCTTGTTTTGTTTCTTTGGAAGGCTTCACTATAGTGTAACGAGCTGGACACTTGTTCGAAGTGTGAGCCAAGGAAGTTTGCTTGATCTTTCAAGCCGTTATCTTGAGTGTTTACGAGAGGGCGTGAATGTGCTTGTGTTCCTGCTATTTTCCTAACTATGTTCCAGACTTTAGCCTCCTGTTTATATGAATTGATACCTGATAGAAAGTTGTGCCAACTTTTCCTTCTAACCTGTTGTCGCCTCCTCCTGCCTTGAGACTTTACGTTTTTAAAATTTTTAAGATTTTCCACTGTTGGAAAGTGTCGAAGCAGCTTCCATGCTTTATTTTGCTTTCTACGTGCATTCCGACACTCAGTGTTCCACCAAGGGGCGTGTCACCTGATGGACCGCCCTGTTTGTGGGATACGCTTTGTTGCAGAATCAATAAGAAGTGCAGTCAAAAAGTCTACAGCTGCATCTGTACTTAATTGACATATCTCCGACCAACTTAAGCGAGTGGCTTCTCTGAACTTTTCACAATCCGCTTTGTCTGTCTGCCATCTGGGGACATGTGGAGAACTTTTGTCTAAGGGTGTACTTAAAATGATCGGAAAGTGGTCACTTCCGAAAGTATTCTTGATCATTTTCCATTGAAGCAGGGGTACAAGCGATAGGGACACAATGCTGAGATCTATACATGAGTAGGTTTTGTCGGCGAGGCTAAAGTATGTTGGCTCTTTCATATTCAACAGACATGCACCCGAAGAAAAGAGGAACAGTTCGATTAGGCGACCTCATGCATCGCAGCGAGAGTCGCCCAATAAACAATTATGTGCATTCAAGTCGCCAAGAACCACATAAGGTTCCGGTAGTTCATCTATCAGTGACTGGGAACTGGTGTTTTTCGAGACGGTACTGTGGAGGTATGTAAAGAAAGCAGATGGCGACAAGTTTGTTCAAAAGAACTGCTCAAACAGCCACTGCCTCAAGGGATGTTTGTAGAGGTAGAAGGGTACATGCTGCGCCCTGGTCAACTATGAGGCCACACGACCAGATGACGCTACAGCGTCATTGCAGTCCTTTCTGAACATTACATATTGTCGTAGAAAATTGGTGTTCCTGGAATTTAAGTGCATCTCTTGCACAAACAATACTTTTGGGGAATGTTTGTGTAAGAGTTCCTGGATATCATCGAGGTTTCTAAGCAGTCCTCTGATGTTCTATTGTACTATTTGTGTATCCATTAAGAGTGTAAATGAGTGCTGTATGTACTAGAGAAATATTGCGTTAAGTTGGGAACCCTTGTCAAGCCCTGTGATGATGGTTTTTGCCTTTCTGGCACGCTCTAAAGAGCCACACCTGTCCTTTGGTGCCGAAGACACCGTTGGACTTGCAGTTGTGTCCATCACCTCAGACGAGGTACTGTATACCTGCTTGCGATTCACACATGGGGGCATGGAAGTCTTAGGGCTATCTGTCAAGACAGAAGGCCCTGGGGCTTCAGGTCCGGAGGCCTGCAAGCCTTTAGGTGACGGAAGAGCCTGTGCTATTTCCGCTGAAGGGATGAATGGCGCTCCTGCTCGTCCACTTTGTGTAGTACGTGCGGGCGCCGCAAATTTCGGTGGCACTGCCTCCTTTCGTGCCACCTCCTCGAACGAAGGACACTGCATTAGTAGATGCTTGCGCGTCCCTTTAAACGAGATGTTTTCATTTATCTTCAGTGTAAGTACGTCTTTTTCATGTTTCCATGTAGGGCATGTGCGAGAGTAAGCATGGTGTCCACCATCACAGATCACGCAGTGGGTAGTTGCTTCTTCACACTTGTCTGTAGCGTGTTCGTGCGAACTACATTTTGCACTGGTTTGATGGCTGTGGCAGCTCTGAGAATCGCTGGCCATTAAAACAATGTCGGAGGTTGGGGATGTAGGGTCGGACCTTTCAACTTCAAGTAGCCTGTTTAGATATATTCTGGAAGTGTGCTTGTGCAAAATGTAAGAATGAGGTGCTTTGTCGGGGTTTCTTTGTTATCACGCCTAATCTTAATTCTCTGTACATGCATTACATGCTGTTCGTTCCAGCCCTCGAGCAGCTCACTCTCTGTCAGGTTAATTAGATCTTTATCAGACACTATGCCTCGGGAACTGTTCATGGAAGGTGTGGTGCGATAGATACAGGTGTGGCTCCGAAAGAGGCGAGTTTTTTCAGGTTCTCATACTGTATCTTGCTTTGGGTCCCCACTAGCCATACGTGAAGCCGGATACCCTGGACCAAGGGTACTGGTGAGGCATTTGGAAAGACAAAGGGAGAGATCATTCTTGTGTTTCACAGTAGATCACATAGAAGCGCGAGAAAATTTCTTTTGGCTTTATGAATACATTCAGTGTTGCTTGGGTGCACCCCCTCTTAGGAGGAGGGCAATCTGACAGTTTAGAGAATGAAAAAGAGGCCATAAAGTATATATAAATTCGGCAGCCATGCCAGCCGCCCACCATCAAGCCCGACATGGGCACGCGGCAGCACAATTATAAAGGCATGCCAGTGCCAGTTTTAGAAAGCCACTACAACCTAACGATATGTGACCAAGAGAGGGCACATACACAAGGTTAACCCTTGCCACCTGGAAGATGGGAGTTGAGAGAAGTGAGGAGATGACAGGAAGGATTGGAAGAGAGAAAAGACGAAGATCAGGAGGGAGAGAGAGAGAGACAGGAAAACGCGACTGCCGATTTTGCCTAGATGGGTCAGCCCAAGGGTGCCGTCTACGTGAAGCCGGGGCCAAAGAGGTGCGTTGCCTCTGCCGGGGATCTTTAGAGGCCCAATCACGCGGCATCGGCTTAACCACCCGGATTCCCTTTTCCCCGGACGCAGCAAAGCCACGCACGGCTAGGCGTGAAAGGATGTCGAAACCCCCCTGTTAGCTCGGTTCCGTGGTGTCGCTAGACACCAAACGCCTACTTGCGCAGACACCCTTGCGGAGTGGGAGATGTTTATGAGGAAAGGAGGAAAAACACCGAAAGGCAAGCTGCAAAAGCCATTGCAGCAGGATGCCCTCGACTTTGTCTGTAAGGCTAGCGCTGCTGTCACCACCAATACAGTCATGCGTGTGTTCAAGGTGTGCAGAATGAATGATTTCCGATGCACTCAACTGCTCCAAGGATGGCGAGCTGCATGACTGCCTGTCCGGCGTCGGCGCCGTGACACCTGAGCATCCAGAGAACTTGCGGAGAACTTGCAGAATGAGTGCCTGGACTTAGTTTTAGGTTCTGACTGCAAGTATTCCGTTGGCAACTTTGAAAATGATTATTTAAATTGAATGGCGCTCAATAAAGCTTTTCTGGTATCAGTGCGTTGACTTTCCCAGCTGCGGGTACAGTTCCGAGCAGTAGCCCGCTCCCCTACGTTATCCCCATGCCGAGAAGCAGTGCTGGCTCAGTATTTTGGTCATGCTTTTTCAAAAATATGCACAAAAAATTTGATACGGATTAGACATTTCGACTGTTCAGGCAGATTTCATGCTCGTTTACATGACAAAAATTCAAGGGCTTTCAAGGGCTTTCAAGGATATACATGCAAAGCTTCAAGGATCACATTGTCCATTAAAAACCTATTTGACACCCTGAATCATCCCCTGAATGATAAAAGCTTTAAATAACTTGAATTCATCCAAATATAGTAACATCACTGGAGAAGATGCCAAAAACATGGCTAAAATTACATTTTCTTTATAAACAACCTTTGCTACAATTACATTTTTCAGAACTTTCACTCATAGTTTCTTAAACGTGCGTAAGTAGTCACTTTCAGTATGACAAGTTGCTAACTTTCATTCAGCTAGGAAAAGCTAGCCAACAGTAGTTATGCAATGCCTTGCTGCTGTTTTCTGAATTTTCATATGATGAATCGCAAGTCCTGGGGTGTGGGGGGGTTATTAAACCACAGAGTAGCTAGCTCTAGGAAGATGCGTCAGTCGTGGCTGACTCTCGTGCAGAGAAGAAAGCACGCCATCTTCTTTCTTCCAGATTGAGAGCCGTTCTTGCTGTCGACTCACTACTTGTGAGTGGCAGTGTCCCTTGCCGTCGACCCACTATATGCGGGTGGCATTATCCTCTCTTTCGAAAAGAAAAAAAAAGTCCCAAAAGAGGGAAAAAAAAAAGTAGATAGCACCACCCCGATGCTACAGCGTAGGCAAGTGAAAAAAAAAAAAGAGATTGGAAATTGGGATAAAGAGAAAGTAGAAATTAAATAGTGCGCTGATAGAGGAAAAGTCAATGAACGAAGAAGCAAGTTCACAAAATAAATTAAAAAACAAAAATAACGGTGTACGGTAAAGAAGAAGTTACGAACGACACGCAATAAATGGTTTCATGCTCAACACATGAACCACGTCCAGCCTCGGTCGTGTCCTGCTCCGTGCCTGCAGTGTTGAATCCGGAATCACTTCGTAGTTCACATCACTGACGCGGTGCAACACTTTATATGGGCCAAAGTAGTCGCTCAGTAACTTTTCACTAAGGCCATGGCGGCGGACGGGCGCCGCCATGGCCTTAGTGAAAAGTTACTGAGCCACACCCAAACTTGGTCTCCGGGGTTGCAAAACACTTCTCTGTGGCGGGTGTTATAGCGTCTTGTGTCTGCCTGCTGTTGCTGGCCGATGTGCAGTCGCGTGAGCTGCCGGGCTTTCTCAGCACGCTCTGCCAAGTCTTTGGCGTCAGTTGCCAATTCGTCTTCGTCTTGACACAGTAGCATAGAGTCCAGCGTGGTCTGCACTTCGCGACTGTACAGAAGCCAAAATGGCGTGAATGACATGGTCTTTTGCACGGCGGTATTATACGCGAAGGTCACGTAAGGCAAGATCCAGTCCGATGTTTTGTGCTGTACGTTGATGTACATTGAGATAATGTCTGCGAGGGTCTTATTCAGTCGCTTGGTAAGTCCGTTGGTTTGTAAGTGGTATGCAGTTGTCTTTCGGTGTCTGGTGTTGCTCAGTTTGAAAACTTCGCCCATAAGCTGCACTGTGAATGCCGTCCCTCTGTCCGTTATTATACTGGAAGGAGCACAGTGTCGTAACACGATGTGGCGCATGAAAAATTGTGCTACCTCAGAAGCCGTGGCTCGTGGGATCGCCTGCGTCTCAGCGTAACGTGTCACATAGTTGGTCGCTACGATCACCCATTTGTTGCTGTCCGCAGACAGGGGAAATGGCCCAAGAATGTCCACGCCAACTTGGTCGAACGACGTGCAAGGTGCTTCAATGGGCTGAAGCAAGCCAGCTGGCTTAACAGATGGTTGCTTTCGGCGATGACATTCCCGACAGCTCTTCACGTACTTCTTGACACTTGCCGAAAGTCCTGGCCAATAGTACCTCTCGCTCACTCTGGCAAGTGTCCGTGAGTAGCCCAGATGACCGGATGTGGGTTCGTCATGGCAAGCGAAGAGGACGTCGTCTCGCATGTCTCGAGGAACCACCAGGAGGTAGGCACGGTTGTTCGAACGAGCGTTCTTCTTGTACAGCACACCGTCTCGAAGGCAGAACGATGTCAAATGAGCGGGATAAATGACGTGACATGGTTGCGCCCTGGCCTTTTAAAAAATCGATGATTGGACGAACCTCTGCGTCATCTTGCTGCCGTTTGCTCAAGTCTGATGAGCTAATGACGCCCAGGAAGCCTTCGTCTTCCTCTGCTTTCTGACTGATGACATGAAGGGGTGCGCATGACAGTGTGTCAGCGTCTTCATGCTTATGGCCGGACTTATGAACGATGGTGACGTCAAATTCCTGCAGCCGCAAGCTCCACCATGCTAGGTGTCCTGAAGGGTCGCGTAGGCTTGCAAACCAACAGAAGGCATTGTGGTCCGTCACTATCTTGAAAGGACGACCATAAAGGTACGGGCGAAACTTGGTGATTGCCCACACGACTGCAGATACACTGTTTCTTCGTAGTGGAATAAGTCACCTCGGCAGGGGTTAGAGAGAGGCTGGCGTAGGCTATCACCCTTTCGATGTCCTCTTGACGCTGAACAAGCACTGCACCGAGCCCAACGTTACTAGCATCAGTATGAACCTCCATGTCAGCACCATCCTTGAAATGAGCGAGAATGGGCGCTGATTGCATGCGCTGTGGTAGCTCATCAAAAGCTGCTTGTTGCTCGTTTTTTCAGACAAACAGCGTGTCATCCCTTGCGAGATGAGTCAAAGGTTCTGCTATCTGTGAAAAGCTGTGAATGAACCAGCTATAGTAGGTGTACAAGCAAAGGAAGCGCCGGACGGCTTTCTTATCGACAGGAGCTGGTAATTCGGCAACAGCGGCAAGCTTGTCCAGATCGGGCCAGACTCCTTCGGCGCTAACTACATGTCCAAGAAATTTGAGTTCCGCCGATCGGACAGCCTCCAGCACGCTGCGCAGACGATGAAGGTGTTGCTCGAACGTGGCAGAGAAGACCACCACATCATCAAGGTCACAAAGTCTGCCACTTGAGCCCTGTGAGGACAGTCTCCATCATTCACTGGAAAGTTGCCGGCGCTGAACACAAGCCAAAAGGGAGCACTCAAAATTGGTATTGGCCGTCTGGAGCCACGAAGGCTGTTTTGTCGCAATGTCGCTGATCTACCTCGATTTGCCAGTACCCGCTTTTGAGATCGAGAGAAGTGAAATGATGGGCACGACGAAGTCTATCCAGCGAGTCGTCGATACGCGGCAGCGGGTACACATCCTTTTTGGTCACGTTGTTAAGCTTTTAGTAGTTGACGCAGAAGCGTAGCGACCCGTCCTTCTTTTTGACAAGCACGACTGGAGATGACCACAGGCTGTTGGATGGTTCGATAACGCCATCGTCACGCATCTCACAAACTTGCGTATGTATTGCTTCACATGCTTTAGCCGACACGCGGTAGGGGTGCTAGTGTATCGGGCGTGCATCCTCGTACGTGATGATTCTATGCCGAGTGATGAACGTCTGGCGGATCTTTGAGCAACTTGCGAAGCAAGACCCGAACTCAAACAAGAGCGCTTGCAGAGCAGTCTGGTTATAGGTGGACAGATCAGGATTGATGTCAATATTAGTCATTGACGTGTCTGCGGTATCCACTAGTTCTGACGTGAGACAGTTGGCGACGTTTGCTACTTCGTCGGCAAACGCTATCGAAGTGCCACAAAAAAGGTGTCGATACCCGTTGCTAAACTTTGTAATGAGCAATTCAGATCGGCCATCACGAATGTGTATTACATTTCTAGCTACGCAAATGCCTTGCTGCAGGAGGTGTCCTAAATTTGTCTCGGCCACCCCATCTCCATCGCCCAAACCACAGCATGTTACGTCGACTAGAACACTTGTTCGTGGAGGAAGCGTCACGGTCTGTTCAGAAATACGGAGTATGCCGACACACCTTCCGTCATCCTGCACCTTGATTGCTCGCTGGGCTGAGAACGTGACATGGCGCTCTTGGCAGGTCAATGATAGCACCATTTTCCTATAGAAAGTCAACTCCCAGAATGACGTCACGGGAGCATTCGCGTAGAACAAAGCAGCTTTCTACGAATGTATACCCTTGAATCTGTACTCTAGTTCTGCAGGCGCTAAGTGGAGTAACGTCGTGGCCACCAGCTGTCCGAATCTGCGAGTTATGCCACGGAGTGAGGACTTTCTTCAGCTGCGTTGTCAGTTTCCTGCTCAGTATGGAATAGTCTGCGCCGGTGTTCACTAACGCATTAACTGCACAACCATCAATTGTCACTGCTATGTCGAGTGAAAGCCGGCTATCCTTTGCCGCAGCAGGTGATGTCTGACCAGTTTCTGTATGGTTTTGTGTCAATAGAAGGTCTTCAGCGCTTCGATGTTCAGCGACCCCTCCCCCAGAGGTCGCTTCGGCCTGTTTTCCTGGCTGGGGCTGGGAGACTGTGGGGTAGAATACCGCTTGGGCATTGATAAAAATTCCCTCGGTGATGGCGAGTGCGACTGGCGCCCGGCAGATGGTGGTGCATGCTGCTGGAAGAGGTTGTTTTCGATGTCGCGTGGTCTCTGGCCTTAACGGGGTGGCGGCGAGTACGCAGAGAAGTCACGAAGCCCAAGACGGCGATATGGGCACTTGCGGCACAAGTGATCAGCTTCTCCGCAGGGAAAGCATTGAGGCCGGTGATCGAGTGTGCGCCAGACATCAGACCTCCAATGAGGCGTCTGCCAATCGTCGAGGTACTGGACCAGTTGCACCGAACGATGGGCGACAAAAGCGCCACGAACAAAGAACAAGGGCGGTGGTGTGTACGTGCCTTTGTAGTACGGTATGTGCTGCACTGACTGGAGTGAAACAGGAGGAACAGGATGAACGAACAATGGCGGCGATGCAGCAGGGCGTTTCAAGGATTCTGCGTCAGTTGTCCTACGGCGATATTCAGTAGGAGCTGGTGCAGCTGTATCAGGAGGCAAGGTGTCCCGGAGAGCTGGTGCAGCTCATCCTTGATCACAGTTGCGATAGAGCTAACCATAGGATGAGGTGTTACACCAGCCTTTTGCAACTCTTCACGTACTATATTACAGATAAGTTCACGCAGACAGTTATTGCTGGTTCTAGTGGTGGTTAAAATGTCGGCAGTGGACATGCCACTGACTTGCCTGTCCTATTGGTTCAATCGCTGCTGCAGCATTTCTTCCGTCATGGCCTCGGATAAGAACTCCACGACTGTCTTCGGAGCGCTTCGCACGAGGCCGGCAAAAAGCTGGTCCTTGACACCGCGCATCAACTGACGCAATTTCTTGTCCTCCGTCATTCTTAAATCGGCCCGTCAGAAGAGGCCCGTCATGTCTTCGACGTACGTGGTCACAGTTTTGTTTGGCGACTGGACGCAGGCCAGAATAGCTCGTTCAGCTCGTTCTTGGCGATCAGCCCTGGCATAGGTCTGCAGAAGCCTACAAAAGAATTCTGGCCACGTCGTCAGCTGCTCCTCTCGATTTTGATACCACGTATGCGCCCAGTCTTCGAGATAGAAATAGACATGACCCAGTTTCGCTGCGTCATCCCACTGATTCAAGGTGGCTATGCAATCGCCGTTCGCCAACGAGTCCTCAACGTCCTCGCGCTCCGTGCCATGGAACGTCACTGGTGCCCATGGGCTTCCTAACCTAAAGCGGTTTGATGTTGTGCTTCCCGTGCCGGTTGGCGAGGTTTGCACGAAAGCAATGGTCATATTTGTCGATGTGGTGGGAGCAGTATCGTCGACTTCCGGAGGCAATCCTCTGATTTGGCTGCTGGTCCGATGCACAAGAGTATTGACTGGCACTGGATTCGTATCAGGGCTCCCGGGGGGGGGGGGGGGGAGTTTGCAGAATCCGTGAGACTACCCAGCACTTCCACCAGTTTGTCACGATGAACCACAACTACTGAGGGGGTTCATTAAACCACCGAGTAGCTAGCTCTAGGACGATGCGTCAGTCGTGGCTGGCTCTCGTGCAGAGAAGAAAGCACGCGATCATCTTTCCTCCAGATTGAGAGCCGTTCTTGCTGTCGACCTACTACATGTGGGTGGCAGTGTCCCTTGCCGTCGACCCACTATGTGCGGGTGGCAATATCAATATCCACCAACTCCTGCTGCTTGGTCTTGTCCGTAATTCTAAGGTTGTTTGACTTGATGATGCACATCAAGTCGCCAATTGTCTCTGCTTTTCTACACGTGAGGCTGCTGTAGCTGTTCATTCTTTAACAGGAGCTTTTAGTTTCTTTTCCTTTTTTTTTTCTAAGCATTTCTTTTTCTGTTTCTTATCTTCCTGCTCCTGCCTTTTTTGAGTTTTCAGATAATGCCACGTTCCATTTCTCAAGTTTTGTTATCGCCCCAAAACACTACACAATTCTCAGTGCAAAACACGCGTGCAGTTTTCGAGATGCTCCCAGACTTTAATAGATCATCTCGATAAGATCACGCCCACTCTACGAACTGTACAGATTATTCTGGAACCTACGCCACCGCCAGCGATAACGCTAGGACATTCGATGGCAAAAGTATAAATGCCGACGCACTTCGTCACTTGTCAGTAGTTGATTGATGGCCGACGCTCCGTTCACTACTATCTGAGCAAGACTGCTACTGTAATCAGTCTTTCCATTTGCCGGGCACAGGTTCGCCCAAATAAACTGTTAAATCCCAAAACAATGTATCCTGTCTTTGGCCACGTCGCGAACCAACATCGTACATAGTACGATGTTGGTTCTTTGCGGAAGCTACTGATGTTCACAATTCCTTTGTGAAGATATGCCACCTGCTACAATGATGGCATCACAAATAATGCACTGTGAAATGTGCAACAATGTTTATTAAAAAAGAAAAGGATATTAAAGCATTTTCAAGGATTTGAAAACAAACTTTTCAAATTTAAGAGTTTTTAAGGATTTCAAGAACCCACATGAACCCTGTCCGTGTACATTTTATTGTCATACTATGAGTGTATATTTTTTGCAACTAAAGTACATGTTTGCGGCCACACCATGACTCAAATGTCAAAAACCCGATATTCAGCTTCGCAAAACGAGCGCGCTTTTCTGAAAAGGTGGTGCTGCCTAAGACACTTGAGTCAAAGACATGAGTTTTTGCAAAGCGAGCAACTGTATTTTACCTACAACTCCTGGTAACTGCTTTAATCACATAAAAAATGAATCAGTGTTTATTTTAGCAAGGCAAATGAGAAAATTATCAGTAAACTTCAGTAGTACTTTTTGGCACTGTAGCAGGCATTAGTTTCAGTTATGTAGATTCAACAGTACTACATACCAAGGTTTTTCCCCGAGCATAGCATTGAACGCTGTCCACGCATAGCAATCTCGCCGACGCGACAACTGACTATTAAATTTTCCCTTGATATAAATGGGTGTAGCCAGGCACACAGATGTAGGATTGTGGCAAAACAGTGCAATTGGACCGCCACTGAGGGCGTCCGAGTTTTGCGGTAAAGTGATGTGGTGTAGAGCGGCGATGGCGTAGTGGTTAGAGCATCCGCCTCGCATGCAAGAGTTCCGTGGTTCATATCCCGGTGCCGCGCAGTTCCCAACCGGATTAAATAAAAAATTTTATAAAAAAATTCGCGTATTGATGGAACTGCATAAAGAGGCCTGGGGTGCGGCCTCACCGGTAACCACCGCCGGAAACGCACTCCCTCACCAGAGAAGGATTGGCCACCCTGGTGCAGTATCTCACCACTACCTCCCACATGCATACGTCAAATAACTCACGGCCCTCAGTCCCCAGCAGCTGCGAAGCAACTGACCACGGCAGCGGTCCGATCTGCAACGCAGCAGAGGGTGCTAAGAATCTCTGGATCCGGAGAGGCCGCCATTGAAACCTGAACTAAGCAAAGTTTAACGCTAGAACCTTATCTAGTGAGGGAAGTGTAGCTGTACTATTCGAGGAGCTAGAGGGTGTTAAATGGGATATAATAGGGCTCAGTGAGGTTAGGAAAACAGATGAGGCCTATACGGTGCTACAGGATGGGCACGTCCTTTGCTATCGGGGCTTGGCTGACAGAAGAGAACTGGGAGTGGGGTTCCTAATTCACAGAAACATAGCTGGCAACATAGAGGAATACTATAGCATTAATGAAAGGGTGGTAGGCATCGTAATTAAACTGAATAAGAGATACAAGATGAAGGTGGTACAGGCTTACGTGCCTACATCCAGCCATGAAGACGCTTCAGTTGAAAGCTTCTATGAAGACGTGGAATTGGCAATGAGTAAGGTAAAAATAGCGATGGGCGACTTTAATGCAAAGGTAGGAAAGAAGCAGGCTGGAGACCAGGCAGTAGGAGATTATGGCATCGGTACTAGAAACGCCAGAGGAGAGCTACTAGTAGAATTCGCAGAACGCAATAATTTACGTATTTTGAATACCTTCTACCGAAAACGAGGGAAACCGCAAGTGGACATGGAGGAGTCCTAATGTCGAAAATAAGAACGAAATAGACTTTATAATGAGTGCACATCCATGAATTGTGCAGGATGTGGAAGTGGTTGGCAAGGTACGATGCAGTGACCATAGAATTGTACGGTCTCGAATTCGCCTAGACGTGAAGAAGGAACGACAGAAACTGATACGCAAGAAGCCAATCAATGAGCTAGCATTGAGAGGGAAAGTACAGGAATTCAGAGTGTCGCTGCAGAACAGGTACTCGGCTCTTAGTGAGGAAACTAACCTTAGCGTAGATACAATGAATGATAATCTGACGAGTATCATTACGGAGTGTGCAGTGGAAGTTGGAGGCAGGGTAGTTAGACAGGACACTGGCAAGCTTTCCCAGGAAACGAAGAACCTAATTAAGAAGCGTCAAATCATGAAAGTGTCAAGTACAACAGAAAAAATAGAACTGGCAGAGCTTTCGAAGTTGATTAATAGTTGTAAGGTATGTGATGTAAGAAGGTATAACATGGAGAGAATTGAACACGCTCTCAGTAACGGAGGAAGCGTCAAAGCAGTGAAGAGGAAACTTGGGATAGGCAAAAGTCGGATGTATGCACTAAGGGACAAAGAAGGCAAAATAAATACCGATATGGATAGGATACTTAAAATAGCGGAGGAGTTTTACACAGATCTGTACAGTAGCCGAGACAACCATGACCTTAATACTATAAGAACTAACAGTAACCCAGATGACACCCCAGCAGTAATGATATAAGAAGTCTGAAAAGCTTTGGAGAGCATGCAAAGAGGCAAAGCTGCTGGTGAGGATCAGGTAACATCAGATTTGCTGAAAGATGGAGGACAGATTGTGTTAGAAAAACTAGCCACCCTGTTTACGAGGTGTCTCCTGACGGGAAGAGTACCAGAGTCTTGAAAGAACGCTAACATCATCTTAATACATAAGAAAGGAGATGACAAAAACTTGAAGAATTACAGGCCGATCAGCTTGCTCTCTGTATTATACAAGCTATTTACAAAGGTAATTACTAACAGAGTAAAGAAAACATTAGAATTCAATCAACCAAAGGAACAAGCAGGATTTCGAACAGGCTACTCAACAATTGACCACATTCATACTATCAATCAGGTAATAGAGAAATTCTCAGAGTATAACCAACCACTATACATAGCCTTCATAGATTACGAGAAGGCGTTTGATTCAGTAGTAATATCAGCCGTCATGCAGAGACTGCAGAATCAGGGCGTAGATGAAGTATATATAAACATTCTGGAAGAAATCTACAGCGGATCAACTGCTACCATAGTGCTTCATAAAGAAAGCAACAGAATACTAATCAAGAAGGGTGTAAGGCACGGGGACACAATCTCCCCAATGCTATTTACCACGTGCTTACAGGAGGTTTTCAAAAGCCCAGAATGGGAACAGTTAGGGATAAGAGTTAATGGAGAATACCTTAGTAACCTGCGCTTTGCCGATGACATAGCACTGCTGAGTAACTTAGGGGTCGAATTGCAACTCATGATTACGGAGTTAGACAAGGAGAGCAGAAAGGTGGGTTTTAAAATTAATCTGCAGAAAATGAAAGTAATGTACAACAACCTCGGAAAGGAGCAGCGCTTCGAGATAGGTAATAGTGCACTCGAAGTTGTAGAAGACTATGTCTACTTAGGGCAGGTAATAACCGCAGAGCCGAACCACGAGCTTGAAGTAACTAGAAAAATAAGAATGGGGTGGAGCACACTCGGCAAGCACTTTCAAATTATGACAGGTAGATTGCCACTATCCCTCAAGAGGAAGGTATATAACAGCTGCATCTTGCCGGTACTTAGCTACGGAGCAGAAACCTGGAGACTTACAAAGAGGGTTCAGCTTAAATTGAGGACGACGCAGTGAGCAATGGAAAGAAAAATGGTAGATGTAACCTTAAGAGACAAGAAGAGAGCAGAGTGGATTAGGGGACAAACGGGGGTTAAGGATATCATAGTTGAAATAAAGAAGAGGAAATGGACATGGGCCGGGCATGTAGCGCGTAGACAGGATAACCGCTGGTCTTTAGGGGTAACTAGCTGGATTCCCAGAGAAGGGAAGCGGGTTAGGGGTAGACAGAAGGTTAGGTGGGCAGATGAGATTAAGAAGTTCGCGGGTATAAATTGGCAGCAGCAAGCACAGGACCGGGTTAACTGGCAGAACATGGGAGAGGCCTTTGTCCTGCAGTGGACGTAGTCAGGCTGATGATGATGATGATGATGTGGTGTAGGCTTTCGGTTTTGATTGCCATTCCTGAAAAAGCACATGCGCAGGCCTTGCATATGTGTTTTTGGAACTAAAAGTTTGCAGTTGTAATAAACTTTTTGGCAGCAATGAAGTGGCTGTCCTGTATTGACCTTTTAGGCGTTGCGGTCACATTTTACACTGAATTGTTAACATATGGTATCTGTTACCCGCTGAGGTGTCTTGCCAGCAAGACTCTTTGCGACAGACATTTCTGCAGCGGGTGATTGTGATGGTCGTTGAGCTCGTCTGTGCTCGGAGTAGTTACGAAAAGCAGATGTGAACATCTGACTCTCTTGCATAGGCTTATAACATTTGCCACTTGAGATATGATTGATTGATATGTGGGGTTCAACGTCCCAAAACCACTATACGATTATGAGAGACGCCGTAGGGGGAGTGCTCTGGAAATTTCAACCACCTGGGGTTCTTTAACGTGCACCCAAATCTGAGCACACGGGCCTACCAACATTTCTCCCTCCACCGGAAATGCAGCCGCCGCAGCCGGGATTCGATCTCGCGACTTGCGGATCAGCAGCCGAGTATCTTAGCCACTAGACCACCGAGGCGGGGCGCCACTTGAGATCTGCATGACAGTAAAGGTACACTGTAAACTGAAGGAAATCACTTGTCCAGGACTGTAAACAAATACACATTGTGTAAGTGCCAGTTTCAAGGTAAAGGCATTTGAACTTTAGTGTGAAACAAGCTAGGTTTCACGAAGTGATTCAAGAGAGTGGTAACTCTGTTTCTTGCTGTTGCATTTTGTATAAAAGAAAACTACTTAGCAACACGAAAACCTTGCACACTGTGAATTCGAAGGAATTGAAAACATCAGTCCTTTTTTTTTTTTCAATGCTTGTTGATATTGTTCATACTGTGAACAGTAGGGAGGAAGCTTGGCTGAGCACACTGAACAAGGATTCAAATATGTTTAAGAGGACACCAATCAGTCTTATATTCTCAAAAACATTTGAAAGCCAAAATCGGTCACTTGCTATAGCAGCATGCCAGTAAGGTAATGAAGACACGAAAGGAGACTAAAAGACTGTATTTCTTGAATTTTGTGTTGAATACACTGTGCCAGTATATTAGTGTGCCATCCTGAATATTAATGTATACAAGGCGGTTTAAAAAAAAAATTGCTGCAGTGGAAGCTCCCGAAAGACCTCGCCAGTAAAAGTGAAGCCAGCTTTTGCCCTGCCAAAATGTCGGAACATGCTATTTTCTGGTAGTGCCCACTTAGAGGTCAAGTGGCTTTGATATGTTAGTGTAAATGCCACGTTAGTTTTATATTAAAAGATAGTTGTTTCCCACAAAATAACACATAAAAACGACTATGGGTGACTGAATTTCCAAAGAACTTCGCCTCCAACTAGAGGCTTACTAAGAAAAACTAGTAACACTACGATGCAGTTGGAGCAATATGTGACCAGAAAAAGTTTCCACATTAAACTCGTTGGGCGTGCAAGGAAAACGCTCGTTTTTAGTAGCTGAACGGTGGTAGTTTATCATGCCCCTAGTAAGATGGCCAATAATTTTCACTCAAGCAATTTTATTCACTCCTGGGCAATAATTTCCGCTCCAGCAACTTTTTAAAACCTTCTTGAATGTATACTGCAGAAGTGCAAATGCCGGATCACTTAGTTTGGTTTCATGTCAGCAAACAGTGGGACAGAACAAGATGGTTCACACAAGAAAAAATGAACAAGCACTTTTTCGCACTGCTTGCTACTATGGATTAACATATATCTTGACATTTGGGCCACTCTAGCTGAATAAACATGCTTTAAACTTGTACGAGTACCGTGAATGGGTCCATTAGAGCACAATGCAGTCTGATTGATTTGATATGTGAGGTTTAACGTCCCAAAACCACTATATGATTATGAGAGACGTTGTAGTGGAGGGCTCCGGAAATTTAGACCACCTGGGGTTCTTTAACGTGCACCCAAATCTGAGCACACGGGCCTACAACATTTCCGCCCCCATCGGAAATGCAGCGGCCGCAGCCGGGATTCGAACCTGCGCCCTGCGGGTCAGCAGCCGAGTACCTTAGCCACTAGACCACCGCGGCGGGGAGCACAATGCAGTCTACCTACACAAATAGGAGAACAGGTTTCACCAGACAGGTGAAGACCAGTGATAACAATCTAGTGTTCGTTTTCCTAGCGCAGAGAGCTCGTAACTGGCACAGAGGCCTCTGTCATGATCAGGTGCTACTAAAATGGTTCCATTGCAATACAGCTCGATGTGTGCAGCTCGTGTGCGATATTTTCGTGTGCACTCTTTCTGGTATTCTTTTTTTTTCTCCCTTCTCAACACTTAGTTTTGACTCCACCGGTTCCTAATCATATTTTCTGGCTGTCCACCTACACAATGCGATACATCCTGCTCTACCAAATGCTGCGAACCAACATAAGCACAGTACATGAGCACTGAACAATTGAGCGGTACATGAGCATTGAACAATTTGTGTGGGCTGTGCAAAACAACAATACTACAGCAACAGGCAGCTCTGGAGAAAGATATTTTAAAAACATCAAGAGTTCGACCTCAGAAACAGCTTTCACAGTACGCAATTCACATCAAAGCAAGCTGCCCCAAGAATTTCAAGGCTACAATATCACAAATCCAATGCTTTTGTATTTCACGGTTCACTATTCTGCTGGGTAGCATAGGAGGCCTTTTCCAATATCATAAAGGTATTACTAATACAGCATAAATTTCCTTTCCCTTGGGTAGACACAATATTAATGAGAACTGACAGACAATAACAATGAGAACTCATTAATATCCTGTCCAACAAAGAAAACGAGCCCTTAAATTTAACCCTTGTCCTTCTTTCTCTTGACTGTCTCTCTAAGTCAAGATAGACAACGCCACTTTCCCACAATTTTCTTTGTCACTGGATATGAAATATTAGTCCCCTTACACAGCATTATAAATGCAACCAAAATAAAGGCACATTTTACAAGAGACAGTTCAACAATGTCTTGAATAGCACCCCAGATCATAATGAGGCTGATTTGCATATAGCTGTTACACTACCATGTCCCAACTGTGACAACAAACTGCCACAACTGTTTTTATTATAAGTTTAGGTATCCACTAATGTTCTATCTATATCAGGGCATGATCACCCAGTAGTTCAGGCTGCAGAGATAATTTATGAGCATGTGTCAAATGCCACAGTTCAGCTGTGGCTCAAGACAAAATACTGTCACATCATCTCGCCGGTGACAACAAAGTCATCGGTATCCATGCTTTAACCATTTTCACTTATTCCAGCATTACATGGATATATTGTTCGCTGAGTAGAACGTCTGCACACACACTACAACTGCATTGATCACCCAGTAGTTCAGGCTGCAGAGATAATTTATGAGCATGTGTCAAATGCCACAGTTCAGCTGTGACTCAAGACAAAAAACTGTCACATCATCTCGCCGGTGACAACAAAGTCATCGGTATCCATGCTTTAACCATTTTCACTTATTCCAGCATTACATGCATATATTGTTCGCTGAGTAGAACGTCTGCACACACACTACAACTGCATTCTATGATTGTAGGCAGCAAAGCGAGTCCCTTGCCAACATACATCCTTACTATAGAACCCTTGTCCACGCACATTAACATTTACTAGGTACAGCCATTTTTATGTTTATGTGTAGTCCTGTGCATGCAGTGCTGACTGTGGTTCATAGCAAAGCAGCTACATCAAGACATTTAGGATCAAAGCGGCCTGTGCATCAAAAATGTCCTCTGTAAGTTACAAGTACAGCACTTTTCTTGCTTGGTGACAGAGCGCAGACAATTTCTGAATGAAAAAAATTGGCATTCTCTTTCGATCTTACCTGGAGGGATGTCTTGCACTTGGTGACATTGCAGTTTCTGTATTATCGGAAGATATGTTGACACTGCGTTGACAAACACCTTGCCTTGCGTTCATTTGTTATTACAAGGTTAGTATATGGCAGCCCGTGCAAATCACGTGTCACACTTCCAAAGCAGAGATCCCGGCTTAAGGACTACTTGTGATAGTTTTATAAAGTAATGATTGCCTAGTGTTGAAGACTTGTACAAAGGCAGCACTTGGCCTGTGATGGTGATCAAAGCTGAATTTCTCACAGTTGAGACATGGGCATCCTGCTCGTCAGACAAGCCTCGTCGAGTTCAGAAGTTCAGCAGGCAATTGAAGAGCACAAACACAAGTGTTTTAATGATGCCCGGTTTGCTTGAAACTACTTCACATGGTATTCTATGGTTGGGTGTGATGAGAAAGACTAATGCTTTTTTTACCACGACCTGTTAACCCTTAGGCAGAAAATGAGCCCGATAGAGCTTCTGCAGTGGGACTTCGGGGGGCTTGATTATAAACATGGGTGCTTTGTGGAATGTCTGCTACATACTCACATGTTTCAAGCAGCAATGAAGATGCGTTGTAGGGGTGGGGGCAGGTTTTGACGTCACGTCTTTAGGTTTTGTGTACACAGGCATCCAAGCAGCGGCACAGCAAAGGGGAGGAATTTCAAACTCTACCAAATTTTTTTTTTAATTTCAGCAGATGTAAATATAAATGCATGCGTGCAAATGCACGTACGACTAAATATAAAGACCGATTGAACCCCGCTCCCCACAAACAACGAAAAAAAAAATTTCTAGGGATGCTACAGTGTCACAGGATGCAAATTCTGTCGGGATCGTGTCCAATCAAAATCACATTTGACGGTCAACATAGCTGCACTTGCGCTAGCCAATCAGCAGAGAGACCCGATACGTATCAGACTCGATTGCGATTGAAAGTTCGTCCAATGAAACCAGCTATTGACAATATGAACATGCAACTCAATAAACAATTGTCTCAGGCCGGTTGGTATGAATGCATCTTGGTAGGAAGCGCAGCCACTATTACACAGAACACAAAACACAAGCGCTTACGATGTGTTACGTTAAGCGCTTGTGTGTTCTGTGAAATAGTGGCTGTGCTTCCTACCAAGAAAGCAAGATGAACATGCAGCCCCTCTTCAACGTAGAGGAATGACAACACCATCTGAACGAAATGCATAGCTGTCAGCACTCGCTCGCTGGATTTCGTGCCGAGCGGTTGTGCCCTCGCGATCTCCGTCAGCTCAGCTCTGGCCGACTGGGCTCGCGCTACGCCATCTCCTGACGCCGACAAGAGCTCTCGTCGAGTGGGGCCCCGTCCGCGGACTCCTGCGACCGTGTCCATATTTCCTGTCTCCTCTTCCGTCACTCGCTGTCCCTGCGCCTCGCTCTCTCCTTCCTCTCTCTATATATATACCTTTTAAACCTATCCTTTTAATCCATCCTTGCCCCCACCCCTTGTGAGCTACTGTTGAGGTGTCGCACCCTGATGCAGACAGTTACGGGGCTCACTTTTCTCTTCTTTTCCCCTTAAGAACCACATAAGAAAAGAAAAAAAAAGAACCACGGGAAACTTTTTTTTCTCGGCGCCTTCGGCGTAAGCACATTGATTGAACGAAATGTGTAAACTACACTTACGAGGCGCGCACATCAGGAAAGCTCGCGATGCACACATCTTGGGAGTTAACTGTGACGCCAAACGTATAAGAATTCACCATACATGCAGCGCTTTTTTGCATTAGGAGAGATACGGTGGGCAACACGGCGACAGAGCGCAGATACTGAAGTCGTTGCCAAAGAAGATACGCACCCTTGGTATTTGAGCAGCCACGCTCGCGTGCGTCGTTCTTGCCGCTTCGTTGCCTAATAACTTCCCTCAAGCGTTTCAAAGTCGACAACTTCAACGAAGGGGCGCCAACACAGTCGCTTTGGTCAGCGTTAGAAGCCATTTGCAAGGGAAGCAGTTGAAGTGCTGGATATCGTACAGTTGAAGCCACGGAGTGGTTGAAGCCAAACATAGCAAGAGCCTAGAGCATTGCAGCTACGACCGCACTGGTTTCGGTTGAACAAGTAGCGCCACTTGGCGAAGCGCACCTAATCAGTCGCGATTATGGCGTCCGAGATTATGCGCCGCCCGCGATCTATCTCAGAGGCTATGTCATGCCGGTGACGGCTGAATACGGGCGAAGGCGAAGCCAACGTTAGGCGAATAAACATTAGGCAGGTGCGCACGGCAGGTTTTAGTGGTCGAAGAATCTTCCAATAAAGGTCTGTCACTTGAATTTCCTTTATACTGGCACAGTTCTGTACCTTTTATGTTGCATATGATCGTCACATTGACCTATAGCTGTTCCCTAGCATGTCACAACGTCAACAAAAAGGCCAGCATTCTCACACAGGATAACGACCTCGATGACAATATTCGCGAGAACATCTGCCTTTACATTTTCACGCGATGCAAATAATGTGAGAACTTGTATACACTTGCATGCATGATTGGGCAATTTATTGTTCATTTCATCGCATGATGAGTAGCTTCAGAAAGTATCGCAGAATCCAGTGATAAAATAATAAATACCTTTAAAGAGGGCGAAATTACCACCATATTGCGTAATCGCTCAGTTCTTTTTGTGAATCTCACGTGAAATTTTCAAGACAAGTCACCTGCAAAATATAAGGAAAATTATGCTAGATGAGCATGCGACACACGTGCTTGGAAGCATAGTGACAGAAAAATCGTACCTGTAGCGCTCACATCCACGTGTTCAGATATCTTCATTTCATCAAAAACGATAAGGCCGTGACTAGGAAACCCATCTGTGTTTATTTGCTTGGCAAGCGTGGAGTATAATTTTGTATTAGATCCAAACCTACTCGTAAACTTTTGAACACGTCTGTGAAGACGTTCGTCCTGGTAGAGCCATGATTATTTTTTTTTGGCTTTATATGCTGACATAGCTCGGGGATTCTTATTATCATGAGCACGCACTCAGGTACTGATCAGTTAACTTCGCTTGGCAGAATTCGAATCAGACTCTGACTATACAGTGCATAGAATAGTAGCTCTCACAGCCATGCAGCTGTTTTAGAAGAAGGCCAGCGATTTTTTTCTTTAATTTTCTTTTGGAAAGTCGTTCGTTCGCGGCTTTCGATCAGTTGTGCGAATGATTTTTCAACCTGCGAAAGCTTTCTCTTCGCTCGTAGGGGAGAGCGCGTGTCTCCGAAGCCATTTTTGTGGCAGTTTTTTCTGGCCCTCTTCTTTCTGGACAGGGTGCCTGTAGTTGATCGACGAAAGTATATCTACACGCTATAAAAATGATTTATTTCTGAAATGAGAGAGCTCCTTGATTGCTGGAAATCAGCACCTATTCCATTACGCAAAGGATTCGCTCGTGGATTTCAGGCCACTGCCGGGACTTTGCCTCATCATAGCAAATCTCCCACCTGCTCAGCTTGCGCGTCTTGCGTTTTGAATCGCTTTCCACGAATCGCTCTGTGGCTGCGCTTCTTTATAGCTCATTAAATACGAAGACGACCCATTCGCTTACAAGAAAACTGTTCAGCAAACCTTCATTGTTCACCTGACAACACGCGAAAGTTTGCTCACTACTGTTATGCCTTGCAGTGCAAACCGAACTTCATTGCTTCTGCTAATGCAACCAGCGAGCCAGGCTGACGCAAGCACCAGCATCTCTTGCAACGCGCGGCAAGTCCCCTCACCCACGGATCCAATTCCAGCCAGCTTATCGATGCAATCGATGGCATCTCTGGCAGCACGTCTTACGCAACGCGTGACAAGCCATTCGCCCACGGGTGCAATAGGTGACCGGTAAAATAGGCAAACGCAGGGAACTGTGGGATACGACGGCTTCCGGTTCGACGCACCGCGCTGGTTAGCGGCGGCACGCATGCACTTTTGTACTGTTTCGTTGAAAAAAGCACCTCTCCGTGCAATCACCATCTACTCTCCTCGAACCGGAAGCCAAGAGCAGATGGTGCATCCCACAAACCCTCCCTCTTTTACTGATCACCATAGTGATCAGTAAAAGAGTACTGAGTACTGATCACTATGGTAATCAGTAAAAGAGGGAGGGATTATGGGATGCACCATCTGCTGCCAGTGTCCGGTTCGAGGAGAGTAGACGACGGTGAACCGTCGGAACCGTTTCGCGGCAAGCATCAGACTATTCGGGATTCGCGTGCGCGGTCGCCCGTTTATCTTCGTCCTGATAAACCATGGTCGGTTTTTCAGCTGTTGGCTGCTCCAACTCGAGCGTGAAAGGCAAACGCATGAATTGATTGCCACGAAACGAAGAAAGAAAAAATGAGGTCGGCCGCGGCTGTGAAGAGAGCCACAGTAACAAGTAGTCTTTGAGTACGTAACGTTGAAGCCAGAGAGTGCGAAAACAATTTTATCGCAGATACGTGTGTATTCCACAGTAAAAAAAAAGCTTACGCATGAATTTGCTGCGGATATTATAGTGACAAATAAATTGTTGCGCTGGCGCGCCTAGCAAAGATAATATGGGAACACGCGGGTGAAATCTTCATGTCACGAGATGAGCGCCGACCATTGCACCCATATATAGGACAAAAAAAAAAGGCAAAAGCTTCCCTCAAGAGTAAGCTTACACGAAACACTGGACGAGTGAATTCGCGTTTATCTTGGTCAAACTGTGCGCCATGACGGCACTCAAAGGAAGAAGTGCGTTAAACAAGCGCATGGTCTGGATTATTCGATACCGTCTATGCCTGACTATTGTTTATGTGCCGCGCAGGTTGATCACGATCAGCGTTTGAATAAGCATCTGGCATCGACTAAGAAATGCATCTTTTAGCGCGCAGAAGGCGAGGGAAAAAAAAAGATACCTCGATGCACTCAATAAGTGCTGCACTTTATGCCGATCGACCGACGATGTCGGCCGAACCAGTGATCCCGAAATGAACTCTTGGCACTCTGCTACAGTCATCCCCATCCCCTGAGATATTTTAAATAGTTATTTTTAACCTGCAGTAACGTAACATACAATGAAAACTTTTCTGTATTGACTGATCTGCAAGCCAATCTGGCAATACCCCTGAGCAGCATAAAGGCATTGCAAATCATTTTAGCGCGACAAAAAAGTTTCTCACCATTCATGCCTTTCGTGGCTTGTCACCGTCACAGTAACGGTTATCAAAAAAACACAACATTTAAGCACTGGCGTCACACGGAGAGGTATTTTTTTCAACGGAGCGGTACTAAAATGCGCGCGTGCCGCTGCTAACCCGCGTGGTGCGTCGAACCGGAAGCCGTCATATCCCACAGTTCCCTGCGATTGCCCATATCGCCAGTCGCGAGTTTACAAAGGCAACGCCTCCTAGATTTCCCGGACCTGCCGGGTTCTCGGTGGTCACTTGGAAACCGGCGGTCGTCGGAACTGTGGTTGTGGCGCCACTCAAGTAGGGGTGTCTTCAAATAAGTTTTTACGTTTTTGGAACTTATATGCAACAAAAGTAACGTAAAACAGTTTTAAAAAGGCGTAAGCAGAATTATGATTAACCCTACGTAAGTGACGCCGTCAATCAGCGAGCAACTTTATGAATACAAGTCATCCCCTGAAATTAGTAGCAAACGCTTAAATTGCCGATCTTAAAGGCCAAGTACAAAGACCCTTAGATATATGGATGGATATGGCTGTAACCTTTAGATCGGGCGGTGGCTGGTGCCACCAAGCCTAAATACTTAATGAACCAAAAACTAGATTTTTTTTATCCTTTAAATAGTGAGGTTGAGGATTCATACTTTGCAGTGAAGGGTTTAATTTTCACTAGTGCCTTGACTTTAGCCACCAATCAGATAACCTTCTTTTAGTTAATTTTACCCGCTTGAAGTCTATTTTCCCTCCCTGTCCCTAAACCCAAGTGCTTTGAAAAACTCTGCGCCATCATCTTGAACTATAGGGTGAAGCCCTTTACAGAACATTATCAAGTGTTCGGCAGTTTCCTCCTCCTCTCCACATGCACTGCATACAGTGTCTACCCCTTCGTATTTGGCCCGATATGTCTCCGTTTGCAATACTCCCGTCCTGGCCTCAAACAGTATAGAGAACTACCCCGAGTATTATAATAGATCCTTTCCTTAGCGAGTTCCTGCTTAAAAGTTCGATAGGTATCTAGTGCGGACTTCTTAATCATGTTAATTCTCCACATATCGGTCTCAGCTTCCTTCACCTTCTTCTTAACCGATAATTCTTTTTTGTTTGGCCCCTTGCTGTTTTATAGGTATTTACCAGTCCATTTTCTGGTTCGCTTCCTCCATTTTGTATCGACATTCTCCATGTACAAGTAGCTGAATACCTTCCTAGCCCAACGCTCCTCCCCCATTTCTCTCAATCGCTTCTCAAATTTTATCTTGCTGCTAGCTTCCCTGCCCTCAAATGATGTTCATCCCACATCACCTAGTACTCCCTGATTTGATGTATTTCCGTGAGCTCCTAAGGCAAGCCTACCTATTCCACGTTGCTTAATTTCTAATATTGCTTGAACTTCTGATCTCATGCACAAGACCGCATTGCCGAACGTCAGACCAGGAACCACGACCCCTTTCCATATTCTTCTCACAACATCATACCTATTGTAATTCCACAGTGCCCTGTTTTTCATTACCGCTGCATTCCTGTTACCTTTAGTCGTCACGTATATTTCGTGTTCCCTTAGGTACTCGGCCCTATTGCTTATCCATACGCCCATATATTTGTATTTATCTGTTATCTCTAGCGTGACCTCCTGTATTCTAAGCTCACTACATTCGTTGTCATTGAAAATCATGACTGCGGATTTTTCCTTACTGAATCTGAAATCTAACCTATCTCCCTCATTACCGCAGATGCCGACCGATCTCTGCAAATCTTCCTTGTTGTCGGCCATTAGCACTATATCATCTGCGTACATCAATGCTGGTAGTGCCTGTTCAATGAGTTTTCTTTGTTTGACGAAAGAGAGGTTGAAGCCAAGTCCACTTCCCTCTAATTTGGCCTCTAATCCTTGTAGGTACATCACGAATAACAATGGTGACAGGGTACACCCCTGGCTAAGCCCCCGTTTCACCTCCGTGGGCTTAGATACCTGTTTTTCCCACTTTATATTACCTTGTTACTTTTATAGATCTCCTTTAAAAATTAGTGACTACATCTTCCACGCCCAGTGTGTCCAGTATTACCCACAATTCCTCTTGAACCACACTATCGTACGCTCCCTTGATATCCAAAAATGCTAGACACTGGGGCCTGTATTCCTTTTCTGCTATTTCGATGCACTGCGTCAGTGAGAACAGATTGTCTTCCAACCTACTGTGTTTCCGAAACCCATTCTGCAGTTCCCCCAGCACCCCATCATCCTCTATCCATGCCTGCAGTCTTTCTTTTATAATCTGCAACGCCAGCCTGTAGATCACTGATGTTACTGTTATAGGACGTTAGTTGTTTATGTCAGTTTTGTCCCCCTTTCCTTTGTAGATCATGCTCATCCTGCTAAGTTTCCATCCATCGGAAACTTCACCATCGATTATTATTTTGCTCACTGCCTCTCTCAAAGCCTACTTAGACTTCGGACGTAATGTCTTTATCAGCATAATTGGAATGCCATCTGGGGCTGTTGATGTACTACTAGAAACCCTTTCCCACTTTCGTTGTGAAAATGGAGCCATTGCGCCACTTGATTCATCCTTGTCTATTGTGGTGCATAAAGCACTTCTTGGTAGAATATTTTCTGTCACCCTTGTTCTTATACATTCAAAAGCTTCGTCCCCGTCTAGCCTAGCACCTTGAGCTCATGTTAAAACCTCTGCTCTAGGCTCGTCTCATTCCTTAGGGATATTATATGGTTCCGAATTTTCGCAGCTTCCTTTCTATCTTTCTTTGTGTACTTCTGCCAGCCACTGAGCTCCCTTTCTTCTAATCTTTTCATTGATCAGAATGGATGCATCCCTTCTACAGCTTAGAAAGGTTTCCCATTTTCTTTCAACATCATCTGCCCGTTCACCCCGCTGCTTAGCATGTCTGTGTTTCCTAGAGGCTTCTTGACATTTTGCTATGGCTCGCTTAACTTCCTCATCCCACCAACTTTTGGGTTTCCGTCTTCTTTTCCGGGGTGACTTGTCACGTGCCTTAGCAAGCTCTTGCTCAAACAGTCTAATTACATTCGTGTATGTCCACACTGTTTTATTATCCTCAGTGATTACTTTCTCAATTTGTTTAGTGGCTATTTCAATTTGCCTTTCTCAATGAAAACTTTCCGGTAGTTGCTCATCTTGTCTCCTTCCCACTTTCACATGCTCTTTCAAAACTTAGCTTGATACGTTTGTGATCACTACCCAGACTTCTGGAGCCACTTTCATCTATGTGCATTCCCCTGAGCTTATCATACATTCTATGTGACATCAGTGCGTAATCTATCGTCGACTGCAGCCTTAGTTCCTACCTCCCATGTTATTTGCCCTTCACACTTCTCGGTACTGTTGCAAATGATCAAATCAAGCCTTTCACACATATCCATGATCATTTTGCCTGTCTGGTCAGTATACCCATCAATATCTTCTATGTGCGCATTCATATCTCCTTGTATAATTATCTCGCACTCCCTTTCTAACTGCTGAATGTCCTTTAATATACACTCTACCGTTGCCCGAATTTCCTCTCTGGCCTTTGCTCCCGTCCACAAGTACACGAAACCAAGGAGTGTCATTTGCCCTGCCACTTTCCCTTTTAGCCATAAATGTTCCTTGCACTCCTGCGTGACCCTTTGCCAGTCTGTACTTTTATGAATGAATGCCCCAATACCACCCCCCTTTCTGCTACTTTCTGTTGTATTACAATATTCCCACGCGTAGTCCAGATTGTTAGGAGGTTGTTCCATGTCCCTGAGATGTGTTTCTACAAAACCGTATACCATCGGCCTCTCCTCTCTTAGCTGTTCTTCTATCTCTTCCCACTTCAGCCTGTTCCTACCACCCTGCATGTTAATATACCTTATGTCTGAATTGGCTCGGCGCTCGTGGCTACGTCTATTTCTGCCCCGGACTCTACCTATCTTAGATACTGGTGCCTCTTTGGAATCATATCTGTCCATACAACCTGTCAAAGAGTCTCCCTAGTTGTTTTCTTCGTTACCAGCTATCCTCCACCCCCAAGGGCCCACTTACCCCCCGAAAAACCTACTGCGCGTCCTGCAAGTCGCCAACCCACCTCATGACCAAGCCGCTCATCGAAATGAATTGTGTCTCGTTGAAAACCACCCCACCTATGCACCTCTCTGTTTATTTCCACGACCTCAAAGCCTTTCTCTCGACTCATCCACCATATGTCATGGTTTGCGTTGACAACCGTGCACTCTTTGCAGGTTGCTATCACGCACCGGTACCTTCGGTATCGTGCATATTACTACCTGTACCTGAGGAGAAGTGGCGCGCATGTCATCGACTCCTTTCGCCAGTGTGGTTGCTAGTCTTGCTGTATCTTCATTTAAGGCATCGTTTAAACCGCCTGGAATTATCACGAGGTTTCGTCTATCAGCTGTAATTTTGAGTTTTGCGCTCGCTTGCCTCATGACTGCTTTCACCTTGCGTTCTGGGAACGCCCCTACTGCAACCCTCTTGTCACCTCTCACCCTCTCTTTGATGGCTTCTGTGCATCGATTTAAATTCGAGTTCCCGGCGATTATCACATGCTGTGACTTTTCAGCTTCAGCGTCCTGCACCTGGGGGTTACTTGTACCTGTGACGCCGGCTGCTTTGTCCCCTCCCAGCCCCACCACTACTTCGCTGAAGCTGGGCCTTGCAACAATCAAACCGGCTGAACCTGTTTTTTCCAAACTTGCTTGCTCTTTCTTCTCCGCCGTTCTGGTGTCCGATTCCCTACTGTATGGTCTAGCCACCATACCTACTGTTCTCTCCGTAGGCCGCTCCTATATTTACCTTGGCTAGTGCTTCCTCGGCGGACTTCACCTTTCCCCCATTGCCCTCGTTTTCTCTTGCTCTGTCACCAACGCAGTCTCGAGCTCGGTGATTCTTATCAGCAGTTCAATCTGGGCAACCATTATTTTCTCCATCTTTTCCTCGACCCAACATTGCCTACACTTCGCGTCAGCCTCTTCTCCATCCGCTTCTACACTTGGGTCCACTTTCAAACCCAGCCCGCATCCTGAACACTTTAGTCTTTTTGACCATCTCTTTCTGACAATTGTCTCTATGACTTGTCTCGCTCGATAATTACACAACTCGAGCCCTGCCCTATGAAAAAAAGAAAGTCTAAGCTCTACTACAAAAATTTGCGTGTTCAATGTACGTGCACCTCCCCCCCTCGGGGTGGCAAAAGGAAAAAAAAACAACAAAAAACAAAAAATCAAACACACACACACACAAATACACACACGCACAAACTAATAAATACCTGGTGACTGACCCCCGAAAAAGCCGTACAATAAAATAAGTGCTACAAAGATTTTAACTGCCGCCTTATAACTATAAAGACAAGCTCAAAACAAGCAAAACCACTTATCTGCGCAATCGATCGGGAGCGCTCAAAAAACCCGTCCATCCACCGTGACAGTCCGAACCGAACGTAGGCAGCGCCGCCATAGATGACCGGCGTTTCGCGCTCATCCGGCAGGCATAGAAAATCTAGGAGGCGTTGACAAAGGCATATCGGCCCAAATACGAAGGGGTAGACACAGTATGCAGTGCGTGTGGAGAGGAAGAAGAAACTGCCGAACACTTGATAATGTTCTGTAAAGGGCTTCACCCTGTAGTTAAGGTTGATGGCGCGGAGTTTTTCAAAGCACTGGGGTTTAGGGACAGTGAGGGCAAAATAGACTTTAGGCGGGTAGAAATAACTAGAAGGAGGTTATCTGATTGGTGGTTAAAGTCAAGGCACGAGTGAAAATTAAACCCTTCACTGCAAAGTACGAATCCTCAACCTAACTATTTAAGGGAAAAAATTAATCTAGTTTTTTATTCATTAAGTAGTACGGCTTGGTGGCGCTAGCCACCGCCCAATCTAAAGGGTACAGCCATATCCATCCATTAATCCATTCCGGATAGACCCCCCCTCTCTACATTGCACTGCGCCAGGCGCTCTTACTGGGATCTCGGAAGCTGCGTGCTCATTGGTTCGTGCGTGATGTCGTCAGCAAACATGGCTGTGCCCACGGAAGAAGAAATTCCTCCATGGCTGTGCCCAAAACGAAGCTGCAAAGCGCGCTATATTTGCTGAGGCAATCTTGATTGTGAAAAACGCCTTCCGAACAATTGGAGGGACACGTGGAAACTTCAAGTGTGCCGAGAAACGCTGTGAGCACGCCTCTACCGAAGCTACACTTCAATGCCGCCGGCAGTGCTGGTCCGCTATCAACGACAGCAGGAGACATGAAGAAGTGGACATTCGTATCCAGTAAAGATTAAGAAGACTTCGAGATGCTGTTCTCGGTAAGTTATTATTTGCAGATCCGAACAGAGCCATAAAATGCTTGCTTACGAGACTGTCGGTGCGCTCAAGTTCGCAAACGATGCTCGGGCAGGCACAGCTTCGGTTACTACGCTACCCTGCGCGAGCACGACTATTGCTGCTGTTGCACAGTGCATTTAGGGCGCGTATACTTCAGTGGAATAAACTAAACCACAACAAAAAGAAAATTAAACTGCAAGCCACAGCTGAGTGTTTGTCGAAAGCTATAAAATAATAAAAAAGTACGCACGTATTACTTGAGGCTTCACCGCAGAGCTGCTATGTATTTTGGGGAAGGCATGTGTAAATATTTACGATCGCGTGCCCAGAGTAAGCATCATGTTGCAAATCACTACTATTAGTGTCGGAAATACTGCAGTGTGCACATCAAAACTGCAATCCAGAATTGTTAGTGGTTTGAGCTTGCATTTTTTACACGTAAATAATTGACAAATCTCCTGTGAATGAAGAGAATAGCCAGCTGCTGCTAAGTTGCGCGTAGTGTTAAAAAATGCACCCTCCTCGGCATTCCCTTTTACAGAGAATACATGTTCGCGTAAGGCAAATGAATTATGATTGTGTGCTGAGTGCACGTGACAGGGAATGCTACACTATAGCTGTAGGGCTGTGAATGATCAGTTTATGGACAGCTTATAATCTGTTTGCAGCACCTTACTGGGAAATTCCTTGGGCCCTTTGGGACATTGCTAGTTCTGGCTCCATGAAAAAAAAAAAACGAATTCGCAGATCCCACGTACAGCGAAAATCTATGCTATGCGAAACAGAAATGAGGACACTTGATATGTCACTTTCAAATTGCCACAACGTTAAGAGGGGAAGGTAAATAATGCCGTACACAACTTCCGTGTCATGATTGTCATGTTTGGATGTGCCATTTAGCTTCGTCATTTATTCACGTCACGTGATGTCAAATTTACTATATGTGGAGCTAGCGAAACGGCCGCGAGCACGCTATGAGCGTGGTATGTTGTCATGTTTTTACACGCCACGCGTCTCATGATTATCATGTTTGCACCAGTCATGTACCTCCGTCATCAATTGACGGCACGTAACACCTAATTAGGTTTATGTAAAGCTAGCGAAACGGCCTCGAGTGCATCATGAAGAGCCCAATATACTCTAACGTAACGCTGACGCACGCGCACGCTGGGCACAGCGACGCTACGTTAGCAAAACGCGAGCACTCTATAGTCTGACGCCAAGCGCGACCGGCGCAACGAGCGTCATCGTCGTGGCCAGAGGGCAACCGATTCGAAATGCGACATCCTGCATTTGGCGCCTATGCGTTACCCAGACAACACTGCGTCTGCCTCTTTTCGCGACGGGGGGACGCCGGACAAGATGAAACGTGCATGCGTCAAAGCAGTGCGTCGCGAGTATTTGGCAGGACCGCCACCTGACGTGGCAATGCCGGCGTAACGCGACGAAACGAACGCCGGCGCGCACGCGCGTCACGTCAGGTAGAAGTGTATTAGCGCCTTGACTGTGGCATGTAGTCATGTTCCCACATGACACACATCTCATGATTCTGTTTGCACCAGTTACATACCTTCGTCATTCATTGACGTCACGTAATATCAAATTTGGCATATGTGAAGCAAGCGAAACGGACGCGAGTGCATCACGAGCGTAGCATGTAGTCATGTTGTTACATGACACGCATCTCACGTTTATCATGTTTGCACCAGTCTCATACCTTTGTCATCCGTTCACGTCCCGTAATACCGAATTTCGTATAAGGGAAGGTAGCAAAACGGCCACCAGCGCATCATGAGTGTGGCATGTAGTCATGTTGTTACATGACACGCATGTCATGATTTTCATGTTAGAGTCTGTCGCTTGTGTTCGCCATGCAATCATGTCATACAATACCAGTTTTGCAACGTGTCATGTGAACGCAACCACCGCAATAGCAGCAAGACCATGCAATGTAGATCATGACATTCATGTCATACACATCATGATTTTCATGTTATAACTAGTCAAATATGTTCGTCATATAGTTATGTTATGCCATACCAAGTTTGGTAGCTTTATCATTGTCCAAACGGCCAGGAGAGCTAAAAGTCGTAGGCGGCTAGATAGATAGATACGCTCAAAGTCACCGAAGTTCGCTAAGAAATGCTTCGCACTTAAAAAAGAAAACATCACTACACCTCAGGTTCACAGGTAATGTTCGATTTTTACAGATTATGCTAACATTATTACCATAATTATACTCAAAGATGTAACTAACAGAATGGCACAATGTTACGCTGTTGACACATATTTGTTATGAATTGTTTGAAAAAAAAACATACTGAAATTTCGGTATATCTTGCAAAAGTTCGTTCACATTTTTTCTTTCAATGCAGACTAACCTTGGCCTATCGTAGAAGTTGCTAACAGGTGGCATGTAAAAAGACTGCACATGATACAGAGAAACACTCTTTTGTTGTCATCATTTCTAACTTCCTTATTTAATATCTCAGTCCTCCTAGTTGCCTATCCAAGAAATCAGTCTTTTGCAACTGCTTAAGATTGCTTGACTTCTGCAGCATTGGTTTTCTAACCTCCCCGGATGATAAAGGGGTACTAACTGCAAAATTTATTTTCTTGCATGAAATGAAAGGCCCAATCTTCAAGGATCTAGAAAATGTACTGCAAAATGCGAGTGCAGTCCGCAAAAGTAATTAAGTACCATTTTAAAAGCTAGTTTCCAAATCTACAGTGCCCTGACATCGTAACACAATATGAGCTCCTCGTCATGTGCTTGTGCGAGAAATCGTGAAACTCGCTTGGCTGCTACGCACTGTGGCTCCATTGCCAACCCACAAGCAGACATTTTGATAGATTTTCTGACGCTGAGTGGCCGTTTTGGTACCTGATATCATCACAAGTAGCCAGATTGCAGCATAAAGTCCCTAGAATTGCCTGATGCGCCACGGGAAACCTGACTTCAATATAAGAAATATTATATCTTATCACGATTTTATTTGCTTCTCACCTCCTCAGAGTCATCTTTGTATCCATCTTTGTGTCCCTGCTGGCTTGCCATTTTGACAAAAGAGAATGGCCCTCTGTGAAGCACTGCTGAGTTCTGCAATTCTTCCATCGCTATCACCAAGTCCTGAACCTTAATTCTTGGCACAGCTGTATTCTGTTTTTTGTTGAAGTTCCTTTTCACTCTCTTTCTGTATTTAGCTTCACCCCCTATATTTCCCTCTTCTGTCAGGCTGATCATCATTTCAACTCACAGCTACGTTGGCTGGTAAATATGTTGCTTTGCAAAAGCAGTCAAAAGTCCATTCATAAATGTTTATTTTTGTTCTTGTTTTTTTCCCTCACTCCGGCAGTAGCTTCAGTGAGGCTGCAGTATGAAAAAATGCATTAGAAGTGTGCACCCAAGATATGCTTTTTAGGGCTGTGCATGATGAGCTACATCATTTAAAGGCAGCTCTTCCATCCTTCTGGGAAGTCCAGACACATGCTTAAGTATTACAATATGTTTTAATTAGCTGGCTTTAATAGCCCATTAACTGCTGAATGACATGGAGCAGTAAACCTGAGCGCGATTTGCTGTTGGTTTGCCCGTTTATTGGGTTGATGACCCTGTGAATCTGGTTCACTGTCTCACTAATACTGACTTTTTGTTAGACATTTTTTAGTTTAAAAGGAAATCATACTGTTGGTATGGCCTTTTCTGCTTTTGCTGCCACCAACTTTTCACAAGCCATAACCTTTGGATTTTTTTTACAAAACTCTAAGTCTATGTGAGTGACCTCCAAAGGTGCAGAAAAGTGTTGTGATTGTACTATATGTTGAGTCAGCTGCCTAAACTTTACTTTATTAATCTGGCACTCATGATATGATTATCTTGTTGTTTCTTCTTTCAAGCCAGATCATGTGAACTGCTTGGTTAGCTTCGTGTATGTCCACTGGATGCCATCATGACCACTCAAATGACAGCAGTTATGATAATGATTGAATATTTTTTAATTAGTGTGGATGGCACTGTGATCAATCCTGCTTGTGTCAGTTTTAGAGCTTCAGTTTTTTCTCAAAGCTTGACAGCATTTACTGTTTTACACGTCAGCTAGTGGGATCCTCAATACAGATACTGCACCACCGTCTTTCGTGGAAGCTTCTGGGTGCCTTTAGGATGGCCGGTGCTTCTTTCTTTGTTGTCGTGCAATTCACTCTCGCTTTTTTAAACGTGTAGCTGCGGCAACCAACCACACAAAGTTAGTAGCTACTTGGCAGTCTTTCATCTCGCTATTAGAGTATCGCTCCTATTCACTATTGTGATTCATGTATATTCAGCTTGAATGGTAGAGCAGTCTAGTGGACTAAATATGGGATCACGTCACATAATTTTTTTGACAATGGAAACCTCTATCTGCTTCCACTTCTTGTGTTCAGTCTTTGATTTAGCCTCTTGTGCAGCTGTCGGTTCTTGTGCTCGATGCTATGCCATCTCTGTGACTTGCTCTGTGATGTTGACACACCTAAATGTGCGGACTTCTTTGCATGCAACTGTCCTAAAAAAGAACTTAAAATGTCGCTAGAAAGCAGGTTGCTGAACACAAAATTTAAAACAATTTTATTTTACCCTCTGCCACTTATAGGCTGCCCCTGAAGCAATGTGGATCAGTGACCGGAGCTGGGATGCTGCCGCGTACTGCTGCTCGGCTCAGTGTGGACGAATATGTACTGCAATAAGGACAGCATCCACCTTTGTGGACTTTTTATGAAGGCGTTTAGTACACATAATTTCGCATTCTGCTTGACAAGAAACTGTTGTGCAACATAACCTTTGCTAACATTTGAAAATGTAAAATGAATCCATGAATTGCCAGAGCAAACCTGCTCCCATGAAGACTTCATATTTACTTTGAATAAAAAAATCGCAAATACAGTTTGTAGTGCTGGATGTTTTCACTTTCACTTAACCTAAAACAAGCAAAATCTGGTCTATTAGGTCATTTGTAAGCACAGTTACACCACAGTACTTTCTGTCATCAGAGGTGAAATCAAAGTCAAACCCACCTCAACTTTTCGAGGGCTGGGTGTGCTTTCTACTGCGCAATGACTTCAATTTCTAAAACGTTCATAATCCTCGACTTGAAATGCTTTTTGCTGGTGATATTTTAAACTATTAAAATTACATAGGGTAAGCCATTCGGTCTGTCCTGTCAGTTTGTCTGCTGTGTTATGGCTATGTAGGTCAGTCGGTCAAAAATGATTATGTGTTGCAAAATATGTAAACTAATATGGGTTAGTATATGCAGAAGGAGGTCCCATAGCACAAGGCTTAAAGGCTCAAGGCTCCTGTGAAAAATATACATGTTGATTACTATAGAAAAATTGCAACTAAAAGTGGCAAGTTATTATGATAGAAATAAAGACAAGGCAAACTTGTAATGTAAATTCCAGCTAAATTGGTAATAAAACAATCTTCAGTAATTATACATGACTATGAAAAAGATGGCGGCAGAATATTGAACAAAAGGGACTTCAATTAACGATACACCAAACATCTCAAATCTACTTAAAAGTATTGAATGACAATTGTTTAGTCTATAGTGGTATTGAATTCCAAAAATGTGTGGCAGCAAATATGATAGTGTGTTTACCGTAGGTAGTGCGTGTATGTGGTAGTAAAAAATTGCTGTTAGAGGCGAACCTGGTGGGATTAGCGTTTACCAATTGAAATTTTTGCAAGACATTGGCTGTTATGGAACCGTTAAAATACATAAACACAAGGATTCACAGTGTATGTTTGAAGGAATTACCCACTGTTAGTACACTATGTTGCTGAAGAAGCGGCGGAACGCTGGTGGATAGAGTACTGAATGTTTCGATGCGAAAGGCTTGGTTTTGGAGACATTGAAGTAGGAGAATAAGAGATGGTTAGGTGTTTTCCCATGATTAGATGCAGTAGGTAATATGACTGTGGATAATGGCATAGTATAGCTTAAGCAAAGTTGAAGCATGGTCATTCTATAGATAATGTTCTGATACCATAAGCTATCCTCTGTCTTATACGTTAAATGTGATGATAGTACTTTAGATGAGCATCTAGGAGTACTCCCAAGAATGTGAACTTAGTGGAACAAAGATGTCTGTGGCTATTCATGGTAATAGCCGGGGTAGGTGAAAGAGCATTATGACTCGAATGGAAGATAATGAACTGTGTTTTATTTGCGTGAATTGTTAAACCATTAGCTGTGCACCAGTTCTTTAACAATAATGGTGTCCAAGGACTCCTGCTGTGCAATTATAAGAGCTCTTTACATTCCATTGCTAATATGAGAAAATGGGGGACCACAAGCAGGCCATTGTGATCAGCACGTCATTGCTGTCGCGTATTCAAGACCAGAGCCCTACACCAAGAACGTCCATGTTTATTTCTTCCGCTCGTGCCCTCCCATTATTCTTTTTCTTTGGTTCTCCTGCTTGTTGTCGCGCGGCCGCAATAATCCGCAATAATTGCCTCATTTGGAAATTCGTTTAGAAACCTTCACTCGTACACCATGCTAGACAGATTGAAATGCAAGCTGCTTTAAGGATCAATGGACTTTGTCACATAGTCTCCATCAACAGTGGCACTTGTGTACTGCACTGCTTCACCAAATGAATTCACAATAAAACAAAAAAGGTAGCTGTTAGTATTAGACTTCATAATTTTGCAGTTGTACATCTGCACATTTCTAAAAATTGAAATTTCAGCTTTCTGCATTTATAGATGTAAGCACCTCTTGGAGAGACATAAAAAGTAATATTGTCACGTGGTCATGATGTTGAAGACTGCTGTAGTCGGCGGGGATGAGACCAAACTTTTTATTTCAGTGAAAGTTTGCCTGAAGTATGGAAAGCCAAACTACAAGCAACACATAAACTGCCCTGATAGCGGTAAACATCGGCCATCAATAATCTGACAAGCAGTACAGTGCTTCTGCTTTTATACAAGTGCTATTGAAAATTCTGGTGTTATTGCTGGTGGCTGCGTAAGCACTAGACTATTTGCGTCCTGTCCCCAAACTTAACACTGTGATCTCAAGTTATCACGGAGCTCCTAAAAACTGCTGCGCCGAGTGTTGCTTAGAGTCTTTGTGGGTGAAACCCGACTTTATTGAAATAAAACACACGTGGCAATATGCATGTACTTAGTTGTCAGGCTTGTCAATTATTTGCTAAATTTATTCCAAGTAAAAAGATATTTTTATTACGAAAGGCCAAAAACACATCTCAATATGGCGTGTTGTGCTGCATGTGTTGTTGCTGTGAGAAATATATAAAGCAATTCACATACCTGTAATAACAATATACGTGAGTTTCACATTCCCCCAGCAGTTTGCAGTGGCAAGTAACTTTTTAATTTTCAACACATCTTACGACAGCCTTAATTAATATTCTCATATCCAGAATTCTCTAGCAAAAACAATTACCATATGACATTTTCTTTTTTCATTTCAGAACAACATAGAAATGTTGATGTGAGGTTTTACATTTGCTTTTTTAATTGTTTTGCAACAAAGCACCCAGAGTATGTAAGGATTTGACTCAACTTGAGCCAGAAAATGGAAACTGATCCTTCTTGCTAATGAATGGCAAGATTAAGAGCAACTTTCACCAAATTCATTTATGTTTTTACTTGCATTGCATGTCACGAATTGGCATTACTTGTAGCCAGGTGCGTTTTCTTTTTTCCATTTACGTACCTTGAGGCATGTGCAAGGGTGCGTTCAATGAGAGATGGGATACAGCACAAAATACAAAAGCACTCATGTTGTTTACAGATGCCCAATCACATTCACACAAAGAGATGGTGGGTCATCGGTAGCGACAACACTACTAGGGGTGTGCAAATACCTAAATAACGGACCAAGTAGCATTCGCTAGTCAAATTTATTTGTACATACACGAAATACCCAATATTTAAAAAATAATTGGCCCCAATGGAGAAGCAGCAGAACATGGAATCAGCTGAAGGTTTATTTTCTTTTGTAATCTCTGAACAACCACAATAAATGCAGCCCAAGTATTGGCAGCATTATTGATTCTATAACCATTACCAGATAAAGCATTTTTGATGCAAACTACACTTTTACTCTGCTTTTACTGTGGTGGAACAACATCGCATTAATCTTTTCCTGTTTTCATCATTTGAAGTTAGGGACTGTGACTGCATTTAGCTTCACGAATAAAAACACGTGCCGCAAGTCTTTAGTTCGCATAAATTGTTGTTACAGATACAGCTTTCAACACTTGATTTTTACATCTCTCTGTGCCAGGGTATATGTTGTGATAATTTTGCCTGTTCCAACAAATATTTAGCTGAATGCATGGTGTTCGGTTCCAAATTGTTTAGATTTTATGCTGAAATTTTACTTAAAAGCTGGCAACAGAGTTTCAACTTGAATAATGGAGTTGCTGAGGTATTTTGGCATACAGTTGAAAAGTATTTTGAAGGCTCTGGTTGCTGCCGTATAGAAGCTCATCACAGTTTTCATAATCGTTGTATTGTTTGGTGACAGTTCGTTAATATTTATTTGAAAAAAAAAAAAACTGCTGTATTCAGAGGGTTATTTTTAAAAAGGTTTTCTTACTATTTAAAAACTATGAGAAGAGTATTAGGTGGGTTAAAGCGTTTCATTTGGTTATACCGCTGTTAGATTCGTATTAAATTCGCTTCCGAAATTCACTACTTGCCAACCACTTGCTTGCGTGCGTCTGTAGTATGACAGCGTTCATGCTGTCAATGCTTCACCGTTCTACATGCATGCATCGCGGTGAAGTGAGCGAAAAAAAAAAAAAAACGCTTGTTTGAGGCGGGATCTTTACATGCACAACATACAGTAGATTTCGAAGTGTATTTGGCCTAGAGGGAATACGCTGTCACCCGCGTCCTTCTCTTCTTTCTAATAATAGCGCGGCCTCTCGCTTCTCATGTGAACGGAGTTACTTGGCATGTTAATAGAGTGACACTACGAAGACATTCGTTTGCAGGTCTATCGAGAAGCTGCTACATATATTCGTGCTTCTCGTTTGGCATCGCGATCATAAACAGCAGCGGTGGCATTCACTACGAGTAGCCTAAGATATGCCAGAGTGAGTGCAAGCTGAGCGATCGAGTGACGTGCGCGACGTAGGCACTCAAGTGCTCCGAAACCGGCTCTTTGAGCTGCAACAAATGCTTATCGAGTTACGATTATTGTTATATGGTCCGCACATGAACTCTTGAAACCGTCATCATCCATTTTTTACTGCATATCTGCGCCGACTTCGATGCTTTCGGCGATCGTTGCAAACGGAGCGACGAGTCTTGTGGCAGCGTCGACACAGGCGTGCGCACAGCGTTTCTGTAGCACCTTGGTAGCAACAACTACTTGATGGCGCCGTCTTCCCATTCATCGTAGGCGGTTTGCCAGTACGTGTGCGAGCGTCAACTTTGTTCTCGCTTTCGCCGTGGTGTCTTCATCAGCTGTGCCCCCGCCCAACACGCTAACCCTGCAGCATCGTGTTGGGTGCAGCCATGTTTGCTGGCGACATCACGCACGAACCAATGATCGCGCAGCTTCCGAGAGCCTTGTAAGAGCGCCTAGCGCAGTGCATTGTGGGGGGTCTATCCACTCGCCCTTGTAAACTCGCCTTTCGGCGCGCAACCCGAGGTGCCACGCAACGGGGACCCACGCTAGAGGTACAGTGTTCTAGTACACTGTACTAGAGGCAACCGTTCCCGCCCACCGCCACCAACCAAAGAAACCAGCTTATCTCTCTTGCGCCACCACCAATGCTTACCGCCAGGCGTCACCGCCCGCGCTTCCTGAAGGGGCGAGATTGTTTCCACAACAAATCCGTTCAGGGTGGGGCCCAAGGAGGATACATAAAGCAAGTTTTCTGTATCCTCCTTGGTGGGGCCTCACCTTGACGACGTAGGCACCAACGTCAGGTTCGCGGCGAGCGTGCAGCGTGCTGGCGGCGTGCTGGTCTTTTTTTTTTCTTTTTCTTTTCCCTTCTTGCTCTCGAGCGCAGTTCGTTTACGCCGTGCTCTCTACCGGGCTGCAGATATTGGGTGCATTTTTCCTCTTCTAACCACTACCCCACCAGTTCGTTTTCTACGTGGGCACCGTGCGCTGGGGACTTTTCTGCTCGGTTCACGGCGGGCGTGCTGCGTGCGCTTGTTGCCGGGGGGTCAATTTGACGATGCACGAGGTTTCTGACCAGTATACTGTGATCGAGAAGTACCTCCAAGGGTTACATCATCATTAAGACGGCTACTCCCACAGCTACCTGAAGTCAGACGATGAGCTTGAGCTTTTTGAGAGGGCATTGACCGCCGTCAACGAGAGTTATGCTGTGCGGACATCAAGGGAACTTACAAAGTCGTCTATATGTAAGGATATATCGATTGCTTCTTTTTTTTAAATTCAAAAGGCTACCCTTTGGTATAATAGGCATAAATAAGAATGACACCAGTTCATTACACATAAATACGCTCAATCATGAAGTTCAGAGATCGGTGGAAAAGTCCTCTTATCCACTCTTGCAAGTCCGGAGGGCGACCGGGACGGTGACCCGTTGCTTCCTAATGTATCGCTATGTGCTTTGCTTTAGCATTCAAAAGCGCAGTAGTAATTTCAACTCGGCAGAACACGTTTTTAGTTAGGGTTGGCACAACAATAGAGTTAGGATTAGGACAACGATTTGGCGTTTTGGATGATCGGGTTATTATTGTTCTGGTTACCGTTTCAGAGTTTTCCTAACACCTATTTGTTTCGGTTGTAGTGGAGCGTGGTATGGGTTACCGGGCTATTACCAGAAGTTCAAAAATTATGATAAACGTAATTGGAACTTGACTGATATTTCTCGGTTTCAGTAATCATTAGATGGGCGCATACATGCTAATGGGCACTTGAAAGAAAACTAACGAGTCTACCCCTTTGATGTTTACATAAATGCTTTGAATTCTGCGAAGAGTGGTCATTTGTTTCGTATATGCACCTGCGCATTTTTCTTTGCACATTGAAAAAGCAATCGTGCGCAACACGACACACTTTGTGTAGTTGGGCTCAACTTCATGTCGGAACATGGCGGTGTGTGCCATCCGTCGTCCTGCTAGAAGTGTGAATTAGGCGTCGAGAGCGAGGCATAGGCCTGATGACTCTTTATATGAGATGCTGACGAACGTGTCACCGGCAAGCTTTTTGTCGTATTATTATAAAGTTCCAAGGCACAGCCAAACAGTAGCATGTTGGTGCTGCTTTCAAGATGTTCTGTCATAAAACCACACAAAAAAGTCTGCATGATGTGTAAATATAATCACAATTATTTTACTTGAGGAGAGCCACAATTTCTTGGTGGAGACAGGGCATCTTCAAGTTTTTTTTTTTTGCGATCGTTGCACAACAACTAGATTTTACATTGCCCTTTGCCATGCATAAAACTAGGCACTGTCACTAAATCATATGTATTGTTTTTTTTTTCAGCCATTATCTTCTCCATAATTCACTCCGGCTGTAGAATCTCTCTGGACAATGTGCCGTTTTGAGTTGTGAAGGAGGCCGTCAAAGTCTGCATATTTGGAACGGAATACTATATGGAGACTCCAGAGAAACAAAAGGACCCGGTACGTCTTATGAATATGTGCTTGCAAACCAGGCTCATAGCCAGTCAGCGAAATGAGGAGAGGGCTGAAAGACTTGCCCCCTCCCCCCCACCGAAGTTTGTATGAAGTATCGTGTTTTCCCAAGCCTAAATAATAAAGATAAGAGCTTTTCATAGTCTTCAACAAGTACCCCCCCCCCCCCTCCTACCTCCCGCGAATAAAAGCCCTGGTTACGGGCCTGTTGCGAACGTTTCTGTCTCATGAAGGTATCCAGAAGCCATTCTATTGAAAGATTGTGTGCAGGCAGTGTAAAGAGAGGGAGAGAGAAAAGGAGAGGCAGGGAAGTATCAGACCAATATAACTGGCTTGCTACCCTACACGTGGGATGGGGGAGAAGGAAAGAATAGAGGCAGAAAGATAGCACAGGAACCATGATGGGATGCGAAGCAGCAGCGTCGCGCATGTCGTTGGCGTCACGGGTTGAACGGCGCTAACGCGGCTGCTGCGGTAAGCACTGAAAGATTAGTTTGAAGCGATGGCTGTCGTAGGTCTTGTCGCTTCTTTGGAGCGACAGCCGGGTAATGCCCAAACGCTTCTGCGGATGTTTCGGCGGGAGATGTAGCGTCGTTTTCCGGCGTCTTGAGGCGCATTTATCGCAGATAAACGAGCCGAAAGACGGTTACCACTCAATGCGCGATTGTGCGTTGCGAATGGTGGAAAGGGTCAAGCTTGAGAGAGGTGGCCCAGACTTGGTTCAAGGCGTACGTTAGGCGCGAGTCAGGTTTATTGCGCGTGAACCGACGAGTCGGTGGTGTAGCGAGCGGTGCTCGCGGTAGCGGAACGAGCGTCGGTAGCGGCAGATGTTGCGGGCAAACGGATGATGCGGCAGCTGTGGGCGCTGCGGTGAGCGTGTGGCTGGCGAAGGAGAGAGTGACGTTAGCGCGCACTGCGAGGGTAGCGTGACGTCAACGCGTAGCTGTAGCGTGACCTACTTGGCACCGCTTCAACACCGCGGGAGCGTGCTGTGGCGTGTTTGTGCGGACGCACGGAGGTACAGAGTTACACAGGCAAGTCAAAGAGCTGCTTTGCATCTGAAATGTGTAAGAGCAAGCCGAGTGCTCCACCCCTTCTAGGAATATATATGAAAATTCTCTGCCTATGGATAAAATGTTGACTGTGGAGGCGCTTGTACGCACGCGGTGTTTCTTTGATAACCGTCGCAAATGCCCTAAATGCGTTTTTGGTGCCACGCACATTATGATAGCCATTTTATGAGCACTGATATCACGCTACAGTGGCTGGAATACTAAAAGTGTGATCACCGCCAAGCGGCTGAAATGGGAGGTAGGGATGCCGCTTTGCGATGTTTCCGCTAGGTGGCGCGCGCTGTCGTATACACGTCAGGCTTTCAGGCTGCGCACGTTGTTCAACGCTGCAACTCGCCGGTCAAACGTGATTCTTTTGCCTGTTTAAGCTGTTCTTTCGTGCTGCACTTGCTCTTCGGACAGCCTTCTCGTGTCTACGTTAAGTCTTTTGCGGAGTGTGTGCCATGAGCAGACGTCAGAGCCACTGTTTTGTGCCCAAATGCTCAACTGGGTACAAATTGTGCAAGCAGAAGCTTTCATTGTTTGGAGTTCCGAAAGACGACCATTTGTTCCAGCAGTGGCAGCGTATTATACCAAGAGCAGACATGCCTTAGGAAAAGAACGCTGCCGTCAGCGAGCTCCACTTCGATCAGCAGTTCATCTCGCGCTACTTCGAGCACGTTATTAACGGTGAGGTAGTGCGTTTGGACAGAGCTAGGCCTGTACTATTGCCGCATGCCGTCCCAACGATCGTTCCAAATGCTCCTTTCTACCTCTCGAAACATGTGGCACAAAAAAGAAACCCCAAGGAGAGATCACACCCACCGCTTCTGATTCCTCAGAAAAGACGTCGAAAGGACGACGACCGGGAGCCGCAAGAGGAGCCGCAGGATGAACCGGAGCCACCCGACCTTCCAGTTGCACCCGTTCACGACTACAAGCACGTTCCACTTCCTTCAAATCGGCGGGGAAGGCACGTATTCAGTGAGAAACCGCTAAATGTCACCTACAGCTTGCGCACGCCTAGCTCGGACATGAGCCTTCTACACGCAGAGAAACTTGTTAAATTTTGTGCTAGTAAAAGTCCCATAACACATGAAGTATTTGTGCGTGGTGTGAAAATTTCGATGAATGGGCCATATGAGCCAGCTTCTCTTCTGGAGACTGTTGATGCCATGCCAGTGTGTTCAGGGGCAAGCTTGTTTTGCGAGTTTCCTTTTGCATCATCTGGTAAGAACTTGAAGGTCTGGAATGGGAAGCCCTATCATCACAAGTGTAAAGGTACCTCAAGTCAAGATGAAAGACGCTGCGTGAGTTGCAAGTACTTGAGAAAGCTCCTTGTCAATCAGAGATACTGGAAAAAGAAAACAGCAAGCAAACTGACCCATGCAACAAAGCTCAAAGCTAAAGCTGAAACGTACGCCGCCTTAGAAACAAGGTGAAGACTCTCGACCAGACCATTGCACAGCTAAAACTAGAGAATGAAAAAATTGAAGAAAGCGCACTCTTGAGCAAAATAGACAAGCTCCCACCCAAACAGAAAAAAAACGCTATAATGCAGTGTTTTGAAGCTGCAAGGCGCGAGTCCCGAAATGGCATGTGCTACAACCCGGAGTGGATATTGGAGTGTGTCATCATGTACATGAAGAGCCCACGACTTTATGAGCATGTGCGTAAGGAGAAAATTTTTGTGCTACCCAGTCGTACATGCCTCAGAGCATTCAAGAAGAAGTATGACACGTGCTTTGGTTTTAATAAATGTGTCCTCTCGGGCATTTCGAAGAAGAGTGCTAATATGGAAGACTTTGAACGTCATGGTGGACTGATCGTTGACGAAATGAATCTTGCAGAAAACTTTGGTGTTCAGCGGGGAAGTGGAAAAGTTGATGGATTTGTAGACCTTGGTTCTTTCACTCCCGAGGCTGACAAAAGTGTTCCATGTGATCATGGTCTTGCGATAATGTTTCAATCTTCGTCAGGTTCATGGCACCATATCTTGGGTGTATTTGCATCTAGAGGCAATGTGAAAGCCCCACTGATTTCCAAAATCATTTTAGAAGCAGTTATCTTGGCAGATAATGCTGGCCTCAGGGTAGACTATGTGACGTCAGATGGAGCATCTTGGAACCGTGCAATGTGGCATCGATTTGGCATATCTGGTTCGGCATCAGCTATCAAGCTTTCAGCACCTCATCCAACTGACGTCAAGAGGCGGCTTTTCTTACTGTCTGACTCCGCATTCAGTAAAGTGCATCAGGAACGGCTTCATCAAAAATGGCTATAAAACACCAGATGGGCACATTGATGTTAGGCCAATCAGGACAGCTCACGACTTGGACAAGTGTGCTACAACGTTGAAAGCTATGCCGAAGATTACAGAAGTGCACTTGAACCCCAGCAACTTCGAAAGTTAATTATGCATTTCATCTCTTCAGCCTTGAGGTTACACGTGGGCTTTTCTTATACAAAGAGGCAATCTCAAAGTCATGTTCATATAGAGAAGCGACAGAACAATTTGTTCGCTTCATGGAAAAGCTAATTGTTGTGATGACATCCAGAGTGTCTTCAACGGCACTGAGAAAAAATTCTGAACAGGAAAGAGTACTGCAGGGTGTTCTAGCATACCTAGACCGCTGTGAAGCCTGCGCCGGACCTACGAAGGCAGGTTTTTTGTCTGCTAGCACTGCAGAAGGTCTAAGAGTAACTTTGCAAGGTACTTTGGAACTTTTAACATACCTGCCAGAGGAAGTGCAGTACAAATATTTGTTGACTTCACGCCTCAGCCAAGATCCAATCGAAAAGCTATTTGGAATAATTCGTCAGTTATCCGGATGCAACGATCATCCCACATCGACCCAGTTCCTTACTGCCGTGAATTCTCTTCGCTTTTACAATCTGGTAAAAGCACCAGACATGGGCAACTGTGCAGGTGGCACACTTACGTCATTAGTTGGAACTAATGAAGTGGCCAACCATGTCGACAATTTAGTGGACACTGGAAACCTGGACGAAGCTTCAAGTGTACTACAGGCATCGACTGTCCTTTCTGACCATGTGTGTCCTGTGCAAGTCAGTGACGCAAGACTGTTGTACTATTTGGCTGGCTATGTGGCGCGAAGGAAAGTTATGGCAACGAAATGCCGGGAATATTTTGAGCAGCGGCTCACATCGCTCGAGAACTCAGATAAGGAACTTGCGTCATTCACAGCGTTCTGAACAGGAGCGTTGGAGGGCTCTTGTACCCATCACCTGAGCTATTTTCATTTGTGGAGGCACTGGAGGACACATTTACATTGTGGTTCAGTTATAATAAGCCCCAAAGGGACACTATAGTTGAACTTCTTAATTCAATGCAGACTGTACCATCCGTAGGGTGTGACTCACACAAGCAAAATCTGACGAGCAACATAATCAAGTTTTATGTTCTCACACGGCTTCACTTCTTCACGAAATCTCTAGACAAACAGAGAAGTTCTGCAAGAGAAAGATCAAAGCACCTCAAGCTTCGAAGAACGATGTGATGTGCATCACACTGTAGTGCGCTAGCTTTGTTCCCTACTATGATGCCCCCAACTTCAAATAAAATTTGTAAGAAAAGTAAAACGCTGTCCGATTTTTCGTGCAGTTGTTAATCGAAAAATATTTTTACGGTGAATACGCAAGGATAATTAAGTCATTAAAATTTATGTTATGCAAAATTTTAAGTATAACAACATTAAAAAATTGATATCAGTGTCACAGTAACATTTTGTGCTTCTTGAGCTTGCTTATACCCTTGCGAAATGGCAATTGCTCCAAAATGTTAATCGGTTACATTTCTTAGCACCAAGGTACGATCGCTAGCAGTAGCAAGCTTAGCTGGCCGCGATGTTTGCGATTGATGTAAAGCTTCACTTATGATGCTATGGGTATGGTCACACCATGCGGTGATAATGTTTGATAATGTCTGCCGCGAAGTTCATTTATATATGATGCACTTACGCCCTGCAATATAGTAGAGGCACATAAAATTTACGGTACAACAGCCTTGACATGGCAGCTTAGCTGCAGCGAGCCGCCGAGTGAGCGACGTGTAAGCTACGACCAGCGCCACCTAGACAGTGCCGGTCGAGGCATCGGTGCAGAGCGTCAGCGCAGGCGGCGCGGTCTTCACACTTCCCCTATTCTAGCCACTGCAATCACGCGCTCCGCTATGTTTTCATGCAATGGCCGCCGCAGAGCGAGTTCAGAGCTAACTCGCCTGCCCGAGAAATCCGGGCAATCCTGCATAGCACCACCAGAGAGCACCGCTCACTGCAAAACAACGCACTTTGGAGAGCCGTATTCTGTACTTTCGCTGGCGTCGGATTTGGCGCGTATGACGCCACCAGCGAATACGCAAATACTAAAAGCTTCGCTTAGGGTGATCGTCATCGCCAACATACTTAGTGCGGATGGTTAGTCAGCAAAGCTGAAACGTGCGACCCCGGTGTTTCTTAGCTAAATAATCACAACTATTGACTAAAGGAAGGAAGAAAAATAGGAGGAAAAGAGCGGCAGAAAGGTTAACCAGCCTATAGGCAGCCGGTTTGCTACCCTGCGCATGGGAGGGGGATGGGGGGGATGAAAAATAGAGAGGGAAGAGAGATAAACACAGATATCCGTAAGTTGTCGGGCTGTCGTTCTTCGTGATCATGTGAATATCGATCCGTCGTCGCGTAGGGCGAGTCGGGACGGAGCCGAAGTAGACATGCGGGCTCCCATCTCGCGAGCCTCCAGACGATGCCTGCATTCACGTTGATGTACACGCGCGCACACTCAGTCATAGTCCAGTCTTGTCTTCCGCGGCGTGTGACATTGCTGTTACAGCCGCTTGTTCAAGTCCGTGTCGCGCAGGAATTTCAACAGAGCTTTTGTCACCGTCTGTTGCAATGTCTTCTTTCGGGCACTTGAAAAAATAGTGTCCACAGACATTTGGCTGTTGTCGATGCGTGCAAGAACGGACGCCATGACAAACAACTTTATTTGGTCTTGAGAGGCAAGGCAGCGGGCCAACTATATAGGTCCCCACCCAGCCGTTGGCTAGTCCCATGTCGGAACAGAGAGGCCATGCCTCTCCGCTCGTTCACGGGCCCTCTGGACAGCCTGAAGCTGGACGTCTTGACTGGGGTCTGTGATTGCCGTCGTCCAGTCTTCTTCTGTTTTAAAATCCTGTAACGCAGGGCACTGCCAGAGCATGTGACTCAAAGAGCAAAATTCACCACAATCTGGGCAAAGTGGATCAATATCCGGATGAAGCATGCTCAGAAAACCCCTAGAGGGGTAAGACCCCGTCTGGAGCATGCGGAGCGTGCTTGCTTATGATCTGTGGAGCTTATGATGGGGAAAGGGAAAAGACTGTCGCTCTCCTCTGTAATGAGATGTTATCTCGTGAAAAGTAACGAGAGGATCACTGTGGACGAGCTCTCCCGAACTCACCCGAGAGACCACCCCGTCGCGGCTTGTGAAACCTCGCGCACAGTCGTGGGCTATCTCGTTTGGGTGCAGGTGACCCGGCAGTACGTCTGGTCCCATGTGAGCGGGAAACCAGACTATGTGATGAATAACATCTGAGGGGGGTTTGCTGTGGAGAATTCTGGCTGCCTCTGTGGCTATCAATCCCGATGCGAACGCCCTAACGGCCGCTCGGGAATCGGTGTACACCGTGGTGCGTTTCGTGTCCAGTAATGCCAGCGCTACAGCAGCCTGTTCTGCTACATCGACCAAGGAGGTCTTCACTGAAGCTGCCGAGACAAGTTCTCCCCTGTCATTGACGACTGCCACGGAAAACCTGCTGCCGCCGGCGTGGCGCGCCGCGTCCACAAATGTCTCTGTTCCGGAGAGGTTCTTTATGAAAGACCTAGCCCTCACCAACCTACGACCTTTATTGTGTTGGGGATGGATGTTTCGTGGAAGAGGGTCAACAATAAAGGAATTCCTTGTTTGATAATCAAGCTGCGTAGTTTCTCCCTGATTGAAGATAGGACGGAGGCCTGCCGCATCGAGCAGTTTTCTTCCTGTTTTAAAACTCGATAACCGAATTATTTGTGCTGACCTTTGCGCTTCAATTAACTCCGAAGTGGTGTTGTGCACTCCCAATTTCATGAGTTTTTCTGTGCTAGTCGTGATTGGGACGCCGAGCACCTTCTTGACACTTTTGCGCATGAGCGTGTCCAATTTATCCCTTTCCGTTTTGGTCCAATTGAGAGCCGCCACTATGTATATGATATGGCTCATGAGGAAAGCGTGGTGGGCCCTAAGGAGGATATCCTCGCCTATGCCGCCCTTCTTGTTGGACACCCGCATAATTAATCTCAGAATGTTCTCTGTTTTTGTGGTGAGATGGGCTATAGTCTTTGCGTTGCATCCCTTAGAGTCTAATAAAAGCCCCAGAATTTTCATAGAATTGACTCTAGGAATTGTGCGACCATCCTTGGTGCAAACGCTAATGGGCACCTGATCGAGAGGGGTGAGTCCCCTAACACCTCGTCTAGCCTTTCTGTACAGCAGGAGTTCCGACTTTTCCGGCGAAAGCGCCAGTCCCGTACCTTCCAGGAAAGACTCTGTAACGTCCAGAGCCTCCTGTAGAGCTTGTTCAACCGCCGCCTCCGATCCTCCGGGACACCAGATTGTAATGTCGTCAGCATATAAAGCGTGTCCGACATTAGGAACTTTAGAAAGGCTTGCCGACAGCTTGCGCATGGCTATGTTGAATAGAAGGGGGGAGATAACTGCCCCTTGGGGAGTACCCCTTCGTCCGAGTTTGAAAGGCTCCGACACTGATTGTCCCAATTTTATTGCCGCCGTCCGACTCTCGAGGAAAGATTCAACGAAGGAGAAGAATTTAACTCCCAGGTTCAAAGCCGATATCTCCTTAAGAATATAGTCGTGTTTGACAGTATCGAATGCTTTAGTGAGGTCCAGTGCGAGGACCCCTTTTACATCTTTGCTTGGAAAGTCAATTATGTGTGTTTTGAGGAGGAGCATGACATCTTGCGTGGAAAGTGAGGGCCTGAAACCTACCATATTATATGGAAATAGGTCATTCCTCTCGATGTAGCGCGATATCCTGTTGTGTACTGCATGTTCTGCTACTTTGCTAAGGCAAGAAGTAAGGGAGATCGGGCGGAGGTGATCTAAGCTGGGTGATTTACCTGGCTTGGGGATTAGGACCACTGTGGCCCTCTTCCAAGTTTCTGGTACGACGCCCTCCTCCCATACCCTGTTTATCTCCCTCACTAAGGCCTGAATGGCTTTATCATCCAAATTTCTTAAGAGCCGATTCGTAACTCCATCGGGACCTGGGGCAGACCTTCCGTTTAGGCTGTGGAGCACTTCCCTGATCTCAGCTTCCGAGAAGGAAGCGTCCAACTCTGGGGAAGGCACACCCTCATATCGGTGGGGGACAGAAGTTGAGCTCTGGCTAAGCGGAAGGTACTTGTTGGCAAGTATCTGAAATTGGGAAGCTTCTGAGATGCCTGCCATTTTCTCCTTATTAATAAGTCGGTCTATGGCTAGTTTCTGATTGCCTTTGGATTGTCCATCATCTAGGAGGTGTTTGAAGAGGGTCCAGTTGCCTCCTTTGCGCATTTTCCCGTCCGCAGCCGAGCAGGCGTCCCTCCATTGTTGTTTATGGAGTTCGGAGCAGTACTCCTCAATATGCCGATTGAGCTCCGCAATCTTTTTCCGTAGCCTGCGATTTAGCCTTTGTTTTTTCCATCTCTCGATGAGAGAGCGTTTGGCGTCCAGGAGGTGCGCTAACCTTGCATCCATCCCCGGACATCAAATTCTGTTACTATTTCTTTGGTGGCCTTCTCGACATCCTTCTGGATTTGTACAAGAAGTTCACTGAAGGTGTCATGTACTGACTCATCTTCACCTCTGATTTGCCTAAAAAGGTCCCAGTCTATATATTTATAGGTTCTTGGGGGTGGTGCTCTTATTTCCATCCGGAGTTGTATGATGCTGTGGTCGCTTCCCAAGTTCTCCTGCAAGCTTGGACCACTCGACCACCGCATTTCTAGTGAAGCTGAGATCAGGCATCGTGTCTCTGGCGACCGAGTTTCCCAGCCTCGTGGGAAAACGCGGGTCGGAGATAAGCGTTAGGTTTAAGTCTATACTGGCTGCAACTAGATTGGCCCCTTTCTTTGTCCTCGTAACATAGCCCCAGGACGGATGAGGAGCGTTGAAATTCCCAGCTACTATTAAAGGGTGCGATCTGGCGGCAGTTGCGACCCTATGAAGGAGTGAGCGGATATTATGTTTATAAGCCGAAGGAGGGCTATATAGGTTAAAAACGAATATGTTGCTTCGGGTTTTGCCGTTGGGAATGATTTCAATTAATTGTGCCTCGAGACCGGATCTCTTATCCGAGTCGCAAATTTTGACTTCGTGCTGCTCAAAGGAGGTATCTTTCCTGACCAACGTGGCGATACCTCTGCCATTTGCGCCTTTTTGGCTAATCGAACGGTAGCCCGAGAGAACTACCTTCTCGCTAAGGGTTTCCTGCAAGAGCAGGACGTGCGGCATTGACGCCTGTGCTTTGATGAGCTGCAGTAGAGCAGCTTTACGCCTTAAGAAACTTGCGCAATTCCACTGCCAGATAATTATGTTTCCGGTTTGGCCCGCCATTTTGAATATTATTGAAGGAACATAGCCTGCGGCGAACTCGTAGCGTCCGAATCCTGCTGCACTATCTTGGCTTTTGCAATCGTACCAGTGTTGGTCGTCTTGAGTTTGCTAGAGTCAATCATTTTCATTTTAGATTCGAGGATTCCTACTCGACGTGTCAGGTGGGAGACGCTCCCGTCCATACGTTCGATGGTGCTAGATTGAATGGCTAAGGCCTCTCTCACCTGCTTGAGCGATTCCTCAATCGCCGTTAAAGACGCGAGTACATTTTTCTCAGGGACCTGAGCGGGGGACTCGTCACTTTGCATTGCCTCGCTTTCCGCGATCGCGGGGGGCGAAACGGCCTTGCGCTTATTCGACCCTCCTGCTTGAACCGGTATGGGTGTGGCTACTTCACGGGGTTCACGCGAGTTGCGGAAGAGCTCGAACTCGGTCCTCAGCGTTCGTAGTGCTTCTTTAAGTTCTGCATTTTCTTTTTTAAGCATTAAAATCTCTGATTGTTCTCTTTTTGCTCTGGTAAAATGCCCTGCGTTACCTCTTGGCCGCTTGGGATGTTCATCCTGGCCTTGTCCGCCCAAGACATTTGCTTCTGAACGCCAGTGACTGTCTTTGGATGTCATACAACGGACAGTCGCACGGGATGTGGTGTAGCACGTTTTCGCAACGACAGGCATCGCAGAGAGCATCTTCGGCCATTCCTATGACAAATGAATAAGATTTTGTAGATGCCACTCAAGTGTCTCAAATATTAAGGAGAACACCTTATAGATGCCTCACCGAACAATAAATTTAGCCTTTGGCGATGACTGTTCCACGGCGTCAGCGCCAAATCATGCAAAAATGATTATCTTAGGATGAAGTCAATACGTCACGAATTAGAGCGTGAGTTCATGTGACGTAACAGCACATGATGCCTTTGTAGCGCCCTTTTTTGGGCGGCCTACAATACCGGTGAGCAAATGACCAGAGGGAAGAAAATAAAGACGTTAGAACCAAACAAGTATATAAAAGATTACTACGGTTGAGTGAATTCAGCAGTCTGGTCCACTTGCACACAGTGAAAACAGAATTTGATATGTAGTCGCGAAGGCAATGTCACGCAGAAGGCGTTTCTCTTTTTTAATTACTGCTGGAGCTTTTTATTTTTAAAATGCGCTTGTTAGATGAGCTATTTTACTGACAGGAATGTGAGAAGAAAAGGGGAAGCTGCATTCGGTTGGTCATTGTGTGTCCCGCGCCTCAAATGAGTGAGGCATCGCTGGGGCCTTCGGGATGACAGGAGACTGAAACTTAAGCTCTTGTTTGCAAGCCGAGGCTGTTTACGAGAATGCGCTGTTTCCCGAAACTATACTGCAGTTTTGTTGCGAGGCACGATTCAAGGGATCACGTAAGCTCGTTTCGAGATTGCTTATAATCGGCTTGCCTGATTGGTCCGTGTAAGCCGTTTTCCAATTGTTGGAAAACGGTAGTCGTCCAGGTGGTCCACGTACCCGTGGATGGGGCAAAACCTCATTTACGCAGCAACGCGGGCTCTTTCTGATGTGAGCGGACACGGGGGTCCACAATGCATCTCAACACCGACGACTGCAGTCACGCAAGCCGAGGCGTATGCCATAATTTTACTCGGTTTTGTATTTGTGATTCAGTGCACTATCAAAATTGAAATTGCGTTAGATAAGTAAACCCCCAATGAGTGCTTCCTGAAATCATCTGGTCGACCTGCCATCGTTTGCCTTGGCGGAATCACTCTTACACTTCTTCGTCTCCTTGGTCTTCAGATTCATTAAAGATCCCCGAAGGTTCACCAAAATATGGCGCAATATTCACTTTTTGTTTATTTAATTGTTTTCTATAGTTCAGCATTGTTAAAGTTATCTACTAAATTTAAAACTACGTAACATTGGGCAATTACCCAGAGTGTGTATGTGCCATATTCTGTAAGGCTTAAACAAGCAAATCAACAAACGAAAACGCCAGACCTGTGTGGAACGCGCAAGACTGTCACAGCGAGAGCTAGAAGAGCGGCCTTTAAAAGCCTTTTCTGAACACTCTTTGGGTAACTGCTACAAGCACGCTGCTGGGTACCCACTACTCCATAAATAATCATAATTTTTGTGTAGTAGGCCAGCACTCCGTATGCTATCCTTCGTCATTCTTTGGAGAAGCGTGGTATCCGATACACACTTGTTAGGAATTTTGTACAATTTTTGTACGCAGTGGCTGACGATGATGAGGAAATGTGCCTGAAGTGGGTATGTGCCACAGTCAACAAGTAATTAAGATAGATAACTTTATTGTACACCGAGGGAGGAGAGTCGGGTTTTACCCCGACGCCCCTGCGGGCCGCTCCCACGTTGGAACAGGCAGGGAGTACCTGCCTGCGGCATCGTGGGCCCCTTGGATTGCCCGAAGCTGACGGTGACGATCCGTACTTTTGATGGCGGAATAAAACCCTTGTCTTGGGATGATTTGCGCCTTGAGTTCCTTGGGTATGTGGGGGCAGTCCCACATCATGTGCTCAAATGTACACACACACCCACAGTCCGGGCAGTCAGGAGATATATCCATATAAATAGATACATTAGCTGGGCAGGGGTAAACCCCTGTCTGTAGTAGTCTGAGCGTGACTTCTTGTCCTCTGGTAAGATGCGAATGGGGTGGAGGAAAGACCCTACGACTCAAACGATAATGTGAAGTGACTTCGTTAAATGTCGCTAGAACGTCCCGCGACCCTCGATCAGCCGCACCCCCATCCAGAGGATCGGCCCCGGGCGGGGCGGAGCGGTCCAACGTGCCAGGGCCGTGAAGCCCCGCGCGGAAGGCAAGTCCTCGCGCCCGGGCGTGGGCCAATTCGTTGGAGTTGGTGATGCCGCTGATCGTGGAGCCCATATGGGCCGGGAACCAAATGATCTCGTGTGGAGTGATGGTCCTACCTCTGAGAATTCTAGCAACAGGTGGGGAGACCCTGCCAGAGGCAAAGGCTCTAACCGCCGAACGGGAATCAGAATAGATCTGAACACGGGATGAATCCAAAAGCCCTAGTGCGATGGATACCTGTTCAGCTATTGCTGGGGAGGTTGCCTTGACAGAGCATGCCGACATTACTGTACCTCGCTCAGAGACCGCAACGGCCACATAACAATTCCTATCCGCACGCGCAGCGTCCGTGAAGGTCGACGATCCTGACTTCGAGTGCACCTGCTCCAAAATTAAGTAATTAAGAACAATCGTTTGTAATGGGTTCGAGCATTGGACGACCCATGAGTTACGCAATTTGCATTGCGCCACGCCTGGCTGTTCATTTGATGTTCTAAAACGCTTTATTAGTTATATTAACGCAACTCCTTTCCCTACATCAAACAAGTTTATTAACGAGTTCCAAGCAATAGCGTGGATCAGTCAGTAAAGAAAGAAACAAACAATAGCGCGGTTCACTGGTAGAATACTCGGCTGACATCCAGCGGACCCGGGTTGGAACCCTATTGTGTCAGTGGTGTTTTTTATATACCGAGTTTTTTTCTCTTTCAATACTGGTTATGGACACAGGTGGTCCATGGCGGTGGCGGATACGGCGGTGCGTGTGACTTGTGTTTCAATGTCATAACAGCTTTCGCTGTAAAAAAGCAGTGCCAGCAGGAATCATGACTTCTGTTGCCTGCTCCTTAAGACATCAACGGAGAAGAGAGAGAAGATGGCTTCCGCTCACTATAGTCATCTTAGGAGAATGCACGAGGGACCCTTACGAGTTGATGATGATGCCTCAAATATGGCTCATACCCACGCTTCTTCTTCTTCTTCTTCTTCTTCTTCTTCTTCTTCTTCTTCTTCTTCTTCTTCTTCTTCTTCTTCTTCTTCTTCTCTTCTTCTTCTTCTTCTTCTTCTTCTTCTTCTTCTTCTTCTTCTTCTTCTTCTTCTTCTTCTTCTAATATGACACACACCCTTGGAAGAGTGTGTACTGTGTGCCGGGAGGACAGGATTAGAATTTAACATTGTAATAGCAAGTAATTATTCAGTTTGCGAAGAAAAGGCAGGAGTGGGAATCGCATCTTCATGGTTGGATTGGTATTATTCAATACATATACCCGATTTCGCACCTATTTATCAAGCGGAATCGCTTGCAATTGCCTTAGCATTATGGACATTGTCACTGTCCATAGCAAACGCTGTCATTCTTACAAACTGCCTGTGCGTCTGTTCTTGAATAACCGCACCAAATATGCTGAATGCTTTAAAAGTTTTATAGGCGAAGCTCCTTAGGGTTCGGGTCTGTTCATATACCGTTGGTGTATGTAGCCACAGGGATTGCGAGATGGGAGATGGCGGTACTTGGAGTGTTCACTAGATAGACGCATGGACGGACACATGGACAGACAGACTAGAAGGCGGATGGACAGATGAATGGATGCGGGGACGTACGGACAGATGGACGCATGAACGGACGGACGCATGGACAGACGGACGGATGGACTCATGGACAGACGGAAGCAAGAATGAACGGACGGACGAACGCTTCGCCCCACTCATCATCATTCACTCCGTGGATATGCTGTGATCTTTTTATCTCCTTAACCGAAGACATTTAATTTCACCTCATTCGCTTGGTATGCTCACCAGGTCATAAAGGTTTAACCCGCAATGAAGATGCACTTGCAGTGAGCTCGCATAATGGTCCCATAATTTCTATATTGCCGACGCTAGCATTTATCGCCGTGGAACCATTTGACAAATTTGCCTTATTGGACAAATTTTAAAAGTTTGAAAAAGGTTGAAACTTTGAAAAGTTGAGTTTTCTCCTCTTAAGTAGTCTTGGACAAATCAATGGTGTTCCTATAGAAGGGCGGAAATATAAATTACGAGACTACGATGCAGAGTCCCCCCACCGAATTTTTACCTATAAATGTCTGGTCGGGCACAGTCACGTACCCTTATGCCTCCACTGCAACGAGAGTGACTCTCTGTACAATTTTCTCTTAACATGCAGGTGATTTGCGAATCAAAGGAAAATAATGTTATAGGAACCTTTCTGCGGGTTCAGCTTAGATTTAGTCCTTCCGGTTATCCCTTCCTTTGGAGCAATTGAAAAGGGATTCAGCCACAGGAACGTTTGCGAAGCCGTATGCTATCCCCCCCCCCCCCAAAAAAAAAGCGAGAAAAAGTGTTAAGGTTATACATAAATTCACTTAATTTTCAACTCCATTAGCTTGTTGGGCTTTCTTTTTCATCCCTTTTATTTATTATATATGCAAAAGATGTTAACCCATTTGTTCTTTGTTTAAACATCCCTATAGCTAAACGTATTTAGCTAGTAAAATAATTCTTTGTTAAAGGTACTGTTCGTTTCATAGCCGATCCCCCATGGCGGGCTGCGACAGGCATCTAAGGGCCAATCAAGGGGGTTTAAAAAAATTGCTGGAGGGGAAATTCTTGCACACGACTAAAGCCGTGCCAACCGTAAGATGACGGCTGCGGCAGCCATCTTACAAAGGGCATGATGAACCGTTGGCGTTCGGCGTTTGAGAAGAAACGTTTTCGTCGCACGCCGAACAAGTTTACCGTGGCAACATTTTCGGGTCAGATAGAATTCAAAGTGCGTCCTTGTGCTACTAGTTTTAGTAAACCTTTCATTCAGGGCAAAGTTTATTAGAGAATAAGTCACCGATACTCGTCTCTGCGGAATATTTTCTTCAAAACAACTATCTTTTCCTTCATATGTAACGTAGTCTTCAGACTAAGAAATCAAAGTCACTTGATGTCTAAGTGGGCACTACCAGAAAATAGCCTATTTCTGAGATCTTTGGAGGGCAAAGAATTGCAGCAACCTTTTTTAAACCTCCTTGAGGCCAACCAACCAAACAGAAGAAAATTGGCCGAGCAGAAGGAAAATTCTTCCAGTAAAAACAGTATAATCCATAAATATGAATTGGTACCACCTTTGCGCTCCCTTCCTATTTAGTGGACAATTAGTCATTTGTGAGATTTACCCAAATCGTGTGGCAGATGCACACCAGAAGTTTCTTGGGCACATGAGATAAATGAACTTATGTTTTGCCTAACCGGAAAAAAATGAGTTTGTAGCGAACTGTAAACATTACTAGTACCTGTTTCCCTCGTAATACCACACTGATAAATTATGGTTCATTGCGACATCTTTAGCTAGTGCAGTTTAGTTTGTCACCGGGAGGGCGCACTCATCACGTGGGTATCACCATATTTGGAGAGATCGAAAGGACAGCACGCAGAAGAAGAAAACACCCAGTCATGGCTGCCGTTCTCCCGGAGAACACAGACGTGTCCCACGGGCTCAAGACCAGCGACGGCGTCTCTCGGTTGCCGCGTTCAGAGACCAGGCACCCCCACTGTTGCCGCTGGTAAGCCTCAAGCTAAGCGGGCGCACGATAAGCAAATTAACCGTATACCTGAGCGCCTTCAACAGCTCCTCAGTTGGCGCTCGATGAAATTCACTAGGTGTGTTCACTTGCATGTTTTCACCATTCATGCCAAATTGGGCAGACTTGAGAGTTTCGCAGATCCTTTTCAAATAAATTCTATAGCTTGCATCGAAACGCTCACCCGCTTGCCAGAAATAATGACAACATTGTGCGTGTGACGATGGCTTTTACCTGGTGAATGTGATGGACCTGACGCGCCACTGCAGCGTCTGCTTGTCTGCTATGGATTGTGCAGGTTTGGCCGGCGCTTCCTTGGTTGTGTTCTAGTAAAGGCGGGACAACTTCAGGAAGAAATTAAGCGCTTGTTGCTTCATTGGCTGAGCGTGCGATTTCTTTTTCCGTGTTGGTGGGCGTGCGATATGTGAAAGTGGTGTTGGGTTGTGGGCCACACATGATTTGCCATATCGTCACCGTAACAGCGTAATCCGTTTTAGCCGATCGTGGTGGACGGCATGGACAAGTAGTGGCATCTGGCGGGCATTATGCGAAATCAGACAGGTGCGGGCAAATGTTCACGTCATACGTAGAAGCGCACTCGGATTGGTTTCGGTTTCGGTATTACGATTCTCGCTAAGTAAAATTTTTTTTTCAATATTGTTGAGCATTTTAGCTACGGGGCGGTTGGTAAGAGTGTCTCGGGAACATAAAAGCACTATTATTCTGACATGGTAAAAAATCACCGGAGTTAGCCCTTGAACATCTTCAAGATGTTCACAAAACAACTTTCCACGTTCCCGTGAGATGCAAAAAGAATCAAAAAGACTTCAATAATGTCCTATTCTTTCGCCCTTTATTCCAATTCTTCGGTGATGCAATGTGTGTGCGGTAAAATTTCACATTCAAAGCAGAGCTAGAAACAGAACCGCAAGACAAAGACCTCTGGGCATGGCGCTAGCCTTGTCCTGGGATCCTCTTTGGTGTTTACACCTTTTGCATTGCCTTAAATTTGGACCTTAAAAATGGGTTCGCACGAAGGAACGGAAGCGGAATTTTCGCAGCGGACGGTGAAACACGTGACTTGCGCGTCATCGAAACGTGCCGTTCTCGCTTCATCCGCTCTCCTCCGCTCGCGGCATGGATGGAAAGGTGTCGCCGCTATTTCGATCTGTCTAAGGTCCCTAGATGAAACAAGTTTCCAATTAGCGACACCCTCCCTTTTCCTCCTCGCTTATTTGCCTGAAGCGCCCCCTAGAAGGTTCAAAACTTTCATCCAAAAGCGAATGTTTGGGTTCTGTTGCTACGGTGAATAGATGTAAATGAAACAAAATGGAATGAAATAAGACGTAGAATAAACAGTTACCTTTATGAACATAAACGGCACAACACAAGAGCAAGCGGGATGTGCGTTGCTCAACCGGCAAAGTTGTGCAGTTTCATACTTTACACCACTAGCCATGGCGTCTCGCGTAGCACATTTTAGTTCCACGGCCGTGGTATTTCGGCCAGTTTTAACTAGTCCACTTCTCCGATTGTGTTTTGTTCGTGCTGTGACACAGTGAACGTGCTTCTTGCTGTATCCTGTAAGTGGCCACAGGGCGTGACGTTGTCACGATTGATTACAACCGGCTTGTGCACACGCAAGAAAAAAAAAACTACGAACAGACTGGTACGAACACTCGTCCAGCAGCACTGCGATGACGTTTTTTTTAAATGTGCCCATTTGGACAATCGTGAAGCCAAGTGAATCTAATGCGGTGCTAGGAACTTCCTGAAAAGTGAGAGTTCTACTGGTGAGGTGTCTCGAAGCAGCGCGTTTCGGCTCAAGAGGGAACTGGTCAAGAGTGAAATGTTTCTGAAGGTGCGTTGATTACAACCTACAGCTGCTCTGTATACGTGCATACCCACATGTATTTTTACCAACTGGCATGCACTAGACATGCATTAGACGCGCGCCTGGCGTTTCAATAAAAAGCGACAAGTGAGCTCGCTTCGCAGATCCGCGTCGACATACGTTGACGGAGTTGCACGAAAGCATTCGCGTGAAATGGTTCGTAGTTGCACTTCATGGTGCGCTTCATCTCGGAAAGCACGAGGTAAGTTGAAGAGAGCGAAACCATTTTCTGTTGTTTACGGCCGTTTGATGGTCGTCTGCTCTCAATCGAGAGAATTCAGCGTCAAATGTGTCAACATTGGTCGGATTGGCGTGGTTAGGAAGCAGGCAGCCGCCACGTGTTTTATACTCAGCGACAACTTTTCTTGGCACTGAAGGGAAAGCTACGGAGGCGGAGCTTCGGCACATGTAGCACCTTGCGAAGTACTCCGTTTTGGCGCTCGTCTCGTAACGCTGTGGAAAGTGACGGAAGCGCACCATCAGCATTTCATGTAGACGCAGACGGCGTTTAGCGTTTCAGGTGCACGTAAAGAGGTGGGACTTTCTCACGCTTTCAAAAACGCGAAGTCACAACAGATCAATTAAAAGAAATACGAATATCTCACTGGTGTCAGCTGCGTCTTTTCTCAAATAGCTCCACGTAGAAAATAAAGGTGGAACATATATATTTCACGTTGAAAATACAGGCGCTGCTTTGGAACTACCTTCACTAGCGGTAGGACGCAAGTGAATTGGCTCCGTAGCTCTCCCTTCAGTGCCAAGAAAAGTCGAGAGTACGCACGAGTGTGAATGCGACGTGTCCGCTGCTGCGCCGGAATAAACTAATTCTTCTATTCGGTACGCGGTGCAGTGCGATTTTGCCCTCGCGCCTGAATCCAGCTTAACAAACTTGTCCATTCTTACATACTTCTCGTGAAAATCTAACAGATTTTTTCCCCAAAGTGCTCGACAAAAGCTGATACGCTAGTCCAGCCCACCTTTGATATTGTGACGCGCCATTTCGTCTTATCGGATTTGCTCACGAAAAATTTCTACAGTGCTCAAGACCCGGACACTTATCTTTATAATCCCTTGAGCTCTAGGGATTATGGTAGGGTAGATGTGGTCGTTTTTTCTAAAAAGTGCCTGCAATGTTTTGTGTAAATTTGTGTAGGGCGTTCGTACACGTACAGGAGAGGTAGCTCAATAATAATAATAATAATAATAATAATAATAATAATAATAATAATAATAATAATAATAATAATAATAATAATAATAATAATAATAATAATAATAATAATAATAATAATTTTGAGTTTCAACGTTCCGAAACCACAATATGATCACGAGAGACGCCGTGGTGCAAAGCTTCGAAAATTGCGACCACATTGCTTTTTTAACGTGCACGTAAATCAATGTACACGAACCTCAAGCATTTTTTTTTGCATACACCAGAAATGCGGCCCGGACTCGCTACCGTGAGCTGGGGGTCAGCAGTCCAGCAGCATTGCAACTATATCAGCCTGTCGGGTAGTAGAGGCTTCCCCGTCCGTTGGCGTAGCACTGGTCACGGGGTCTTTTCGCGCGGCGAGAGTGGGACTCTGCAGGAGAGGAAGGGCTGCAGCCCGCCAAGGTGTGCGAGGGCCAGTCTCGGTAGAAAGAGGTCCCCAGTGAGAGGCGCGCAAGTATGCGTGAGGGTGAGCTTGACGAAGGGGGGTACTGGCTTCGTTGATCATTGTTTTTGACTCCATAAAAGGAGAAGTAGTGTTGGAAAGGCCTGAAAACACTACAGCCCTCATATTTTCGAACGTTATCATTGTTGCCCTTACAATATTTTGAAGATGCGGTCAAAATTAGAACCCCAGGTGGTCTAAATTTCCGGAGCCCTCCACTACGGCGTCTCTCATAATCATAGAGTGGTTTTGGGACGTTAAACCCCACATATCAATCAATCAATGCGGTCAAAATTGCGATCAAAAACACTCAAATTCTCGCAATATAAATGATAGTATAGCGTTCTCATATACTTCAGACGGACCTAAATTGTGTGATGTTTATATCAACTGCTTTAGGGAAAGCTACCATGGCCCTTTATGCAATTTACTGCGCGCGGAAAGAAGCGTTTTCAGGTTTGTTCGCTAGATGGCGTCATTATCTCTACCGTATCAACATAAGCATGGCCGATTGCGCCGGCTCGCTCGCGCTGAGTGAGTCGTGAACAGTGCCTTATCGTCCGTGTTTTTTGTTGCCATGAGCCAACAACTCGACTTTATGTGACAGACTCTTACATCGACAAAGAGATTCCCGAAATAGAAGAACAGAATGCCAGGATACAGTGGCGAGGGCGAGCCGAAAGCCAAATATCGTTCCATCATGGCAGCACCCGAGCGGTTATAGTTATAATGCATGGGCCCTATGAGTAGCCTTTTCTCTAGAGTCTGTATATTGAAGACGATAGTCTTTCTTGGGAGCCTTCGACGCAAAAGTTGTGGCCTGCCTGCCTCTCAGAGCCACGCGCTTCATTTTCCGAGATAACTGCCAGATAGCGCTCATGTCTCACGTGTGACGTGACTTGATGCGCTCGTTCGCCTTCGCTGCACGCTCGAGGCACTCTAACGCAGCGCCTCCAGAATACCAATCACCAATTTTCTTGCGCAGAATATAAAAAAATGTTCTGTTCACTCTCTCCACACGCAAGACTATCGTCTGTCGACGACATTTGCAGATTAACATGCAGATACGGGGCCAATTTTTAACTCCATCTTCAACTCACTTGGTGGATCCTGTGCTGAACGGTTGTGTCATTCGCGTCCTCCTAACGCCATGTAGCTCTGGCCGAGCGGTGCCCCGCCCTCGAATGCTTCAATTGTGTCCCCCATCTTTCCCATTGCTTTTCTCTTTTTGTCGCTCCTTTGCACCGAGTGCTTTCTCCTCTATATCTTTCTACTATACTATTCTTTTTATCCCCTTTCCCCACCCCTACAAGACAAGTTCAAGACGCTTTACTACTACTACTATACTACTACTACTACTACTGCTACTACTACTACGACTACTACTACTAGTAGTTCGTAAAGTGGAGCTGGTCGCACTTCTTTTTTGTTGTTGCGGTCTACAGTGCGTTACTTTTTCTACGTAACTTGTACTTCCTAGCTCTTCTTTTTCATATTTGAACCTTGCAGTTACTGCTTGATTTACTCATTCTGATGATGTACTCATGGCCAACAGAATGAAACGCTGCATTAGGGATTGCTTTACTCAGAAAGTTAAGTGGTCCAAACAAAACTTTGCTCAGTGCCAAAGTGACGTGTGGTCGCGGTAAAGTTTCTGGGTGATTGAGGCGCGAAGCAGAAGGAGTCATATGCAATCACGCTCAAATGCTTCATTTTTAATAACGGTCATTACCACCCACTGTCGCTTGAGCCCACTCGACTCATTGTCAATATTGCTGTTTCAGGCGATTCCCCGCCCTTCTTAGCGTGTGCCTGCTCATTGGCCTCGCGGTCTTTCTGGTCGTCAAAATCGTTTCGAATTCCTACACTGGAGCTCCAAATGGCTGTCTCGTCGCGAGCACGGACCACGGCTATGCCCTGGGAAGGCTGCTTCAGTTTGAAATCAAGGACAAGTCGTACAGCTCGGTGGCCTTCTACGGCATTCCGTTCGGCGATCCACCCATTGGGGAGAGACGCTTCGCCGAGCCCCGATGCGCCAAACCACGGGTGTGTGGTTTGTTCAACGCCACGTATCCGCGAACACCGTGCACCCAGACAGACACTCACTTAAGTCGCGAGTACATCATCAGCGCCGCCAACACCACTGAAGACTGCTTGCACATCAACGTCTGGGTGCCAGGTTCCTGCGTGAGACCTCTTCTAAGCCCGGAGAACCGCCGCGCCATCGTGTTCTGGCTCTACGGTGGCTCCTTCGTCAGTGGTGGCAACAGCCACGACTTCAACGACGGACGCTTTCTGGCCGGCTTGGGAGACGTCCTCGTCGTGATGCCGAACTACCGCCTGACCTCGTTCGGTTTCCTCAACTCGGGAACGGACCGTGGCATAGTGGGCAACATGGCGCTGTACGACCAGCTGCTGGCGCTCCGATGGGTCCGAGACAACGTTCACCGCTTCGGTGGCGACAGCGACCGCATCCTGATCGGTGGCCAGAGCGCGGGCGCCATCACGAGCTCCATGTACATGATGAGCCCCATGATGTCCCAGTACGGTCCTTACCGGAGGACTTTCCTGATGAGCGGCTCAATGTACACCCCGTTACCAAAGAACAAAGGGCAAGACGCGCGAAAGACCTTCACCAATGTGGCTACCGAAGCCGGCTGCGAGTTGGCAAGCGTCGACGACACCGCCCGCTGCCTCCGAAATCGCAGTGCGGCGGAGATCTTGGATGCCACCAAGGGCGTTGGCCTGTACCTGATGCCGGTAATAAAGGAACCCCTGTTTCCGAGTGATGTAAAATCGCTCCAGAGGCGATTCCTAAAGGCCCGAGCCCGCGACACGCTTATTTCCAGTGCTGCGACAGAAGGGCGAGCATTCTTCGAACTGCTCATGCCGAGCTTTGTAGGCACGCAGAAAAATATCACGGCGGACACGCTGAAAGAAGTGTTCCCCTATTTGTTCGGGAACGTCAAGATCCGTCTGATCAACTTAGTCATTTCTTTCCTAAGCAGTTTGTACGACCTCAATGCACCCAACTACCGTGGGTGGATTGACTTGATCGGTGACACCATGTTCCGTTGTCCAGTCGCTGCTTTCGCGAATGATATAGCCGCCACGGGGAAGAGAGTATACTACATGCAGTACACGCCCAGACCATCCTTTTCCCCGTTTTCCGGAAAGAAGGCGACACATGGAGATGAAGTGCCAATGTTGTTTGGATATCCGTACTTGTACCCGTATTTGGCAACAGACGAAGACAGAGCCATGTCCTACCGGATGATGACCATGGTATCCAACTTTGCAAAAAACGGGTGAGTGGAATGTAGATTCAAGTTTGACAGCGTGCGGGTTGTTTCCGCTAAAAAGTTCCAAGTAAGAAAAAATGAACCAGCACTACCTCTCTGCAGTTTGCGCAGTATCGTTCTGAGCCATATAGACCACGTCAGAATTTTTTTTTTGATTCGCCCACCTCGGAAATTAACAAAAATCGCTTAGTGAACTTTTTAAATAGGGACCAGAAAAAACTTCACAATACAAAACTTGTAGTGCTTAGCAAGAACGAATAAAGTTTTTAGTGGTAAGATGACTGCGCTGCCTATTTTTTCAGCCTTTGTTTAAAGTGCACAATATAAAGGAATACCACGTGATGGCCGCGTAACGCTTGGCGTTTCTGGCGCCCCCAAATGTAAGTTCAAGGAATTTTCAAAGCCTGCTCATAGACGAAAGTTGCTTGAACAGGCAGCTGGTGACCATAATGGACGTTAGGTGATGGTAGCATGGTATCACTAATATTACTGGAAAGAAAAAAACTTCAACGAAAAAGCGGCTGCCACGTGCGCATTGATTACGCCCCTCCTCACCGCGGGGCAAACTTCTGGTCACTTCGAGTGAGCATCGACCACTATAAGAAACATTGACTGCTGAAATGGTCCTGCAAAATATATATGTATGCGTTACCATGGCGATGAGGGCCACGATCACGGGTGCAAAAGAGCTTTGCAGAGGCACTGCATGCGCTGTTCTTGACAATCTTCACATGACTGCACCATACGCTCAAGGTCCCCCTCGATGAACGGCCAGCAGATGTAACTACGTGTGAGTGCCTTGCTGCGAATTATACCTGGGTGACCCTGGTGTAACTCGTCCAGAACTGCTCTCTGCACCTCTGCGGAAATGACTACTCGCGTTCCCAGCAAAATGCATCCTTGATGCAATGTGAGTTGATTGCGTCTGGCGAATTATTGTTTCAGTCGATCATCAGTAGTAAACATTGGCCAACCTTTGCTTCTGCATTCTTTTACTTTCGCCAGATCACTATCCTGCTTTGTGGCATGCGCGATTCCTTTGCTCGACACTGTTAGAGAGGCAGCCGCAAAGAATAGGAAGTCTCTTCGGTTTCCTACGTTTCGTCCTTCGCACATGGTATAGCGACAAATGGGAGTGAAAATAAGGTTCTGTGTTATCGGCTGACTTTTCAAAGAGAAGGTCGCATCTGTATGTCGACTACGTCACCACTGTAGGCGCGCAGCCGCGATATGCGGAATACCTGTTGCTGCGGTCCCAAAATTTGCTGTAAAGGCTTATAATAAGCTATTAAAGTGAATTTTCGGCCATAAATATAGCAGTCAAACTTTCTCTATGCGAAATATTATGGCCAACGCCTCTTTTTAAAGCTGGATATATTTCTTCTCTGTCTCGGAAAGCGTGAGGGAAGCAAAAGCATCTGGCCGAGGTTTGCCGTCCTCAAAAACATGACAGAGCGCAGCACCTATACCCCATACTGCGATGCGTCACATGCAAGCTTTAATGGTCGATCCCGGTCGTAATGAGCCGGCACCTGCGGCGATGACAAGATTCTTCCAATTTCGTTGAACGCTTCTCGGCAGCAGTCGTCCCCGCACCGAGGTGCGTCTTTCCATAAAAGCTGCTAAAAGGGTGCAGCAACTCTTGAGGTGCAAACTTTCCATAATAATTCATGACACCTAGGAAAGACTGTAGTTGCGGCTTGTTTGTCGGTTATGACTGCTTTAATTTTTCCCAGTTAGCCAGATATTTCTGCCTCACTAATTGTGTGTCCCAGGGAACGTAACTGATTTTGAATTATTCTAACACCTCAGTCCAGCAAACGTCTGAAGAGTGCGCCTAGGTTTATCAGGTGTTCTTCAGCATTTCTTCCTGTGATTAAGATGTAGTCGAGATAATAGCCAACTCCATTTAGGCTCTTCAGCATTGTGTCAATTATTTTTTGAAAAACACTTGGTCATCATACTATTCCGAAAGGTAGCTTCTTGGCGGCAAACAGCGCTTTCTGCGTGTTCAAAGCCAAGTACTCCTTCTACTCTGCGGACATGAGTACTTGTTGGTGTGCCCTGTTAAGGTTAATCTTGGTGAAATGAATTCCCCCGGTGAACGCAGCTAATAGGTCGTCGATTTTAGGCAACGGGTAGTGTGTGATATATAGAGAGGGGTTTATCGTTGTCTTATAATACCCACATGGGCGTATGCTTCTTTTTTTATCACTGGCATGGCGGGCGTAACATATTCTGATGTATTCACAGGTGTAAGTATTCCCAGCTGAACCAATTTTTCTATGTCTGCTCCTACAGTTGACTGCATTGCGAATGGCACATTCCGTGCTTTTAGGAATCTCGGCCGGCGGTCGGCTTTGAAGAGCAGCTCACCCCTTTCGTGTGTGATTACTCCTAGCTCATCATTAAACAGCATTTCGTACTTTCGAGCAACGCATCTAGCCTCTCCTTCATTCGTGAGGACAAGTCGAACACTGACCTTGAAACGTGGTTGACGCCCCAAATCTGGTTCCAGTCTAGTCATACTGTGCGCAGCCATTCATGTCCTAGCAGTGGTGGTCCCGCTTGATCGACCAGGTAGAGTGGTAGTTTCGCCATCTGTTCCCGTGCTGCACATTGACGACCGCCACACCGCAAGGTTGGACGAGTGCTCCGGTAGGGGCGCAGGACGATGTCGGTTGGTCCGTATCTGGCTGAAGGGAACTGCTGCTTGAACTGCTGGTAAGGCAGGATAGATACCGTGGCTCCCGTACCAAGTTCCGTTTCCATCATTGTTCTCTCTATTTTGAGTCCCACAAAAATAAGAGTGCGGCCGGAGACCACCTGTTCCGAAATGGGCACTTGTGTCACCACTTTCAGCTTTTTCAGTCTCCATTTCTGCCGATACCCGCCACAATATTGCCCATTGCTGCAGCAGGCCCTCTTATTATGTTCTTTCTTTCAACACTTATAGCACGTATTATTTACGTGAGGGCATACTGAATGAGTGTGGCTCGGAGAACCGCAGCGATAACAAACCAGCAGCAAATTGCTTACCGGCAATCGCTTGCGCCTCGTACAGCTCAGCAGAGTCATCATTGCCGTCTCCCTCCATATTACGCAGCTGTCTGGCCATTGACTCTACGACTGTAGTCTCGGGCACATTCTTCCGCGCTGCCTTCTTGGCAAGGGTGCGCTCGACTGCTTTCGGGAACTTGAGTTTGTCGTCCTCGGTAAAGAGTACTCGTTGCACCTCTTCCCGCAGTAGCCAACAAACAAAACAGTCCCGCCGCAGCGTTTCGTCCGAAATTGCTCCAAATCGAAAACTCTGGGACAAATTTCGAAGTTCAGCAACATATTCGGGCAGAGACTTACCTTCATGCTGTGCTCGATGGTAAAATTTTGCTCATTCCCCGATTATGGACGTCTTTGGGGCAAGATGAGCATCTAAGAGGCTCTACAGTTGCTCGAAACTTTTTTCGACGGCAGTTTCGGTGCAGCCAACGACATCAACAACCCATACGTATGTGGTCAGATGATGCTGAGGAATGCGTGTACCCTGTCGCCGTCTGGGACCTTGTTCACAATCAAAAAGGAGGTCAACCTCTCTTTGTGTATTGTGCAGTCGCTTGCAGTACGTCGAATGACTCCATCTAACCCAGCTCACTGAAGAACTCATTGTCGGCTCTTTACCAACCTGCTAGCTACTCTTCATTTTCCTGGTGCCACCTTCGTCGCCAGTGTTGTGTTTCGTCCACATACAGACAGGACAAGGGTTCCGATGGAGAAAACAAAAGCGTTTATTACCCGAGTTTACGGGCTCGTGGTAACATCCCGAATGCGCAGACAGTGCGTTGAGCGTTAACATTTATGCACTAGTGGGCGCATGCGCACTAGTAACAGTTTGGTTATTAGGTGCACTGGGGCGAACAACACCACAGGTAAATTTAATAATGTTTAACAGTTCCGGCGCGAGCCGTACGATTGCAGCGCAGGGCCTTGCCGATGCTCCCGAGTGGGCGAAAGTGTCCCTAGCGGCTGCTTTTGTCCCTATATCAACTTTTGCCGCAGATTCATGGGCATTAATAAAAATGTTAAAGTTTAACGTTCAAAAACCACCACATGGTTACGAGAGGCACCATTGTGCTTCTGGAATTTCGACCACCTGGGGTAAAATCTAAGCACACGGGCCTCAAGAATTTTCACGCCCATCGAAAAGGCGGCCGCTATGGCACAGATCGACCCTGTGACCTGCACGTCTCAGGTGGAGTACCTTAGCCACTAGACTTCCGCGGCGGATTGCCCACTCTAAACAACGGCTGAAAAGAAATTAATCAGCGCGTAGTTATCCTACCACAGATTAGAAATTTTATCATATCTGGTTAAGCACTACAAGTGTAGTATAAAAGATTTGTCCCTGGAGCCACTGTTGAAAAAGGTCCATTAAGCAATTTTTGTTATATTCCAAGCAATTATGACGTGCTCTACATGGTTCCAAACAATACTGCGCTAGTTGAATACGCGTAGCACTCATGCATAATTATTCATTCGTGCTTTCTAGCTGAAACACCCAGTACATGTAGTCCGCAGATGAGTGTCCGATTCACTGGTATTTTTGTCAGGACGTCACCAAAGGGACACAAACACCACTGTGCTAAGGATTTGTGTTAACGTCTTTGTTTCGTTCCGTTCTTTTGCAATTTGCGCTAGTTTTGTTGCACTCCCCTCCCCTACAAGCCCGAAACTGGGCGAGCAATCCTGCACTGAACTCGTTAGTGAAAAGGACGTGGTCACGCTCCCTGTTTTGACAGCGTCCGAGGAGACTGCTAGCTTGTTCTTTGCTGCGGCCTCACCGCTTACTTTTCGTTGAAGCGCCAGAAAGCGCAAAAACGACATCTCTCATTGGAGCAGCCGTATTCCCTTATGTCAGCGTTTTATAGAGCTACGCGTTATCAGACTTAATGGAGTTAGCAGCTAACCTCACTTCGCATATGTTCCCACTTTTTTGCTGTTGCATTCGTTGCTTCATCCTTCCGGTGAAATATACTTTTGTCTTCTTTTGAGGAGTGGGTGGAGTACTAGTGGGATGAGTCCTCGCAAAGCATGCCACGTCTAATTAATGCAGAGGTGGTTTAATATGAACGCAGGAACACCCTCACGAAAAAAATAGATCGATGCACGTAATAACGTCACAAACTTTGTCGATGAGTGACTCGATAATGTGATGAGAGATGACGTAGCTATGTTCTGACAAAGAGGTTAATAGGCAGGTGATGACAATGGTGATGGTGGCAACACGCAGGTCTCTACCGAAATTAGTGGATGGCGAGTCGTGGCCGCTGTTCAACAAGTCGTCCAATTACCAGTTCGTCGACCACACGAACGCTGGTTTCACGGCGGGCGGTCCAGTCCCTGACTGTCCCTTGCAGAGTATCGTCCAGACGCTCATCTCGTCGGGCCAGTTGGGACGGCGAGCAGTCGACGGTGCTTGGACGCCAGAAGTGGTCGAACTGGCACTGGAGATGCTCGCCACATTACCGACGCGCGCGCTCGAAGTCGCCGCCAGCGCTCATGCAGGCGGAACACATACCATAGCCAATAAAAATGACGTATAGTGAGAAGTGAGTGGAGTTTAATGAATACGCGTCTTTCGAACGGGGGTTTGTGAACTTGTAAAGCTGTGAAAGGAATCTTTCGTGCACTATTTTACGTCTACAAAGTCAGTCAAGAGAGTAGGGAAGGATAGCTCTCCCCCCTCGTTACTATAGCACCACTGGGGCCACAAATTAGTTCATTTGCGACTTTCTGCATAACAGTACAGATATCGAGCATAACAATTCGGCATTTTATAGCGCAGAAAAATGTTAGGTGCATAAACTGTATTACTGTTTAGGGATAGGGGAGGTCGGACACCTGCAACCCGCGGACCGCAAGGGGACTTCGTGACAGATTTATGCGAACCCCGCCAAACGTCACACCGAACCCCCCCACCCTCCCTATCCCACTTACTCTCTGGAGGCTGACACGGTACTTTTGACCACAAACGTCGCGAGTCGTCAGCAAAAACGAATCGCCTTCATTCAGCGTTGTGCACCGTCATCCGAGTTTGTCACAATTTAGCCAGAATTGAGCTAATGTCACAGAACGGGCGCTAAAAACGGGCGCGCCGCCAAATTCTTGCGATAACGTGCCGGAAAGACGTGGCGAGGTCAACAAAAAAAAAGAAAAGAGAAAACAAGCATCCAAGGCTCCCCGGGCGCGCGACGCCTCTCCTCTCGGAAGCGTGGCTTCGCCGATGAACCTTCTCACCCCACAGCGGCGGCCGGGCAAGCGCTAGAAATTTCCAGAAGGAAAGGGGCGTGTATGCCGGGATGAGTCATCTGTCGGGGACGGCCCCCGTACAGTCTCGCGCCTCTCCCCAGACTTCGCTGCGTATCGCGCCGACGAAATGACAGAACTTTCTGGAATGTCGCGCGGAAGGTATTTAACCGAGCAGCCGAGACAAGAGATCAGGAGAAGACGGAAGATAGGGCCAGAGCGCGCGTAGGGATTCCGCCGTGTAGTCGGCGAAGGTTTTGTCCGTTGGGACCAAGCAGCAGAAGAAGAGGATTTCCACCTGAGGGGTGAAGGCTCGAGCTACAGACAAGAGCGTGTGTTTACCGCTATCGAGCGAAGACACGTGGCAACAGCTGCGTGTGTGAAGCCGACGAGTTTCCGGCGAAGGAGTTTGAAGCTTGGAGAGTGGCCTATTGAAGACGTGAGGTTTCCTGGAAGAGAAACTTCGGCGAGGTTTCCTGGAAGAGAAACTTCGAGGGCTCCGGAACGACAACAACGCTGGACTTTGAGTGAGTGATTCTCGGAAGAGTATCATTCAGACTTTTGTTCCAAGGACTTTGGACTGAATAGGTTTTCTAACTCTTTAGTCCTTAAGTGTCCTGGTTGTTAAATGCATGCGACTGCATTGTAGTGTGAGTTGTTGTCTGTGTCCGTTGTTCGAGTGTGGCCAATTGTACTGTGTAGTACGTTGTTTGACCGGTGACATATTGTACTCAGCTATTGTGGAGTGAGCATATGTGTGTATTGTTTTTCTGATCTGCCATTATTGAGAATATAATTTTGTTGGTTTATCAACCCTCGGCTCTGACTTGTTCTTTGGGCCACAGCCGGCGTCCGCTGGCGCGCCAAAAAGGACCACTTCTAAATTGTCCACGCTTTCGTGGTGCGGTTCGGGGGGCCGATACTTCGGCCCTTGGAATTAGCCCGGCGATTGCCTCCCTAATTAACGGGACCTGTGTGACAATTAATCTGGCGTCCATGACAGGACCTTTTGGTGCACAGTGTGTCCGAAGTAGTGAGAAAGAGCCTCGAGTTGTTGATAGTGCTATCGGAACGATTTTGTGTGTTGCTCAGTGTTCTCGTTAACGAGTGCAGGAGAGTGTTCCGATATACTGATTTAGACAGATATTTTTTTTGCACGCGGCAAGGTTTATTTGCGAGACACAATGGATCTCGAAAAATTAGTCGCTCTTGGTGAGAAGATGGGTCTTTCTGGCGCCGAACTACGGAAGTGGGTCACCCAGAAGGAAAAAGAAGAAAAAGACAGAGCCAAGGAAGAAAAAGCAGCTGAGTTGGAGAGAGAGAGGTTGGCAGCCGAAAAGGCAAGAGAAGAAAGAGAAATGGAGATGGCTGAAAGGGAACGGCAGCGGCAGCACGAGATGGAACTCGAGCGGCTCCGTTTGCAACAGCGAAGTGAAACTCCCGTCCAAGCTAGAGTTGAGAGCAGCGAACGGGAAGATCATGGCTTCCGCTTGAACCCAAGCAAGCTGCTCGTAGCGTTTGATGAAAGGAAAGACGACCTTGACGCGTACCTTCACCGATTTGAGACGATTGCAAGGAGCCAGAATATGCCGGAACATCAATGGGCAACTGCTTTGAGTACCTGCTTGAGTGGTGAAGCGCTCAGTGTGTACATGCAGCCAACTATGCAAAGGTAAAAACTGCTTTGCTGAAGCGATTTAGATTTACTGTGGAAGGATTCCGGGGCAGATTTCGGACAGGAAAACCAGTTGATGGTGAGACGGCTACGCAGTATGCCGCCCGACTTTGCCATTATTTCGACAGATGGATTGAACTTTCAGGGGCAGCACAGGAGTACGATCAGCTTAGAGAGCTCCTAATTAGAGAACAATTTCTTACTAGTTGCCACCCAAACCTGTCGCTGTACTTGAAAGAGAGGAAGGCTGAGTCACTTGAAGGAATGCTTGAATTGGCTGATCAATTCTTGGAAGCGCAAGGTGGAACTAATTTGGCCAAGGTAAAGAAGGAGTGTCCCGATGATTCGAAGAAATTGGTTCCCGAAGAAAAGAAGCGTGCACCAGAGAGCATTCCGCGATGTTTTCTGTGCAACCGAGTGGGTCATCGCGCAAAAAACTGTCGAACGATCTTTACGAGTCCTACGGCAGTAAAATGTTTTAAGTGTGGTCAGACTGGGCACAAAGCAGACGCATGTCGAAACGGAGCGAGTCAAACTCACCAGGTATCCTGTGTGCAGGCGGCACCGAAATCCGGTAATAATGCCGTCACCGATGGATTCGTAGAATTGAAAAATGGGGAAAAATTCCTATTGTGGGTGCTGTAATGTCAAAACAGCCAACCGGTGTTACGAAAGGAATGCCAACGCTGCCAGGAAAAGTTGCGGACAAAAAAATTACGGTGTTAAGAGATACCGGTAGTTCCACTGTTATCGTGCGGAGAAATTTGGTACGGGAAGGTGAGTTAACAGGCAAAACGAAACCGGTTTGCCTAATTGACCGTACGGTTAGGATGCTTCCTGAACCAAAGATTGAGGTGGAAACCCCGTACTTCAGCGGGAAGGTTACCGCTCTATGCACGACGACCCCCCTTTATGACCTTGTCATCGGAAACATCGACGGGGCGCGAGGACCGAATGATCCGGAATGTTTGGGAGAAGACCCTAAGATAGAGCCCTCGCCAACCCAGCAACCGCGAGATACAGTGGAGGAGCATCCCGCGACGGATCTCACTAGAGCCCAAGGTGAAGCCGCGGCGCAAGAGACAGCGAATGAGAAGATGATCGAGTTGAATGAGTTCACGCGCTGGGCAGCTGGACGTACGTCGGCACGACCCCAACCGACTGACAGTGTAAAAATGACGGAGTTGGCCAGCCAGGCCCAATGCCGTGACATGAACAAGCTGGTAAATAAACCGACAGGACCCGTTGAACGTTATGACCCGTTAACGGTGTCGGAAGTGACAACGATGGCTGAGACGCCGCCTCAGATATCGTCGTTGGAAAGGGCTCGCCGAAAAAGAACGAGGAAACACAAGAAGAGATCGAGCGAGCACCGCAAGAAAGGGCGCAAGCGCCGCTCAAAGTACACAGGATAAGTGCTGAGGTCGAATGTGTTGGGCAGTGCTGAGTGCCATATGTTGTGTTAATGTTGTGTTATCCTGTGTCACAAGTGTCGAAGTGTTGTGCTGTGATGTGATGTATAGTATTGTACCATTGTTGTAATGAGAGAACTTTGTACATTTGTATTATTGGGAATGTGTGGTGGAGTGTTGTACTCGTGTGCTTGTGGTTGTGTTTTCACGTGTTGTTTAATTGAATTACAATGTACAATTGTATTAAGTGATCAATTGTGAATGTGAAGTGTCATGAGCGACGGATGGTGTTACCGTCTGTGAGAGTGTGTGGTGACTGTTCGCGCTCGTTTGGGTGGTTTTGAATATTATGAGATAATATTCTTAAAGTGGGGGGCAGTGTCACAGAACGAGCGCTAAAAACGGGCGCGCCGCCAAATTCTTGCGATAACGCGCCGGAAAGACGCGGCGAGGTCAACGAAAACGAAAAGAGAAAACAAGCATCCAAGGCTCTCCGGGCGCGCGACGCCTCTCCTCTAGGAAGCGTGGCTTCGCCGATGAATCTCCTCACCCCACAGCGGCGGCCGGGCAAGCGCTAGAAATTTCCAGAAGGAAAGGGGCGTTTATGCCGGGATGAGTCATCTGTCGGGGACGGCCCCCGTACAGTCTCGCGCCTCTCCCCAGCCTTCGCTGCGTATCGCGCCGACGATATGACAGAACTTTCTGGAATGTCGCGCGGAAGATATTTAACCGAGCAGCCGAGACGAGAGATCAGGAGAAGACGGAAGTTAGGGCCAGAGCGCGCGTAGGGATTCCGCCGTGTAGTCGGCGAAGGTTTTGTCCGTTGGGACCAAGCAGCAGAAGAAGAGGATTTCCACCTGAGGGGGTGAAGGCTCGAGCTACAGGCAAGAGCGTGTGTTTACCGCTATCGAGCGAAGACACGTGGCAACAGCTGCGTGTGTGAAGCAGACGTGTTTCCGGCGAAGGAGTTTGAAGCTTGGAGAGTGGCCTATTGAAGACGTGAGGTTTTCTGGAAGAGAAACTTCGGCGAGGTTTCCTGGAAGAGAAACTTCGAGGGCTGCGGAAAGACAACGCTGGACTTTGAGTGAGTGATTCTCGGAAGAGTATCATTCAGACTTTTGTTCCAAGGACTTTGGACTGAATAGGTTTTCTAACTCTTTAGTCCTTAAGTGTCTTGGTTGTTAAATGCATGCGACTGCATTGTAGTGTGAGTTGTTGTCTGTGTCCGTTGTTCGAGTGTGGCCAATTGTACTGTGTAGTACGTTGTTTGACCGGTGACATATTGTACTCAGCTATTGTGGAGTGAGCATATGTGTGTATTGTTTTTCTGATCTGCCATTATTGAGAATATAATTTTGTTGGTTTATCAACTCTTGGCTCTGACTTGTTCTTTGGGCCACAGCCGGCGTCCGCTGGCGCGCCAAAAAGGACCACTTCTAAATTGTCCACGCTTTCGTGGTGCGGTTCGGGGGGCCGATACTTCGGCCCTTGGAATTAGCCCGGCGATCGCCTCCCTAATTAACGGGACCTGTGTGACAGCTAAGCTTGGGCAGTATTGTACAGTTCACCAAACTGTTACTTTTTCTCTTAGACAGCCCTCCCTCCCTTACTTCCGCTTTGACATCCGGTCTCGTACGAGTCGACATTATGCAACATGGCTCTCCGACTCGAAAGGTAGCCAGATATATGATGCCTCCCCCCCCCTTCACTTGCTGAAGTTTTCTTCCCCTTTGAACAAGAGCAAAGACTCCGCAGAATATAGCTCACATGGCAAGAGGAAAACGATTAGGAACGAACTCATGCGAGATGCCTCGCCCCTCACACACATGCCGGCGTGCGTTCGAGGCCCTTTTAATCATGTGACGCCTCTGTAGAGGAGCAGTGATGAAATTGCGTGAATACATTGACGAACGAGTTCCTAGCACGCAGCCCACCGTCTGTGCTGTGACTCAACCCGCTAGTTTCCGATGCTGACGCACAACACGTGTTCTCATGCAAGGATGACTAACGCGAATATCCGCGAGAATATTTCGAAGCTAGACTGTTCACCTTGAACCGCACTCCGGAACTTGAAGCTTGGCTGATACTAATAAACAATTTGTGTCGGCTACCTCTAGGAAGAACTGCTGCACATTTATCATTCGTACGTGTTTGTTAGATGAAATGTTCCATAATTACCCCATGTTTGTCGATCACTTTATATATACTACGTAAGCAATGTGTGCCCTCGATTACATATATAATCCTCTATCATTGCACTACTTGAAAGAGCAGCTACCCAAGAATCTTCATTCTTAAAGCAAATTCAAATTTTTGTGCGCAGTGACGCACGCCCAGAAATGGAGCGTCAGGCCCTCCAATCAGAATCGCCCCCCTATGCCATATACTGCGAGCGAAAGCATCACTCGCATCCTCAGAAAAGGGAAAAGAGTGGCTCGAAAGCCTGCCTGCTTACTCATTAGTGTGTTCCTTACCTGTTCTCGAGAATGAGCTACCGAGAAAGCGATGCGATTTATTTTTTGCGCTGGCTTTGACTCGAGCTCTATCGGCGAAACCAAAATCTCTGAAGAAAGAGCACGACAGCACAATGATATTCGTAATTTCACAAAATATCGCAACCTCATAGCTGAGCACTCGGAAGACCGACTAATATTTTTCTGACGCAACCATCATACAAACTGAAATGATACGACGAGAAAAGTTTGTTACTCGTGTCCTGGCATATCCAAACTTCAGACAAATTTAGTCACATTGGAAGAAACCTGTCCTCGGTATGCACGCAAGGCACTCTCTCCTACCTGTGCGAAAACCACGGCAGTCTAGTCGTTAAGGTGCGGCTCTGCTGTATTTATGGATTCTCTAAATGGGCACAGTGGAACTCGGGTTTTCGTGGGGGCTTTTTAGGGGTCCGCGAGTGGTCACAACGATTGGGACCAGGCCGCATTTTAACGTCATTCACACTTGATTTATTGACTGAGGCGAAAAATGCATTGCATAGATTATTTAGCAAACCAGTTGCACCTGCCCCCCTCCCTTTCTCTGCGTGCGATTGGCCTCCTCGAGTAAACAAAGAAGTGAAGGGTTCTGCGCCACACTGAAAAAACCACCGGAATTTCTCAAGACCAGAATGTTTCAGCATCTCGGCTCTCGCATCCGCAGCTCGCAGTAGGAGACGCTCGCACATACCAAAAGATACAGACAACCACCTATCCACGCTTGGGACTATGGCACGCAATGTGGCTGGTGTAAGCCGGTCATCAGCCATGGGGGCGGGGGGCGGGTGGCATTCTCTTCCCAAAAATATGTGGGAATGCATCTCCAGGCCACAAAGCACAAACTCTCCCCTGGTGCATGCAGGACGTTCTCGTTCGAGCCAACTTGAAGACCCAGAAGGGTATCTTAGATCAGGCAAAGCGTACAGCAATAGTCAACAAGAGTGGCGATGTGGGCTTGTTGGTGAAACATTTGAAAGAAATTTATGTTGCGCGAGGCGAGAAAAGGAACACAGGAAAGAATAGACTGAGAGGACAGAGCGCTCTGTCCTCTCAGTCTATTCTTTCCTGTGTTCGTTTTTTCGCCTCGCGCTAAATAAATTTCATACAGCAATGACCGCTGGAGTCCTGGACTATAGGGACCCACACTTTCCGCTCCCTTGTCTCTCTCGTTTTTGAATAAAGTTTTTTCAACCAATTATTCAAATAACAAGTTCCTGAATTTTTATTTTTTATTTGTATTCATTATTGCGTTTCTCAATAGTCGTACAGTTCATCAGTGTGCCGAACTTCTTTAAGAAATGGTCCGTTTTTTGGCCGATGCCCCAGGGCATGTGTGGGCCAATGACGCTGATGGAAAAAGACAGCCTGTCGCTACATTTCCCTAGGTAGGACTAGAAATAAATGTAGCAGTAATTTTGTCATTTCTCTGCCTTGAATGCCCCATAAAAAGGAAAAATTGACTGCGTTGGCGGTTTCAACATGAATGATGCAAAAAAATGATCATCGCGTGATGACGTAAACGTATGACATCGTCACGATGCGACATCAAGTTACGGCGTCATCACATGACATTGGCACTTAGAAAAAGGTGAGCCAGTACGGAGGCAGTCTAAAAGCAAGTGAGGTGAAAAAACTGATATGCGGGGTTTGACATCCCAAAACCGCCATGTGATTATGAGAGACGAGGTAGTGGAGGGCTCCAGAAATTTCGACCACCTGGGGTTTTTTAACGTGCACCCAAATCTGAGCACACGGGCCTACAACATTTCCGCCTCTATCGGAAATGCAGCCGCCGCAGTCGGGATTCGATCTCGCGGCCTGCGGGTCAGCAGCCGAGTATACCTTAGCCACTAGACCACCGCGGCAGGGCGAGGTGAGAAAGTTTGCATTGTATCCAGAGTCATAGGCATTGCAGAACAAAATAAGAAGGCTTTCGCTTTCGAGCAGTCTTAGGTGAATGTATGATTCACCGTGTGATTTTTTTTTATGTGTTGTTTTTTGTCCATGTATGCGGTGTTCTTCAGCTTCATAGGCCTTTATCTCAAAGGGGCCCTGCAACAGTATTTCAAGTAGCCATGAAAAGGATTCACTACAAGAGCTTATTGCTTCAGAAATTTACTTTTGCCAAAATTTTTAGCATCCGCGCAGGACGAGAGGACCTACACAAATAGGTCGCGCGCTGCCATTGCATTCTCTCTTTTTTCGTCCCGTAATGGTGGCGAGAATGCTGCAGGTCCTTGTGTTCACGTTTGGGTGCATGGTAAAGAGCCCCAGGTGGTCAAAGTTTTCAAAGCCATCGACTACGGCGTCTTCCATAATTATGTGGTAGTTTTAGGACGCTAAGTACCCCGCATAAATCAATGTTTTGTCCTGGTGAACGCGCTGTAAGCTAAGCAGGGAGGGATGACACGGGGGAGAAAATACATCACGCGCACCTCGTGACCCCGAGAACTTTCCCTCTCTCTCTCTTTTGTTCTTTCTTTGAATGTACGGCTCCTCAGTGCGATCGCGTGCGCACCCATAGACAAGTCGTGGCCTACCGTTTCGGCTCCAGACGGCCCAGCACGTTGTTACGCCTGGGATTCCACACTGAAAGTCAATGCCTCTGCAAAGGCAATCTGTGTCAAGGCCAGTGCTAAAGCCCGCCTGACGCGATCAACTCAACAACGTCATCAAGTGGCGGCGCTGGTCTGTCACGCAACGCACAGTGAGCTCCCTCAGCCCACGAGGCCGATGAAGCAATCGGTGCCTTCCAGTCTGGCGAGTCTTGCGCAATGCGTGGCAACATCCGTCGTCCTTGGCTGCGATCACGCGCAGCGGCGGGTCCCCATTGGAGGATTCTGACATCACGGCCAGCGGCGCTTCTGGTTGGACGTTCGGTGACTCAAAGAATCCACCCGGTGCCTATAAAAATAGGCCTGCGGCACGTCGCCAGCAGTAAACCTGTGTGTCAGAGAAGCCCTCGTTGCTTCGAGCCCTTTCGCTCTCGGCGTGGCCAGTAGACTTGGCCGCGGCCAGTTTCGTGGCGCCCATTGTAACCTCGTTGGCGGTGCGCTTCTTAACAGCGTGTGAGAGAAGACATCTCGGCTCTTTGAGTCCCTAAACTGTCGGCCCCTGTGCCGAATTTGTAACGCCTCTATTTCTATGCTGTACATAAACCTTGCCTTAACTCACCGTCGTCTCGTCCGCTCGTCTATCAGCTCTGCGCAGAAGCAGTCGCGAGCTGAGAAACCTACGCTACCAAACGGCTTGGCGGCGGAGTTCGGAGCAGTGGCGCCTTCGGGACCGTGTTGGCGTCTCAGTTTCGTAACAACGTCATGCTCAAATCAGCCAATCGGGGGTACATGGCTTGTGTCGCAGGGATTTTTGAGCCTGTAGCGCCATTTATCAAGGGAAGACAAAGCGATTTTCGGTAACTCTGAGAAATTATTGTAAATTCATGGCCATGGACTGTGCTATAATTTTTGGCTCGGGTGTTCTGGGGAACCTCGACTACACATGAGGAGTGTTTCTGACCATGATCAAAAAGTGTTGCAGGGCCCCTTTGAAGATGCTCCGCCAGGCTTCTGGCCCGTACCCCCTTGTGGGGAAGTGCCCACAGGTAGAGGATATTAGCATCATCATGAATTACCGTCGCCACGGTTCCTGAGGTTTCGTTGGCAGCCGCCAGAGGAGCTATGGCCTCTCGCTGGGCCAAGGAGGCGCAGAGTCTGCACGGACTGCATGTCCTGCGGAGCGCGCACTTCCTCAGCCTGCTAGCCGAGGCCGTGGGCGTCTCCTGGTGCCACACCACGGCTCTCTTCGACTTGCAGCTAGAGTCGCTTCAGCGCCGAGACACGACCACGAACAGCGGCACCACTGACGTGCGCGTCGGCATGCTGCTCATGGACTACCGGGCTCAGGCCGCCGCCACGCGAATGCTCGTGGCCGACGTCTTCCTCACCCTGTCCAAGGTAACTTCAAGCTCGCAAATGTGTGCGCCAGACTTAGCGACTTATACATCAAACACTGAGAATTCCGTGATTCCCGTTCCTTGCATGTCACTAGAATTGCGTCATAAAGCATACTGTCAACTTGCTTTTTCCTGAGATATCTAACTACACTGCTTCCAAAGCTAAGTTTATCACGACCCCATTTATCGCTTAGCTGGTTCAGAACAACACCATAATGTACGCGTAACTAGTTGCCACATTAACACTCTTTATCTTTCCTTTGTCCCACTCACACCCAAAATACTTGTACCACCTTCCCTACGACATTCTTTTCATTTCAGACCAGGGCTTATTTTGTTCCACTTTACACAATTACTTGCGCTTAGTCAAGCATGAACTGCATATTGTATATGTTATGATGTCTTGGTTGAGATGGCGCTTATTTGAGACAAGACCTCGGAAGACAAACGGGCCAAGCGTGCGCCAAGATGATGACACACTGTGACGATGAGAACAAAGAGACAAGACGGTGATTATGGTCATACAGGGATAAGAAAGAAGTAAAGAACAAATGCCCGCAATATTTTTTTTTACTTTCTTGGCTTGTATATCTCACCGTATCTCCATTGAACTCAGTTGTATGTGCTTGACATTGTATCGTTATATGCAGTGCAGTTGTTATGAATGCGATGTTATTTGTGTTATATTTTTGTTGCTTAGGTACTGTACTCCTGTCTGCAAAGCTCTGTGCGTTTGAAGGAAAATAAATGAAACGTGCTCGAAGTCCTTATAACAACATGTGGAAGCTTTTGGAGGGATCTAAAAATTCTGAAGGCGACTCTACTTCGGGACTTAGGGGTCTTGTAGTGGCACCGGCCCATGGTATAAAATCTTTGGGTAAAAATGTTTTCTCTCACTAGTGAGGTGAGTTTCAGAGTACGCAAAAAGAAGCGCGGATTTAAGATTTGTCCCTTCAGAATCCTCATGTCGATTGTAACAGAGATCACCGAACGTGGTATAACATTGATGTCTCCATTACTTCAAATAATGTCACATATCTTGCCTATATAACGTAATAGGTGGATACAGCAGTTCGTTTTTGAAATAAAAAGTTCTTGAACAAAGAAAAAATGGACAAGTGACGCTAGCTGATGACAGCCATTTTACACAGCGTGTTTTCGTATATTTGCGACCGTGCTAGCAGCGTCGTGAGCTAAATTATAAAGATTTGATATTTTTAGGACAAATACATAGGCGAAATCGCATCGCTCATGATAATGTCGGATTCTGAGTTGGTTATGTATTCTCAAGAATTCCCAACAAACGCTGTATTTTTTAAACTCGGCTGATTTTGGAACGCGATTGCTGCTTCTGTGATCGCGTCTTAATTTGTTGATATGTATAGCATGCATGGACCTTTGTATGTGTAATAAGAATGTATATTTGTGTAATTCTGGGAATATTGAATGCATTGAATTTGTTGCTTTAAACTTCAAAAAAAAAGCAGCTGGTGAAAAGAAAATCATTATTAAAAACTGCTTACACAATCTTGTTCAAAATTATTGCCATTAATATGAAAGGCCTGTAGAGTGATAATCTCAAAAAAGCATGTTTTATCATTTTTGTCATAACAAAAAACAAAATTTTGAACCTTTAGTTTCTTGAGTGTTGTCCCCTACTGCGTAAAGGACATATATTGTACAATAAACCACAATAAAGCGCTTTTTTTTCCTTTTCCAAAGCTTGCGAAATAACAAGAGTGAGGCATTTTCGGGGGGCTGCCAATGTTATGCTATGAAAACGACCGTTTGAATGAACAGCCTCTCAGTAGTTCGTGACTTCGGTTCTGTGATCGATATCCTTTAATCCAAAGGTTGCCCTTCTGGTCGAGCCTTTCTATTCTTTCACTGCACCATCGGTACGGAATAGACATATGAAAGGAAAGAAATGCACTCTATACGTTCCTTACTGTGTCGTACTGAGCCACAGGTGAAATGTTAGTACAAAAGGCGACGTCTCTACAGGAACGGACACGAACTTATAGGAAGCACTCGCCAAGAGGTTTGGTTTCGTTGGCCCTGAATGGCGTATTTTTCAAACCATTGTGCGATTAACAGAGTTGAAAACGTGCAGATTGCGTGAAGCTCGGTCGCAGTAGCGCTCGCCGCGCACAAAACACGTTGTTTAAATGACTTCCGTTCTGCATTGGCAAACGTGTCGTGGCTGGTTGCTTTCCACACGAATTTCGCACTTCGCTTTTGATCTCCGGAGACACTCGATCTCTCAGGCAGGTACACGGTAGTGCAACGTCCTCAAGCTTGCCATGTAATTGTGTGACCTGTTCAGCTGCTGACTGTATTGAAGCACCGTGCGTTGCGCCAGCCCACGCACTCAACGCACGCTGTACTGTATTTGCACGAAAGGCCTGACCACACGTAGTCGTCGCAGCGCAGTGGCGCGTTTCTTTTTAATGCAGCACCACGCCCGCCCCTTATGTGGAGAAAGGGCGTGCAACTTCACGCTGACGCGCACCTTCTCTCCCCAAAGGAAAGGGCGTGGCGCCACGCCAAAAAGCAACGCGCCACTGCGCTGCGACGGCTACGTGTGGTCAGGCCTGGAGCACGGCCCACTCGATCCACCGGACGATACCTTACGGTGCGCACCCAGAGAGTGGGTCGCACAAAGACGGGCGATGTGGAACGTTTCGTGTAGCGAGCGCAACATACGTTCCAGCACTCTGTGCTGAAGCGTAGTAAAGCATATATACATGGCGGCAGTCTTCAGGCTGCATTGTGGGGCTGGCCGATGGACAATCACGCTTTTCGTGATTTATTTATTGATAACAGTGTTGGAAAGTAAGAGTCATCTACATGGTCAGTCGTGAGGTTTTATATTGCCGTGTTTACTTGAAAAAACACAAACACACAATGGTGAAATGTTGCATGCTGCCCGTACACGAGAACTGCATTGATGTTGCGAACTGCTCAAATGCAGCTCATTGAAACGATTTTTCTGTAAAACACTTTGCGCTCCCCGAAAATTCCTCATTGTTATTTTGCAAGCCTAAAAAACAAGTGATTGTATTTTATCATAACAAAAACTGTCCTTTACGCCCTACAACGCTCTGAAAACACATTGTCTGAAAATTGGTAATTTTGCAGGGACAAAGATGATGCAACATATTTTTCCGGATTATCACTCTGCAGTCCTTTGAGAACAATCTGAACGAACTTGGCCAAGATTGAGAGGAGTAGGGCTATGATAATTTTTTCAATTACCCAAATGTTTTGCTTTTTGGTGTTTCGGGGGACAAAGTTGAGTACTGTAAGAAATACTAGACAAATACAAATCAATATGCTTTTCACCTATACGAAGGCCTATCAGTGCTGTTAGTATGAAAAAGCTAAGACGTTCACAAAAACACAGCATTTTTAGATAAATTTTAAAGATACGTAACTTGATCAGATTCCGATAACATCATACGAGTAATTTCTCCTTTATTTTTGATATGTACAACAGTGGAAGGAATTTGCAATATTTAGCTTGTGACGCTACTGTGACATGATTGCTAATATACAAAAATGCACTCTATAAAATGGCTCTCGTATAACGCACGTCCCCCGGCGATGCTTGTTGATTTTTCTCGTGTTAAAGAAACAATTTTAATGAAAACGTGATTTAACACAAATAGGTCATATGGACATGCCATACAAAACTATCAGAAAAATCGAAGATGTCACATACACAACGTTCTGTGAGCTTGCCTGGAATTATCCGCAGCATTTGAGTTGCTCTTTCGTTGAATAAATAAATAGTCAATAAAAAATCAATAAAGTTTCCATAATTGCCCTGATGCATTTGTCCTTCTCTGATGTGACTTGATGCCCCGACACCATACGTAGCCAATATACATTTTTGAATAAGACCCGTTGAATTTAGTACCAGTTTCATTTTTCAAAACCAGATTGCTTGAAAATTGGGAGGACCGGAAGCAGGTGTTTGACCTTAAGATGCTTAAAGGAATACAAAGACTGTCAGTGATTACTGGGACTTCCAACGACGCGCTTTAGCTCCAGATAAGGAACGCTTCGTGATGCGCAGGCCGTCGCTGCGGTGTGGCTCGAGGCGGCAACGTTGCTGTCGGACCTTGAGCCGGAGCCGGCGAGCCCCCAGCCCGAGCTGTACAACCTGTTCGTGAACGGCGCCACGGCGTCGCTGTGCAGCTGCCTCAAGCTGTGCCAGCGTCACGCCGCGTTCCTCGAGCTCACCGAGCAGGCGGCGCATCCCAGTGCCTTGGACGCGCACAGGCACGCGTCGCATCGGTGGAGTACGCAGTGCGATCGGCTGTTCGACCTCACCGTCGACTTACTCGCCGACTTCGAGGAGCGGGTCTACGAGAAGCTCTTGCTCCCCTAAGCACGCTGCCTGTTCGAAACATCAGTTCCGTCATCGTCACGTCTACAGCCTGCTTCTGGAAAAAGCACTACTGGCAGCAGCCAGTCTTGCTGTAGAACGCAGCCAGCACCGCAGATCCAACGCTGCCTCAGTGTACTTCGGGCCGAATAAGGCACCAAAAGTTTAATTTCCTGGTTGGTGCGCAGAGCACAGGGAACTGTATTGAACCTGTCGGCCGACCTTGTTTCTTCCTGAGACGCGCTTGCAAGGAACACGAAAAATTGAATCTTGCACCACACACAGAGTATAATGAATCAAAACCCACATATATAACATTAGGCGATAGTTGGTGATTTTTACGCGAGAGTGGGCTTTGTATTCGACACGTACAGCACTTACAGTCTGCCGTATCCACTAAACATTCAATAGTAATACCGCATAGGCTTCGAGACATTCTAGAATAACCGAGGACGATGACAGTATGTGTCAATCCAAATGAACGTTACTTTTACGGGTTCAAGAGAAACCAATTTGAGCTACTAGACAATATCTTAGAGACCAGACATTTCAAGGGAAGGAATACCCAACTGAGCACCCTGATATCATTCGGGCCCGCAGCCACTGACGTGGGTAATGCATGTTAAAATGCATTCCTAAGGCTTTCAACGTAAGCCGGACTTCACACACACTGTTTCCATGATTATGCGTAGGAAGCAAATATTCCCTTTCATTGCGTCTACATCATGTCGCGTGACAGCAGGCTATTCAACCTGATCACGCGCAGCACAAGTAGGATACAAAGGTCTGCAAGTCACAGTAAAGAAGCGCACTTGGACACGTCCCCACTCGTGTCCAATTTGGGCTGAAAATTGCTCGACCAATTTGGCCATGTTCCTTGGTTTTCGCGCCGTATTTTGTTCTCTTTTTTTAGAGCAAGTTTGCTTTGCAATAGTGTGATAAGCCATCACCAACTGTCTTTTTACTGGAACGCGTATGAATAGCCAATGTGAATGATGGGAAAGCCTTTGAGCGTTACGCTATAGAGCCTCCTTGTCATGCTCTTTCTTCTTTTCAATCTGCTTGCTTGTCAAACGGAGACAAGCACGTAACATGCGATAGTGCGCCGCGCACAGATATAGCCCTATCTGTGCATTCATTTGTAGCTCTGTTACGATTGCATTTGCGAATTATTATTATAAACAACGGTGTTGCTTTAACAAGAACATTCAGAATGCCATTCCAAAGGAAGTAATCAACGCAATTATTTTTGTTGCACTCAGTTACAATCAGTGCGGAATGCGAACCAAAGCCCAGCACTCTGAAGGTGAATCTATAACAACAAAGGAACAGTTCTGGCACGACGCCAACAGTACCAACTAGACATTACTGCTGCAGTTATCTCGTGATAATGTCTGAGCTCTAGGCTAAACTCAACGTCCTAATTTGTGTTCAATAAACCCCTGTTTTTCTAGAAGGCTCCTCGTATCTTGCAATAATCGGTGGCTGAGCTCTGGAAGGCCATTTAGTTTCTTCGTACCACCGCCTATTTGTCAGTGTGGCACCTTACAAATGGCAAATGCTGTCTCGAGAATGGTGCATGACCAAATAAGGCTAACGTATCTCAATTTCAACAATGCAGCTAGCCAAATTCTTTCTGTAACTTAGAAAATCCGGCGTCAGCAACCTTGTCGGAGAGTGAAAAATCCTGTTGAGTGTATAGAATAATAAAAAAAAAACGTCACGCTTACGAGGAACGCGCCGCACAGTTACAGCGGAAGATGAGCGACTTTTCAGAGCTTTATCTAAACACTCTTTGGGTAACTGCTACAAGCACGCTTGCTCGGTACCCACTACAACCGTAAATAATCCCATGGACGCTTGCTCGGTACCCACCATGCAATTTATTAGGTATACTTTCTGTGTAGTCTTTCGTCATTTTTGAGGGAAACCGTGGTATCCGCTATACAGTTGCTAGAATTTTCGTCCACATTTTTTATGCAGTGGGTGACGACGATGAAGAATTATGCCTGGATTGGGTATGCGTCCACAGGTAATAGGTGATCAAGAATAAGCTTTTGTAGTAGGTTGGAGCACTGGATGACCTACTCGCTACGCAATTCATTGTGGGACCGCCTGGTTGTTCCCTTGGTGTTCTTATCTTCATTACTCATATTACCGCTATTCCTTTACCGACATCAAGCCTGCCTAAGGCGAGTTTGAAAATGAGTTTCAAGCACTGGCATAATTCAGTGGCAGAATACTCAGCTGGCGCGCAGCGGACCCTGTGTCACAGAACGAGCGCTAAAAATGGGCGCGACGGCCAAATTCTTGCGACAATGGGCGGGAGAAAACGCCGCGAGGGTCAAAAGAAAAAAAAGAAAACAAACATCCAAGGCTCCCCGGGCGCGCGCTCTCCCCGCGGAAGCGTCGCTTCGCAGACGAACCTCCTCACCCCAACATCGGCGGCCCAGCAAGCCCGCGATTTTCTAGAAGAACGGGGCGTGGTCAGAACCGAGTTGAATCATCCTCCGGGGAGGGCAGTCGAACGTCTTCGCGCTTCTCCCCAGCTTTCGCTGCGTATCGCGCCGACGAAATGACGAGAACCGTCTGGAATGTCGCGCGCAAGGTATTTAACCGAGCAGCCGAGATGAAAGATGAGGAGGAGACGGAAGTGAGCGTCAGAGCGCGTAGGGATTCCGCCGTGTAGTCGGCGAAGGTTTTGGTCCGAAGGGACGAAGCCGAGATGAAGAGGATTTCCACCTGAGGGGTGAAGGCTTGGGCTACAGGCAAGAGCGTGTGTTTACCGCTATCGAGCGAAGACCCATGGCAACAGCTGCGGGTGTGAAGCCGACGTGTTCCGGCGAAGAAGTTGAAGTTTGAAGAGTGGCCAATTGAAGACGGGAGGTTTCCTGGAAGAGAACTTCGAGGCTGCGGAACGACAACAACGCTGGACTTTGAGTGAGTGATTCTCGGAAGAGTATCATATAGACTTTGGTTCCAAGAACTTTGGACTGAATAGGTTTTCTATCTCTTTAGTCTTTAAGTGTCTGGTTGTTCAATGCATGCGACTGCATTGTAGTGCGTATTGTTGTCCGTGTCCGTTGTATTAAGTGTGGCTGATTGTATTGTGTCGTACGTTGATTGATTGGTTTTTGATGGTGACATATTGTATGCAACCATTGTGGAGTGTGCATTTTTGTGTTGTTTTCGATCTGCCATTATTGAGAATATAATTTTTGTTTATCAACTCTCGGCTCTGATTTGTTCTTTGGGCCACAACCGGCGTCTGCTGGCGCGCCAATAAGGACCACCTCTAAATTGTCCACGCTTTCGTGGTGCGGTTCGGGGGGCCGATACTTCGGCTCTTGGAATTAGCCCGGTGATCGCCTCCTAATAACGGGACGGTGTGGGACAATTAATCTGGCGTCCGCGACATAGACCTTTTGTGTGCACAGTGCGTCCAAAGTAGTGAGAAAGAGCCTCGAGTTGTTGATAGTGCTATCGGAACGATTTTGTGTTGTTCATGTTCTCTTTAACGAGTGCAGGGGAGTGTTCCGATAGACCGATTTAGGCAGATACTTTTTGCACGCGGCAAGGTTTT